>QPKB01000001.1:46425291-46463574 GCA_003546025.1 Camphora micrantha
TCACTCATCTCTTCCTCTGCCAAGCCGTTGCTGCCCATTGTCTTGGCGCCATCACCATCGCCGCCAAACCCACCTGCACCGCCGCCAAGCTTCCCCATCTCCGGCGAACCAGCCCACTCACTCTCCCATTTCTCCATTTTCCCTTCTTCCTTCCTCCCCTGTTGTCTCTCTTCCTTCTCTGTTTCTTTCTTTTTCTTCATCTCTCCATCCCACCCTCCTTGCTGCCACGTATTGAGCTCCCCACCCATTTCATTTTCCTCTCTTTCTCTCCACCACTTGTCAACATTGTTGACTTGTTCCCCACCCATCTCACCATGTCATCATCTTCACTTCTCTCCCATTCTTTCTCTCATGTTTTTCCTTCTTTCATTCTGTCTTATTCATCTCTTCTTGTCAATGGACCCCATGACTCCGCAACACCACTAATCAGTGGGCCACTAATCAAGTGGGCCCCACAACTCGATGATCTCCATCATCTCCGCGTGGACCCCGCGAGCTTCCATCCCAATTTCAAGCTTCACGTTTGGTAAGCCTCTCTTTCCCTTAGGGCCTGTTTGAAATGTATGGTGAATTGAATATGGTGAGGTAAATATCAAATCAAGAACAATAAAATATAAGTTAAGGTGTTAGATGGTGTTTTGTTTTTAGTTGTTTGGTATGGACATCTTTTTGATTTTTGTATAAAAAGTGATTTTTTTTGTCTTTAGTGAAGAAGGGATGTTGCTTTTTTTGACTTTTTTGAAAATTTGGAGGGAATTTGAAATTGTATACTTTTTGATATGATCCATTATCATTTCTTGTTGATTCACTTTACTACTTAACTATTTCGTGCCAAACACACCCTAGGTTTGGGTTAATGCATTTTGGGTGTAGTAGTGTGTTAGATAGCTTAGAGCTTCCCTTTCTTTTGGTTTTATGTTTTAATTAGTTTTATTTTGCTAATTACCTTTAGGTTTGGTTTGTGGGCTATGGAGTTAGGATTTGTGGATTTGTGCAATTTCGACGAAAGGCAAGTAATACTTATTTATATGCTTGGATATGTTTGTCTCTCCATTTGATTCGATAATTTAATGATGATTTATATGTCAATTGCTCAATAAATGCTTTAAGAGGTTTGAAAAACATGATAATTAGGTTGGTTAGCTAATGAAATGGATTTTAAATGTTAATGGCTTGATTAGAGGGATTGCGGGATTAGAATATGTGGGTTTTACCATTGGAATGACTGCATATCAGGTTCATGGAACTTGAGATTGATTGGACCCATTTAACTGCAGTTACAGAACTGGGTTCTGTAACTGTAGTGTATGCGGTCGATCGGCCCAGGGGCCCGGTCAACCGACGACACTGAGTCAAGTGCTGTGCACCTGACGAAGATACTATGCCCCCATTTAATTTACAACTGCCGTTGACCAGCCAAGGGCTCGGTCAACCGGGGCATGCATGGAAGAGGTCGACCTGACCTCCTCAGGTCGACGGGGTTTCATTGTGTGGGAGGTCAACCAACCAAGGGCTAGGTCGACCGGTGCCAACTGTGGATTCCATTTTGAAAAGGGCCCTTTTAACCCTATTTTAGATGGACTTAGATGGAACTTTGGCTACCCTTTTTGGACTCATTTGACTATGTGTGAGGATGTTTTGGAGCCAACGTTCTTCACGGCTATTCCGGTTGTATCGGGATCAAACATAGCTCAATCTTGAACCGGTAAACGGGACAACGGATACACTTCTTTAAAATCTTTGCACGAAGATTGTTCGTCCGGGTATCGTGAACCTATTCCTTTCGATAACTGAGTAGGTTGTACGATGCTTTGGGATTATATTGTACTTAGGATTGGATTGTCTATCGTTTATGATTCCGAATCGTACGTCTTGGTACTGTCTACATGTAACGAACATGTTCATTAGCTCTGTTTACTTTACTTTGTTTGAGGATCACATTGAGAACTTAGTTGATAGACTTAGGATCCCTTTTGATGTTTCGTTTATTTTAAGGTTTGGTTGAATTGTTGTGGCTAGGGGGCTTTGATTATAAGGCTTGAAGAGAACTACTATTGAAGTTTGTTTTAAGTTTGATTTGATTTGAAATGAAGTAGTTTTCTCTAATGTTGTTGAATCTTGTTCGTGCAAAAAAGCCTAGCCTCACTGATTGTCTGTTTAGGATTCTTTGTGTCAGGCACCACATGTGTGAGGATTCTGAAATTATGACCTTGAGGCAAGATTGGGTCAGAGGTCGTGGGGGCCGAGCCACATGAGCCAACAGAGGACTGCCCTGACGCAAGATTGGGCCAAAGTCCACGGGACTTCGAGCCACATGAGCCAACAGAGGACCAACCTTGCAGTAAGATTGGATGCGCTTGGGCCAGGTCCTCTGTCGAGTAGCCCATGAGCCAAGAAGACCGTTACAGATCGGATTTAGTGTAATGGACACCACTTAGAACATTTGATTGAAGGGTTATGATCCAAACTATTTATATCCTCACCATGACTCAATGTGAGTAAGGGAGGGCATTGACACTTATCCCGGTGAAATTAGCATATATGGAACCGCTACTTTGATAGTCTGTTTATGATCCGAATGCTATGTATTTCTTATGATCAGAATACTATGCATTTCATATGATTTGTCTACTCGTTTACTTCTGATTCGTTCTGCATATCTATTGATGTTTTATATTTATATCAGCCTGTTGACCGTCATGTTTGATGCTGCACTTGGTGTATAGGTACCGGGTACATCTACCTTTGGGAAAGTGGAGGCGTCGCTTCAGGTAGTTTAGCCTGGTGGTGAGTACGAGTTGTGTATCGTCGGTATTGTCATCGTGTCCAGCACACGAGTGCCTTCATACTTTGGTAAGTTTGTATTTATTCTCTTTTGGCTTAGGTTTGTTAGAAGCCATTAATTAATATACTTTTGTTATCTTTTGCTAACTCAACTATAGAAAAGAAAGATATGCATACTTTGAAATGTTATATTGTACCATTTTTTTAGTTATGATGTTCCGCTGTGTTTACGGTTATCGAGGAAATATTTATACCTCACCGCGGACTTCGATCCTATAGGACATGATTGGGGCATGTTGCATTTGTTTAATGTTAGAAAGTTTTAATTGACCAAATCTCACGTATAACCCCGGTTTCAATTTTGGAGGCGTGACAAAGGTCATCAGCCAAGATTCTAAATGACGTGGCGGTGGCACTCTTATATTTCATATTTGGATATGGGTTCTATATAATAATGCATTTCTTGATTCCCAGTTTTTTACAAATTTTTTCGTATTATAATTTAGAGTGTCAGTGTTTGTGCTACAAGGAGTGAGAAAAAACCGTCTCAATGTGACTGGCTTTAATCTTTGATGAAATATGGGCTCTGTCTAGCCATTTTGACACCCTGAAAAAAAGAAAAGAAAAAAAATTTGGATAACCTAAGAGTAGGGCAGACCTTCAAGTTGGATATAGAAGAGAGACTCTTTCTCTCTCAAAGAAGGTTCTGGAAACAATCTAAGGCAAGGCACTACTAATCTATTACCAGAAATACTTGTTGGGCATAAAATAGATAGAAAATAAATAAAATATTATTTTTTCATTTACAATATTTATATATCAAATTTTTATTCAAAGGAGAAAAGGTGCAATAAACTTAAATAAACTATGAAACAAACTCAAATTTATTAAATTTCATAAATTCTAATCTTTCATAAAAGATTTTAGAAGAAAAGAGAAGACAAATGTGTTAAGATAATTAGTTACTATCTTCTTTTCATTTATTTTTAACATTACTAAGAAGCAATTAAAGTCGATTAATCTGAATTTTCAAATATATATAAATTACATATTCTCCAAAAATTTTACAGATTCTTAGATACATTAAGTTGTTAATGGAAAATTCTGGACACATTATTATTATCTAAAACTATAGGTCTAATCAAGAGTAGAAAATATAGAAATCATTGCAAATCAAATAGAGGAAAATGAAGAAAATATAATGGCAAATGAATAGGACAAAAATTAGTATTTTGTGTTTTGGAGACATTATTTATTATTATTAAAGTATACCATAAATAAAAATGTATTTATAAATTTTGTTTACATATTGTGATTTCTCAAGTAACTTTCTTAGAAAGAGAAAGAAAATGTATTAAGTCCAATTAGTTACTATCGAATCTAATAGTTAAGAAGGTACTAAGGCTTTATTTGGCAAATTTTACTAGTATGAAATAGATTTGTGGGTAATATATTTTTATAGAAAATAATCAAAAGATGCACAGATGGACCAATTCATAGTTTGAAATAGACGTTTTAGAATCTCAGAATTCAATATTTTTCTAAAGTCTCTCGAGAAATACAAGGAATCAAGGACATATCAATTCATGGGCTTATGAAGAGCACCAACGGTTAATTTTCAATTAATCCCGATTTTCAAATGTATAAAAATCCTTTTATATGAGATTTGAATGATGATATTTACTATTTTAAGAATAATTCCAGTGGTATAATTTGTTTATTTTTGTTTTCTTTGCAATAATATCTCGAAGAAAACCGTAATCGTGATATTATAACTATTTTAATTATCTTACAACACTACAACAAAAAACACCATTAGTGACATCCTTTGGTGACAAAAAAATCAATGTTGACACGGAATGCACACAAAGGTGACAAAAAAATTTGTCGCTTGTCACGGAAAATCTTTAACCAAAGGTGCCAAATAAAGAGGAGATTCGGTGACAAAAAATTTTGTCACCGAAAGACAAAATTTTGGGTGACAAGTACAAACTTGTCACTGAAAGGTCTAAATTTTGCGCTGGCGGGCTCCTCCTTATTTAGGCACGACGTGGTTTCATGGAAGCAATAAAAATAAGCTAAGTTATGCGAACGAAACAACGTAGTTTCACGATTTTGGTTGTCACCAAAACTAAAGGCCTAATCAAACTTCTACGCTCCGTTTTAATCGCTTTAATTTATTTCCAATTCTTTGCCTGTTTTATATATTTTTTTTTTTTCTAATATAAATTTTAGCGCAACTATCACTATAAGAATTTACACTTTTGCCGGCATTTTTTTCTGGAGCAATCATGAAACGCTAGGAAAAGTATAACTTTTACCGAGGACAAAGTTTATTTCGCCGGTAAAAGATAGATTTTCCGGCAACATATTTTTGCCGGCAAAGGTTCAATTTTCTATGGCGACTCCTTTTTTTGCCTGCAAAGATTAATGTTTTACTAGCTTGCTAAATTCAATGCCTTTTATTTTATTAGTTTAGTTAATTGTGTTTTTTGATAATTAAGCTTGTTTATAAGCCAAACAAGTCCGATTAATCATTAGGATCGCGCGTGCGAAGTTGGGTTGAGATCCGAGCCCGTTTGGGTATTGTAGGGGTGTGTGGCGCTATTTCCGGAAAGTTCCGAGGGCTTTTTAGTATTTTCCACCTTTTCGAGATTTTAACACCATCGGATAGAGGACTTAATTTCTGTTGCATCTTGATTCGGACTCTCAAACTCAACTCAAAATCTGACGTGACCCGTACCCATCCAAGCCCATTTTATTAATTCCCAAAAAGTCAAACCCCACCTTCACCTAACATAATCTCATGTGAACCCCACCTCACCCACATCATACCCCAGCCCCCTTATCCCCAGGTGCAAAACCCCTACCCATTTCCACTTTCCCCCTTTTCCTTTATTAGGTCAAACCCCTCTCCCTCTCTTCTCGTTCCACTCCACCCAGCAGCAGCCCCCCTCTCTCTCATTCTTTCACCTCTCTCGTTCTCTCTCCCTCCCTCACAGCTTGCTGCCTCACGTCGCCGGACCTCGCCGCCGCCAGCCACGATCATCTCCGGCGAACTCTTCTCCCTTCTCCATTCTCTCATCTCATCTCTCATCTCTCATCCACTCACTCATCTCTCTTTCACCCATCTCGTACTGCCACCGTCCCGGCATTATCACCGTCGCCGTCGGCGACCTCCACGATAACCGCCGGCCACCACCGAACCCACCTCTCTATTTCCCTATTTCTCCATCTCTCTATTTCCCCATTTCCAATCTCTATTTCTCTATTTCTTTCTCTGTTTTCTTTCTTAATTTCTCTTCCTCCCTCATTTTCCTTGCTGCCAACATGATTGAGCTCCCCATCCACCTCATCCTTTCATCCCATTTCTCATTTCACCCTTGCTGCCAACGTGTATCAGCCCTTCCTCACCCATTTCATTTCTTTCTTTTCATTCTTTATTTCTTTCTCCCTCCACTCCCCTTGCTGCCAACGTGGGATGATTCCCATCGCCCACCCATCTCTCTTGTCTTTCTTTCTTTATTCACTCTTTCTCTTCCTCTCTGCTACTATTCTTTCTCTGTTTCCCTTCTTGTTTCTTTTTCTTTATTTCATTCTCTCCCACACTCTTCACTGTCAATATGTGGTAACCCCTGACCCATCTCACCATGTCATCATCTCTCTCTCACTAATTCTCTCCCATTCTTTCTCTCATTGTTTTTCTTTCTTTCACTCTGTCTTGTTCATTCCCCTCAAGCCTCTCATCCCCCAATTTCAAGCTTCACTGTTTGGTAAGCCCCCAATTTCCCTTAAGTTTGGGTTAATGCACTTTGGGTGTAGTAGTTTGTTAGTTAGCTTAGAACTTTCCATTCTTTTAGTTTATATTTTAATTTAGTTTTATTTTACTAATTATCCCTCAGTATTGGTTTATTGGACTATGGAGCTAGGAGTTGTGGATTTTAAGCATTTTCAATTAAAGCATGTAGATATTTATATATTTTACTAATTAATCCTACACCTGCAAGGCACGTGTAGTATCCATAGGCAGGTGCTGCTAATTCTATTAAAGGTCCGAAGGCAGGTGCTGCTAATTGTATTAAAGGAGATTTCAGCTATAAATACATAATGTAATAAAATGCAGTTCATTTATTTAGTTCATTTATTCATCAAAGTCCAGCTTAACTCTCAAAATTTAAAAATTCTGAAGTTGGGCAAAATGATTAAAATAACCCGTTCAACAAATATGCAATGTTTATCTATAAAAACATACCTCTTTTTAAAAAATTGGTTAGTCTGTATGAGAAAATCTTACTTTTAATCTCATCAAATAATCTCCAAAAAGGGGATTATATATATTCACTTGTATTTTTTCATGTTTTCTTATATGTCAAACATTATTAGAATGTGATAATTAGAACTCACATCCAAATTGCCTATAAACAGAGACAGTCTGGTAGACTATAACCAGCGATGGTTTGGATAGTGGATACCTACAATCATGCAGCATATAAATAGAAAATAAACATATAGGATGCAATATAAAGCTATCATATTCAACATGATAAATGTCATTTTTCTTAAAGTCTACTTATAACTTACTAAAACAAATTACTTTCTCGATACCTATAAATTACTCATAATCCAAAGTCCCAGACCGGCTAATATGATGATTTAGAAAATAAATGCATGTCATGAATTAATACCGAGTGGGGATGCACCATAAATGGCATTGGATGTAGGAGGTGAGAAGCAAGTATATTATTATACCATGGAGGGGTGGAAAAATGCAACAAGGTAAGAGGAAGATCTGGTGGCCCGGACTAGAGCTAAAAAATGACCTGTGTGTAGGGATGTAAATGAGTCCCTGATTCTCCGATTACTTGGAGGTTCCAATTCGTTATTAGGTCCTTATTTAGACCCCGAAAAGTAAATGGGTTTGGGTTTGTTGTTAGTGCTATATGAGCTGGACGAGTCCTAATGAGCCTGGATCCACTAAGTGGGTCCCATAAGTGGGTGGATTGGACTCAAAGTGGGGCCCACCTAGCTCAACAGAAAGCTTGAACCTTTATCAGCTATATTCAAATTTTACACTAAAAGGAGAGATGGGTTCCAATCGTGGGGCAATCGTGGGGGCTCATATCTATTTATTATATGGGTTGTCAAAATGAATGCCATATCTATTGATAAAATAAAATTTGTTGAGTGGAGCCCAATTTTGAAGTATTCAATTGAAAATGATTTCATAATTTACGCTCACTTGGGACCATGTTTACTTGGAATGGAGAAGTTGGATCACTAGGCCTCAACACAAAGAAAAGTCACTTGGCAGAATGCATGTAAGTGGGCCATGATGCAGGAAAGTCAGCCCCACGTTGGTTGTGTAGAGAAAAAACAAGAAGCAGGTCATTTGTTCTCTTTTATAAGGGTGTATGGATATATGCTTGGATATGTTTTTCCATATAGAGTATTTCTGTTTTTTTTTTTTTTTTCTTTTCCTGTAACTGAAATATTTTCATTTTTCCATGATTATGATGTAGGTTTCGTTACAAACATACAGTTTGGATGCTAACCTTTGCCTTCTTCGTCTTTATCAGGTTAAAGATCTTAACTTTACCTAATATCTATTTTGACATATTTTATTTACAGACCTCTCTCTCTCTCTTATACAGAAACACATGCACACTCACTGACGGAGTTATTTTTAAGAGTTCTGTTTGGGTTTGAGTGAAAAGCTTCCTGGAACTTCTTTTAGTTGCATGGAATGATTTAGATTCCAAAAATGAGTAGATTTCTAATCCTCTTGTGGAACTGATAGACTACTGGAAAATTAGGAAAGGTCAAATGGAGGATTTACATTTTGGAATGAATAGAAAAAGTCCTATTATTTTTGGAGCATATTGTTTGCTGGAGGATGGAGATTTTTCTAGCTTCACAGTTGGGGGAAACATTGTATTGAAATTCTCTCTCCAAAAAGCTTTCATATGAGATTGTATCATAGTTTGCCACAGGAATCACTTTTGATTTTGTGGTGATGATTAAATGGTCAGTTACTATCTAGTTAGCTTTATCCGAATTGATCTTTTCTTTTTTCATCTTCTTTTTCTCTTTGTTCTGTTTCTTCCATTCAAATCTTTTATTGGATCTTGGATGCTGGAGCTGCCCAAAAGCTCTCCTAGGCTTTAAAGCTCTCAATCATATAACATGTGGTCTAACACCCGACATGATTCATCGATACAGTCACCATCTATTGCTTCCTTCCTTTTATTTTCTCATACATTTATTTTGAGTTGTGTGCTTCATAACATGTTAAATAATTACATTTTTTTTGTTGTGATTTTATATAGGTAGGTAACTATCGATTAAGATGGAGTTACTTTTTGGCAGTTAACCAAGATGACCAAGATGGAGTTGAAGACTTTTTGTAGTTAACTGAAATACTTGTTTTGAATTATTTTTGTCATTTGACACGACACGCCGTGTATGGATGTTTTGTAGTTATGCTAAAACTATTAATTTTGAAGTGTTTATTGTTGAAGGATGAATATTTTGAAGGGTTGTAAACTTGAATGATAGAATGTTGACTTGTTGGATATTTGATTTGGATGATATTTTGCATCTTTGTGGTATAAGTTTTGCTAATGGGTGTATCTAGATACAAATATTCGAAACTTTATAAGCAGGTGCGAAATTATAATTTGGGTGGAACAAATATTTTGATTGTGTATTTTTGTGATAAAAAGAGTATGTCACCCTTGTGTGCCAACCTGGTAATATTATTGGTGACATGTATTTGGTTGTCACGGTAAATATTTTTAGTGACAATTTTTGTCACAAAAGATCTCTTTTCTATGACACCTTCGTTGTTGTCACCATTGCTTTCAGTGACACCCTACTATGTCATGGAAAATCTTTCTTCCATGACACCATATTTTTGTCACTGTTGACATCATTCCGTGACAAGTGCACAAACTTTGTCACCGTTGACTTTTAGTGTCATGGATACAATGACACTCCGTCCCTTGTCACCAATGATAATAAGTGACAAAAATTGGGCCTTTGGTGACATTTTTTCATGTCACCAATGGTGTTTTTTGTTGTAGTAAAAATTTATAAAATTTATTTTTCACATGTACTCAAAATCCATGATGATCTAACTCATGATACTTTATGCCTTAGAATCTATCGATTTTTGTGAGTATTGAAACGTTTGCATTAGAGGTGCTCATGGGCCGGGCTAGGCCGGACCGAGGCACATCTAGGCTCGGTCTGACATTAAAAACAGAGGCATGCATCTTGCCCAAACTCAATATAGGCCATAAATGTTAGGCCCAAGTTCGCGTGTTTAGTCAATTGGGCTTCGCCTGGCCTGGCCGAACGATGCCTTTTATGGGTTGTTGTATCAGCTTTTTAGCAATTATTTAGAAAAGTTATCAGTAACTGATAAGCATTCTTCATTCCGGCTTAGCTGGGGTTTGGGATTTCTATCACTTAATCCAATCTCGAGCAATTATTAAATGGATTCAGCTTATATATCAAGGCCTGACTCAAAGTGGGCGTGGCCTGGATTGAGCACAGCCCATGAGTACTCCTAATATGTATCATAAATTGTTGGTCCAAATGAGTGCAAAGAAAAGTTAAAGAAAAAAAAAGAAAAATAGGTTGATTTTGCACTCACGAGAGTGCAGAAAAACTAGAAAGTGGGACTAAATTACTTTTGGGTTTTTCACATGTATCTCAAAATAAATTTGACATTGATATTTCTTCTTTAAATGGGTAATTTTTGTATTTCAAAAATTAAAATAAGAAAAAATAATAATATAAAATATACATAACTAAAGTAAAATAGATTTGGAAATTCAAAATAAAAAAATAATCTCAAGAAATTCTCAAGAAATAATAGGTGTGAGTCCCTATTAATAAAATTAAAGAAAAGTTTAGTTGAGGAAAAAATAACAGTTTTTATTGATAAAGGAGAATTTGAAAAATGCATAAAAAATATAAAATATGAAAATAACGTAAAATGGAATCAATGATAGATGATGGTTGGGTCAGTATGGGGGGGTTTGGATTAATAATAAATGGGCTCCACTGATAATGCATGTTGTTTCTAAGGGGCTAAAAAAAAATCTTACTGAAAACTAGATAATTTGTGGTTATCTCCAAGAAGAGTTTCTTCCCTTGGATTTTCCTATTTCTCCAACTACAGGGAATTGTCTGCTTGTCATTTTACTCACATCAAAATTCTGTCATTTTCTCCTCTTCCTGGGGTTGTTTGTTTAGGTAATTCACTTATTAAGTGAAGTGAAGAGAATGTTCAAATCAAGCAAATATAAGGTAGAGGGGGTCAAATGAAATGTGTTAGATGATAAAAAGACATGCATTTAGTGGCTTCAGAAGATATTATTTTTATCTTTTTTTATTAAAAAAAAAATAGAGGGCCTTTTGTCATTTAGTGAGATGAGAGAATTATTTTTTGACCTTTTTTAAAAAGAAAATGAGGTGATTTTTAAAATCTGACACCCTTTTTATATGACCTCTCTTCTTTTCATGTCTCTTAAAGTGGAGCCTTCAATTCAATTCACTCTACACATGAATTAGCCAAACAAGTAAGAATCTCTGGGAGCAGTGTTGGAACTAAGTACAGCCACGTGGGTGCGATCACACCTATCCAACCATGGTGTGCTTCCAAAACATATATGAGAATTCTTGGTTTACTTCAAAAAATCCAATAAAAGTCGTGAGTCCACCCTCAATATCCACATGAAGATCCTCGGTTGTCCCCCAAAACCAAGCTACCTATATATATTAGGGTCCGCACCCCTCAAACGAAAATAATGGGTACGCCACTGTCTGGGAGTGTCGTCCTTCGGCAACAAATTATCTCTCATTTCTTTCCCTTGAATAACTAAGTTGTTTCTACTATTAAAACCCATGCAGCAAGGGAGTGGGGTGCAACTTTTCTTGTGTTTTACACCCACAGTCCCAAACTTACATAAACTAAATAGGGTTTAGAAGATAATATATTAGCCTTATTTAATTTGTATCTCAATAGTCCTGATTTTTTTGAGCTTTTTACAAAAAATAAGCCTTGTATTTCCATGCAAATCTAAAAAAAAAATAAAAAAAATAAAAAAAATAAAAAAAATCTCTTTTTATGTTTTACTTAAATTTCGCTTGACTAAAAGTCAAACTATTAAAAAACTAGTAGTTCCAATTTTTTTTAAAATAGATTTTCCCCTTGGAAACATAAAAACTATCTTATCTCACCGTCACCAGGCCCATAACAAATTAGTTTGAGCATTTTATGAGATGATATGCCCTACGAAACTCTCACCTAACTTAGTCCAACAAGGGTGGTGGTGGATTTTCAATCTCGGTTGTTCAAAAAAGTGGGAGCCCCTCGATTAAAGGCAATAACAAAAAAATCCTGCATTGCAACTGTGTGGGTCTTTAGTAAGAGAGAATTCCATGATATGTCCTATCGGTTGAACTTCAACAGAGAATTGCCGGCCCCACTTAGCCGCCTTTCTAACGCATTGATGGTTGGATTGGAAGATTTTTGTATAGATTAAGAACCTGTTTTGCCAATCTTATATGTGTGAAATAGATTTGTTGCTAGTGGAGCAGTTTGAAATAGATGCTTCACAAATAGATCATCACATGTGAAGCAGACTCCATTATTTGAGTACATTTAACGATTCATTTTTCTCACAAATTTTTGAGAACTCATGATGAGATAAGATCTGAAATTTGACCTCATAGCCAATTTTAACCTTCCAAAGAGGATGAACGGTTCATATCTTGGTTTCGGGGCCCATAGAAGTTCCTCAACAGAATTATAAGGTTATGGACTTTTTCACAAATATCTCAAAATTTAGATCATCCAGTTGTTGAGATTTGACTTCATAACTGTTTTTGACATTTTAAAGAGGATGGACAATTTGGATTGTGATTTGGAGGTGAAGAATTATGAAGAAATTGAAAAAACTAAAATGCGAAAAAAAAAAAAAAAAAAACCATGAGGAAACAAGTTTGTGACTTGATTACATCCAATGGTTCATGACTTTTCACAAACTTCTCACAATCCATGATGAGTTAATATTTGAAATTTGACTCCATAACCGTGATTAGACTTTCAAAGATCAATGGTTCATATCTTGGTTTTGGGGCCCATAGAACTTTAAAAAATCCGAGGGTTTGGACATTTTTGTAAATATCAGATTCATCCAACGACTGAATTAATTCAACCCTTTTTTTTTTTTTTTTTAAATTTAAAGAAGATGGATCATGATTTGGAGATCAAGAATTATGAAAATTTGAAAAAACCGGACTACAAAAAAAGAAAAAGAAAAAAAGAAACACATTAGACTTGTGTTTATAACTTGATTACACCCAATGGTTCGTGATTTTTCACAAATTTCTCACTATCCATAATGAGATAAGACTTGAAATTTGAGTCATAGTTATATTAGCGTTCCAAAGAGGATGAACGACTCGTATACTTGTTTTGGGGCCCCACAAGAACCCAAAAAATAGATTGAATGGTCTAGACTATTTAACAAATATATCAAAATCGATGATTATCAAACGGCTGAAATCTGATTGCATAACTATTTTTGCCCTTCTAAAGTCCTCCAAAAGGTTTGAATCATGATTTAGAATTCGACATGGAAAGAAAGAACAAAAAGAAAAACCAAATAAGGAGTCGAGAACGTCAAATGCGCTGTGGGTGTAAGGGTCTTTCGGCTTCAGACATCTTTGTTTAATTCAAAGGGGGATTCGGCGAGAGGTCCCTCAAAGTATGATTTTGTTGCAAACAGTCTACAAAAAGAAGTCATGCAGTCAAAGGTCCTCTAACAAATTCTCATACATGATATGTCTAATTTACCCTTTCTTCAAAAACATTCCCCACGATTAGTGAGATATGCTATTAATAATGGTCAACTACTATCTAATTGACCATATTAATGAAATCCCATTATTGAAAACGAAAATAACTTTAAAAAAACACAATAATTCCAAAAAATGAAATAAATTTCAAAAGAATGTAAATAAAAATAAAAAGATGCAAATAAATCTCAAAAGATCCAAATGAATTTCAAAAAATGTAAATAAATTCCAAAAGACACAAATAAATTTCAAAAGATCCAAATAAAATTCAAAAAATATAAATAAATTTGAAAAGATGCAAATAAATTTCAAAAGACGTAAATAAAATTTCAAAAAAATGCAATAATTTCAAAAAACACAATAAATTTCAAAAGAACGAAGATAAATTTAAAAAGACACAAACAAATGTCAAAAGATCCAAATAAGTTTCAAAAAATCCAAATAAATTCCAAAAGATGCAAATAAATTTCAAAAAAGATCCAAATAAATTTTAAAAAATATAAATAAATTTGAAAAGAAGCACATAAATTTCAAAAAATGTAAATAAAATCTCAAAAAAAAAAAGAAATAATTTTAAAAAACACAATAAATTTCAAAAGAACGAAGATAAATTTAAAAAACCCAAACAAATCTCAAAAGATCCAAATAAATTTCAAAAAATGCAAATAAATTTTGAAAGACACAAATAAATTTCAAAAGATCCAAATGAAACTAAAAAAATGTAAATAAATTTCAAAAGACATAAAAAAAAACTCAAATAAATTTGCCAAAAACTCAGTTAGATTTGTGCAGAACTCAGATAAATTTGTTTCAAAATTCAGATAAATTAGTCAAAAACTTAGATAGATTTGTCCAGAACTTAGAGAAATTTTTTTTTAGAACTCAGATAAATTTGTGCAAAACTCAAATAAATTTGAAAAAAAATAAAAAAACTCAGATAAATTTCACAAAAACTCAGATAAACTTCATAAAAGTCATATAGTTTTGTCAAAAATAATATAACAACCCTCCTGTCTTCCTTCTTTGGCAATGGCGCAGCAGCGTCGACTACGTTCGGATCTCAGATCGGACTCCAGCTCGTCAAGATATTGTCAAAGCAAACTTCAATCGTTAATATTTCTAGGTTTTGGGCTTTCTCAAGGTGAGTTAGGTCGAACCTGACCTAAATCGACCGGAGACTTGGGGCCTGGAGCGGACCCAACTAGGTCTTCGTCTTTTTCCTCCCAACGCCTGCAACAGGCGATGTCCACCCTTCTACAGTTGTCTTCCGCGACGACGATGGGCGGGTGGCTGGACTGGCAAGGAGATGATGATAACGAAAGGAAACCGACAGTGATGTGGCGGCTCCGGTTTTCCTCGACGATCTGCAATAGGCAATGTCCCCCTTCTTTTGTTGTCTTCCGCGGCGACGATGGGCGGGCGGCCGAATTGGCAAGGCAATGGTGATGACAAAGAGAAACCGGCAGTGATGCAGTGGCTCTGGTCTTCCTTGACGATGAAGGGACGATGGTGATTGAACATACCCAGCCGTGATTCTGTTTTGCAAAACAGAATCATTGATCGTGCAATCTTCGGCAATTGAACAGGATCGGTCGTCTTCTTCAGCAACGACTAGACAAGGGTTCGAAATCCTGTTTGTCCTCGAGCGTGGCCCACCTGATTGATCAGAACACCTTTGATCTTCGAACGCCTAATCTGTGACTCTCACGAGGATCAATCCAATCCGGTCCTTGCCTTCAGATGGTGCATCGGTAGCCTATGATCCTTCTACAACTACAGATGGTGCAGGTAGCCCAGGTAACCAATGATCCTTCTGTAACTACAGATGGTGCAGCGACAGGTGATGATCGATTGCCTTCTTCTTCCAATGGAGTTTTCCGGGATAATAGAAAATAAGAGTGAACGAACGAGGGAGAATGGAAGATTTGAATTTTTAAAATTCAGAATTTCATATCTAACATTTTGAAAGATTTCATGCCTAAATAGTTGAGAGGGCAAATCAGTCATAAAAATGTATGAGGTGGCGTATTTAGGGACCTCTCTCCATAAGGTGACGTGTCTAGGGACCTCTCACTGAAATATGTCCAAGCTGCATGGACTACAGGCCTTAGAGGAAAAGTTGATGTACTGGAGGCCTTACAAGTCCTATATGTGGGACCTTTGACTAATTATCTCTAATTCAAATTGCCAAATCTATGCATTGTGGGTGTAAGGGTCTTTCGGCTTCAGACATCTTTGTTTAATTCAAATTGCCAAATCTGTGACTTTGCCAAAAATATAATGTTGATTTGTGAGAAAAAAGAATGAAGGAAAGGAAAGGATAGGAAAAGGAAGGAAGGAAACAAAGAAATTAAAGGAGAAAGAACCAGCTAATGTTGCTTGAGTGATTTATTATATAAATGGGAACCTGTTGTTCGGGTCATTTATTCAAAAGTTTTTTTGTATATAGCTTCTTGAGGTTTCTAACATTTGTAAATAGCCCCATGTAGTTTTAGCATTTGTAAATAGGCCCCTGCTTTAGCATTTTCATACCTTTCATGTCCCAAAATATGTCAAATCGATAGTAATGAAAAGAAAGCATTTGGGTTTAAAGCATTCTGACACTTTTACCGTTGTCACTATCTTTTATACATAATTTTCAAAATGCCAGGAAAATTCTTTACATTCCAACAATAATTTTACCATTTTATTTTATGTATTTTTTCTCACATTCTTCTTCCCCCACTCCAGTGACCACTTGTAGATTAACAAAGTTCCCCAAGATCCATGCATCCATCCTCTTACTTAACCTAAGGCCTCACAAATGAGAATTGCCTTTCGTTCTTTGGAGTTTTTTTTTTTTTTTTTTTATGAACAATCAACATCTACAAATGCTTCTCATAACAATAGAATTTAATAAATCCACATGGTACAATTTTCTCTTGTTTGTTTGCTTTGTTCCCTTTATTCATTTATAACATTTTATGAATTCAATTTCCTTTCTTGGGCTCTTGTTTTGTTTCTTTCTTTCAATATAAATTACCCTTAAAGAAAAAAAAATAAAAATAAAAAAGACTTCGGTTTTCAAAGGGCATGGCATGTTCTTCATCTTCTACTATGTTGCAATTTTTTTTTTCTTTCAAGAATAAGAGTCATTATGATCTAATTATAGCTAACATATAGAATAGTGTACTTCCTAGGTAGTTTAAACAAGGGAAATCAAGTCATTTTGTTTTGTAAAAAAAAGGTTTAAATCAATTTAATTGATACTCTCCTCTTAAAAGTAATTAATAGTGGTGTAATGGGCAAGTTAGCTTGAGTATTGTCTCAGCTCAGGGCTTATAATAGTGGTGTAATGGGTTGCGTGCATATTGCCTCAACTCAAGACTTATTCAAATTGGATGTAGATAAATCCCAAACTTAAAGCTGACCTAAAGCCGAGTTGAGTTATAAATCTCCCAGCCATATCAGGTTGGGCACTTGAAGGTATATAATAAAAAGCCCTTCGTAAATAATAGCTAGTGTTTAATGGATGTGAGGTCAAACTTGTCATTTTCATAAAAAGTCATCATTCAACTCACGTGGGTTGCTCATTTTACCAGCAACTCAGATATATTTTGGGACATGAAATGTATTAAAATACCGACACCATAGGGGCCTATTTAAAAATATTAGAAACCCTGTGAGGTAAATACAAAAGAATCTTTATTCAATAAATTATAAATGGGAACTAATGATTCATATCGTCCAGCACGCTGTATCTGAGTACCGGAGACATGGGATTTTGGATCAAGTCACCCCACTCAAACCATCAACTCATGGTTTTGCAAAAACTTGAAAGTTAAAAGGTAAGTAATAGCATGTTTGTTGGACAAGAACGGTTAAGAACCCATCTTACAATTGGACAAGAACGGTTAAGAACCCATCTTACAATTTTCTTATTTTATTGGGACTCAAGAAAATTTTGGGTGGTTCTTTAGTGGGGCCATTTGGCCACTCTTTTCTAATAAATCATAGCAAAATTTCAATCCAATAAAAGATGGCCCACGATCAGATTGAGATCAATAAAATTCAGAAAATTATCATGTTACTTTGGACCTCACAATCTTTTGTAAGTGATCAATCTGATAGCGGACCAAAATCCTATTTGAATGAGGTTTTGCAAGGATCTTGGCTATCTTGAATTGCCCTGAATTTTTCGTAAGGGGCCCTATTAAAAACCCACATGAATTTCTCCAGAATCAAAGCCTTAAATGATTTTAGACTATTTGTAAATAAGGTATATTATTTGCCGTTTAAAGTTCCACTTTGAAATTGATAGGCTGCTTTGGGCCTTGAAATTCTAGGTTGACAAATGAATATTTTTATTTACTGCAATTGTTATAATTTATTTTTAAGAAGATTTCAATAAATTTCTTGTGTGTATTTTACTACTAAAATTTGCAATTTTGTTTAAGATTATTTTACTTTGGCGGAAGACTTTCACTTGCACTCCAACACTATGTGCTTCATTGGATTGCTACCGTTGTCACAGCGGTACCTGTGAAGATCAAGGGGGGGGTTCTACATTTGAAGATGGTCTGAATGAGTTCTCACATGGAGAGCACAAGGTAGGTGAAATATTTTGCCTTGGCATGGAGAGCACAAGGTAGGTGAAATATTTTGCCTTGGCCCTCAAAAAAAAAAAAAAAAAAAAAAAAAAAAAAAACCCTCCTAATTCCGCCGTTGAACTTAAGAATAATAAAAATACTGCTTTCATATAACGCAGACAAGGGTATATTTTTTGTTTGAACTATTCATTTTGTAAACTATCGATTTCAAGGTTCTGAATATTATTGATTTACGTTAATAATTTCAACATTTGCCACTATAGCTGAACCAACATCATCCAAAAACCAGCGTTGTATATTGGCTGTTGTAGTGGGCCAGCTTTCTGTCAATGGGCTGGGCCGGGCCTGGGCATAGATTGTCCAATCCCATCCTGAATATTGGTCGAGCCGGTCGGGGATTGTCCAATCTTGGCCCTAAATTGAGTGGGCTTATGTCAAATCCCATCCTATGCGGGCTCGGGCTGGGCATGGGCCGGGCCTGGGTTTTAGCCTTTTCATTAATGGAGACGTCTTTTTTTTTTCTTAACGGGTGAAGCTATGTTAATAAAGATGATAATGATGGACGGACAACGGGTGGACCAAATCTTAGCTTGATCAAATTTCAAAAGATCTAGATTCTAGATAGTAGATATAAGTCTTCAAAATGAAGAGTGATAAATCTATAAAAAATTTTAAACCTAAACTCAACAGTGGATCTAGTCTAAGTATTAAATTGAGTTCAGCTGCCAATTCATCGTGTGGGCTTTTGGTGTGGAGTGGGAAGGAATTGAATTCATGAGAAATGGTGGTTTCTCATGAAGGGAAGAGATATTTTGGAGGGAGTTTTTTTTTAGGGTTCCCATTGAAATATATAAAAATTAGTAAAATAACCTTGCAGGCGGGCCGAGCTGGGCCTGGACGGGTTGGGCATGCTTTGCCCATTCCCAATCCCATTTTGGCCAGGCTTTCAAATAATTATCCAAGCCCAGCCCGCTAGGCTCAATTCTTTTAAAAGTCCTATGTTTTCAATTCTTTTAAAAGTCCTATGTTTTCGGGCTTGGGCCAGGCTGAATACCCATTTCAACTGGCTAAACTGACAGGCCTAAGTGCATGCTTTATACGACTTTCTTTTATTGATCCTTACCAACGGTTGGGATGACTGCAAACACCGATGGGGAGCAAAAAGGTTTTTTTATAGCCAATTGAGGGAGGTTTCGACTGGTATTAAATGGGAATGAATTGAAAATCTTCTGGTTGGTAATAGTTTATAGGCATTAATTTCGATCAGTCAGGCCCATGAAACAACAATTCCGAACCATTGGCAATGGAGCCCACATTATCAAGCGGTAGTTCCACATTTGCCCAACCAATCATTGTGCAGATCTCTGAGGTTGGCCCCAGAGTTTGTATGGCTTATGACCAAATCCAACTGGTTTCACGCATTATTTTAGGTCAAATCCAAATAGTTGATTGCTTTCCGCTTTCTCCCACGTGCGCCGAGGGAGCACTTTACCTTTTAACTTGGGAGTTCTTATTGGATTTGGAGCCACGTAATTTTAAAATGCGTCAAGATAGGGGTATGATTTATAAATGCAAAAGTCAGGATGTGGCCAAAGTTTCTCTGTAGGACCCGCCGCGACTCTTGTTGTGATTCGAACACCCAACTTATCAGGCTCTGATAGCACTTGTAGGATCTTATACCCTATTGAACTATTACTTATCCCAAAACTAATTGGTGATAGAAAATGGCACAACAATAGCTTTACGGTGAAGGTGAGGGTGAGGGCGAGATCTCGACCACAATTATGATCGCTCAAGAGCGAGGGTGGATGTTGACCTCAACAATCTCTATTGAAACAATGAATGCTTTTTCGTCGTTATTTCTTTCTCAGTATATAAAAGTATCGGGGCATTTTGTAGTGTGACTTTCTCTTGAAATTCATTTTTGTCTATGATAACTGACTTGCGTGGTCTATTCTTAAGTTTTGCATGGACAGACCCATTCCACACTGAAGTGGGGATTTGGTCCCCCCGACATACATAAACCCAATAGGTTTGGAACATAAATTCCTTTACATGCACAAACCCATGAGGTTTGGTAAATAGATTCTGCCCGTAGACACTACTTCCCTTCCCTCCACTACAAAGTTCTCTAGTACGCTGATAAATGCTTTGTCTTCCTTGCATCAGCGATTAGATTCAGACCTGCTCATTAGTTTTCATTTCCATCCTACTTATGAAGAGGGGATAATAATCGTCAATATAAAAAACTAGACTGCAGAAAAGAGGAAAAAACATGAAAAAACCACGTTTGTAACTTGATTACATTCGGTGGTTCATGACTTTTCACAAACTTCTCACAATCCATGATGAGTTAAGATTTGAAATTTAGCTATATAACCGTGATTAGGCTTTCAAAGAGGATCAATGGTTCATATCTTGGTTTTGGGGCCCACAGACTTTTAAAAAATCTTAGGGTTTGGACTTTTTTGTAAATATTTGATTCATCCAACAGCTGAAATTTGACCCCAATTTTTTTTTTTTTTTTTTTTTTAATTTTAAAGCAGCTGGATCATGATTTGGAGACCAAGAATTATGAGAATTTGAAAAAAAGACTGCAAAAAAAAGGAAAGAAAAGAAAAGAAACACACTAAAGTCGTGTTTATAACTTGATTACACCCAATGGTCCATGATTTTTCACAAATTTCTCACTATCCATCATGAGATCAGACTTGAAATTTGAGTCATAGTTATATTAGCATTCCAAAGAGGATGAACGGTTCAGATACTGGTTTTGGGGCCCAGAGTTACTAAAAGTACCAGATCCTCATGTCTTTCTCTTTGAACACCTTTTTACCGAGAGTTTGAGATCCTCTTTTTGCTGGTCCAGCTTCTCATTACCAGTCTTCTTGTGGTTAGTCTCTCACCAAATAGCCATAAATAAAAAAATCTCCCTCATTCCTCAGATTTAGTATAATCATAATCACTCTATACTCAAATCTGAGCCGTTAATCTCCAAATCCTAATTTCAATCCCTTAATCCCCAAATCTTAATCCAAATCCTAAGTCCTAAATCACATAATCTAATATATCTACAAGTCCGAAGATAACCAAATAACCATTGGGCATACTTTAATCTTCAATTTACAAATAAATCAGGCCTTATGATTCATATGTTCAATAACTTGAGTTAGATTTAAGTAGAAATTTTTCTTCTTTGCCATGAGCCATGACCAACTATAGAAGTACATGCAACAAAAAATTTTAGATCGAAATAGAACTCATTTGGGATGAATTGATGATTATATGAATTTAGAAGAGACAGTGGAAGGGCCCTTCAAATAGGCAAGAGATATAAGCATGGAAAAATATTTTTTGTTTATTTAAATCTAATACATTAGTTTTTGGTATTTCTATTGTGAAAAAAGTTAGCAAAGTTGAATAAATTTTTTTCCAAACTTGGCCTCACCCAAACAAAATTCCTGATCAGCCTGAAGCATCATTTCCTCCCATTGTCGTACTTGCTCTTCAACAAATCTACGGCTAGCTAGTGTACTGTTTCGGTACTCCTGAGGTATACCATTCATCTTTCTACCACTAATCCACATAGGAAAATAGACAACGCGACAAGGGGGAATAAACGACTTATGAATCTTCGTAAAAGTAGTCTATTTCGAGTGGGGAAATAAACCAAAGCTTGGATGCCTTTTCGCCCCTTTTTCTAAGTCTTTCCAAGTGATGCTTTTGTTATTACGGCAGTGTGATCGACTCTCTCTTGACATTCATTTTTGTCTATAGTAACTGAGTTGTGTGGTCTCTTCTTAAGTCTTGCACGGGACAGACCCATTCCACAATGGAGTGGGGGTCTTGCTCCCCCGACATGCATAAACCCAATAGGTTTGGTATCGCGATAATGTCATTGCTTTACAAAATTGGAGCTGCTTGGGAAAAATAAGGTGAACTGTCCATTGTGGGATGGTTCTCGTCGTTAATGGAAGAATATTATGAAGTCAGAATTTGTAAGAGATGCCAACAAAAACAAAATTGGATGCGTGACGAAATTAGTTTTACATAAGGAAAAAAATACAACTACCGAATGGCACATATTGGAATATAGGGACACAGAAATGAGAGTGGAGACACAATACTAGTCCCCATCCTACAATGGGGAAATAGAAAAGGAGAAATAGACTAGATATGAAGAGGGCGGAAATAAGGTCGGATGCTTTTTCCCCGTTTTTTATGGTAGTGTGATCGACTCATTCTTGACATTCATTTCTGTCTATTGTAACTGAGTTGTGCGTTAAAAAAAAAAAAAAAAAAAAAAAAAAAAAAAAGAAAAAACCTGAGCTGTGCGGTCTCTTCTTACGTCTTGCACGGACAGACCCATTCCAAAATGGAGTGGGGATCTTGCTCCCCCGACATGCACAAACCCTTTAGGTTTGGTATCACGATATTTTTTTTTTTTTTTTTTGTAATTCAAAACTTCACTTCTTGTCTATAAAGCCCTGTCGTTCTGATTTCTCACTAGTTCCGTTGCCTCCACTACTATGCTCTCTACTATGGCGTCCAGGAGAATTGCTGTCTCTTCCTATATTGATCCACAATTAATGGATCCGGACCGCTACATTGGTTTCCATTTCGATCCTACTTATGAAGAGTGGATAAGAATCGTCCATAGAAAAAATGCACGTGGGACACAGCTTCTTCCTATTTTCATTGAACATGATCGTCTGTTTCAGTGCGGACCCGAACAACTAGGAGGTATAGTGAAGCACCAGTTCAATTGAAAAACTATATATATATATATATATATATATATTCTTCTTTCTCTCTCTTTTAAGATTCTTTTCTTGTTTCTAATCAATCTGGAAACTCGAATGATTTGCAGAATGTTATTGCTTTACAAAATTGGAGGTGCTTGCGAATAATAAGGTGAAACGTACATTGAGGGATGGCTCTGGTCGTTATTGGAAGAATATAAAGCCAGAATCTGTAAGAGATGACAACAACAACGTCATTGGATGCGTGACGAAATTAGTTTTACATAAGTATAAAAATACACCAACTGAGTGGCACATATCGGAATACAGGGACACAGTAGAGGTAGTGGACACAAATACTCCTTTTTTTTCTTCTCTTCCTATCTTTTTTACACCTTTCTAATTATGCATATATATATATATATATATGTGTGTGTGTGTGTTTTTTAATTTAATGCGCATCTCTTCATTCCTAGACTGCAGGGTACATCATATATTGTTGTTGTACGTGTTCATATGTGGGTCACTGTTCTTTTGAAGCTGCATTACAATTTATAAAATAAGGAGCTAATTAAGGTTTTCACTTCGTGAACCTACCTCATAAGAAAGATAGCTCTGATTAATGGAGCCTGCCCTATCACGTAATAAGTATATATAGAGCTACGCTGCATGGATTCTTTCAAATAAACAATCTGCTCATGTCAGCTGACTCGCGACACCTTATCTGATTTTTTATGAATTCGTTTCTTACCAATTCCAATTTAAATATTGTTTCATAGTTGATAAAGATATTATCATATTTTTTCATCTTTGGCCATTGATTCAAATAAATCCTGAAAGACTTGATGTAATGCATCAGTAATGTTGGTCCTTTTATGCAACATATTTGTTAGGACTTTTGGAACCTTTTGCTTGTCGTAGATCTAACTGATTAATGATTTGGTCCACATCTTAATTCTCTGGTCAAACACCTTCATGTAGCTGATCTGGATTATCATTTGTTACAGTACTCTTTTATCTTACAGTCAATTAAGGGCCATTTGAAACCTCTAGTCTAATTAACGAGAGCTAAGCATATTAAGGCCTAAAATAAAAGGCTTTGATTTTTATGTCCCAATTTACAATTAGTCTATTTGGTAATATAGAAAAGGCTCTTATTTCATTACGTAATTTTTATACGATTAGATAACTATTTATCAAACAAAGTGATATTTTAAGTATTGCCGAGCAGTAAGTAGCTGACGGTGAATTATATGATTACTGGTTATTATGAATAAATGAAAAAAAATGGCTTTTATTTAATCTTGGCATATTTCACTAACTCAAGTTCCTTTTAGTGGGCCCACCTAGATGCATAAAGACCAAGGGAGCATATCAATTGAAATGCTTGGAAGTAAATTGGGAAGTTTGCAATATGAAGCAATTTAGCTGATATTAGCCTTTGATTTTTGGTGGTCAAAGTTTAAAGGAGAAAATCATCTTTTCAACTCAATGGATAAATTATTTGATTTTTTTTAAGGATTTTTCAAAATAAAGAAATTTGGAGAGTTTTGTTTAGATGCGGATTAGGAAATATATAATATCAAGCCATTTAAATAACCCTGGCCTCTGGTTCTTGGTCTTCAAAACTTTAGAGGCTAAATTATCTTTGTTACTAGGATATATAGTTCATTTGAGATTTTTTAATTTAAAGGATAAATTGGTCAAAAACCAAATAAGTTTAAACTTGAGAAATAGACCATTTGAGTTTTGTAAGGATAATTGGTCTAAAACAAGAAATTGGAGGCCACATTAATTTTTTTTATCTGGTTTAACTATATAGGAGAAGTTCTAATAGAAACAAGTACAAAATAATAAGGGCCTTGTTGAAATTGTATGGAAAACCAGGGTGGGTATTTTAAACTATGTTCCCAGTGCTTTTATTTGGTCATGTGGGTCTCCTTTATAATGGGGTGGGTATTTTTACGTGTGAGTTTCACTTGGTTTTCTCTCAATTGCATTTTATTATATAATCTTTACTGCCTGGACTGCATTGTTCTCTTTGATTTGGACCACATCAAAGGCCTAATTGCAGAAAAGTTGTGCAATGCAAGCATTTTCTTGGCAAGTTTTTGAGGTTGTCCTCCTCAATCATTTCCAATATGTCGTACTTTATAAAATTATAGGCATCCTCTGTTTTCCACTGCAGGCAGATCCTGGCCGCTGGGTTCTGTGTCAGATATACAAAAGAGAGAAGAACAATGATAATACAACACTCCCTCGTGTGGCATCGGATGTAGGAGCCGGTCAAATTTCTTCCTCGACTTCACAGGTTTCAAGTATGCGGGCCATCGGTGCAAGAGGAGATATGAATCAAGGCCAGGATTATGGAATGGGGCAATGTCCATACACTCAACCGGATTGGTTTTCTAATGCTGCAACTAACCCAGACCTGACCGGAGGACATATGAATCAGGATCAAATCCATGATGTGGGCCAATCTCAGTACACTCCACAGGATGGCATGGTTTACAATTCCCAACAATTCCCATCCAGCACGAACTCAATCGTTGATTTTGATCATATGGTCTGGTTGGCCAATCAATTCATCAATCAAGACGGGCCAGAGCTTTAATATCAATTAGTTTCGTCTGAGGGACTTGTGAGTTGTGTCTAGTATGTACTGTCGCAGATTGGTGTCACGTCCAGGTTTCCTTGCTGCATGTAGTCCCTTTGTGTTTGTATTTGGCGTATAGTCAGTCCCTTGTGTCTGTATTTGGCGTAGTTGGACCTATGACATCTATATTTGTGTATGTTTGATTTTTTTCTCTATTTCCTTTTCCTTATTTCTTTTGTGTGTGATAAAAGTGTGCATGTGAGTTGAATTCAATTTATGGAGTTCCATATAGGGTATAGAACTATAGATACTTTTGAGTATACACTAGTAAAGCAAGAATTTCTCCTAACGTCCTTCTCGTCTTGTTAAGGTACGCAGGGGTGTCAACCATGACAACATCGCTTATCTATATGAGGGAATGTACGCAAGAGGAAATTACCATGCCAGTAAAATGGATATAACTTAATAAGTTTTGATTATTTAAATTAGAGTTCACTCAAATTAGATATAGGTGGTTTAGATCGCACGATCCTTTGAGCCATCCATTTATATGAGAGCTCCTATTGCTTGGATCCAAAGTACTCAAATGATGGGCCCTTCAAAAGATTTTTGATCGGTAACGGTAAATTAAATTAAGGATAAAGCAACGGTACAATAAAATTTCCAACAAAAAATAGAAACAAAAGGAGGAGTTTGTACAAAAGCCTTATACCAACATCAAAAACAAACAAAAAAAATATTAAGCAATATGGGCCACAAGCGGAACAACTCTATGCACCTCTTGTTTGGCTTGAGAGTCTGTCATACCATTTGTTGACCGACAAATATGAGAGAATGAAACTTTAATAGAAGAAGATAAAGCCTTAATCTCATTGAGATACTATTGAAATCTCCAAGGACCCCTCTCCACCTTTGACACACACCTAATAGCATTCGAAGAATCACTTTCCATGATTAAGCTTTCCTTGAAAGTAGAAGAAAAAATCCTTAAAGCTTCCAAAATGGCAAGCACTTCCGCTTCATTAGATTCTTTTATACCAACATTCTTAGAGAACATAAACAACACTTCACCCTTACCATTCCTAAGAACTCCACCTATACCCACTGGTTTGGGCTTGCCTTTAGCCGCACCATCAAGATTAAATTTTAACCAACCCAATGGAGGAGGACATCAACACACCACTTTCCTATCCTTGGACGGACCACATGACATACAAGCTTCCCAATTCTGAAGAATATAATCTAAATTCATTCCAATAAATTCCTTTCTTAAAAGAGCTCATTCTGCTACTCTAACCTCTATACGCAAAACAATATCCTCCAGTGTCGAAGGAGATTTCTTAGAAATTCTGTCATTCCTTTCCTTCCAAAGTGACCACAAAATTGCAAACGGAATGATCCTCTACAAAATTAAGCCACAACCATGAAAAGGACTAACCCTCCACTCTTCCACCAACTGACACAAGGAGTATGGGAGGCACCAAAGAAGAGCACACCTCCTCGAGAAATGACTCCAAAGATAAGTCGCATAGTCACAATGCAAGAAGACATGATTAATCGACTCACCATCCTTCCCACACAAAGAGCAGCAGTCCACCAAATCATTTGACATCATTCATGTCCTGCGAAGGTGATCAACAATAGTCACTTTACTAGAAACTGCCAACCAACAAAAAGCCTCTACTGTAGGAGGCACCAAACCAAGCCAAACCTGCAAAAAAGGAGCTTGAGCCTCCATCGAAGAGTCCAAAGCCTTATAACAAGACTTTGGAGAAAACTGACCAGAGGGAAGTGGCTTGCAAATGCGAACATCTAGCTCATCTCTGCAAATAAAAGTGTTAGAAAGAAGACTCAATAATAACTCATACTGAGAAAACTCAGATAAATGCAAAACTCCCGAAAACAACACAGACCGAGACACATTGTTCCCTTCCCAAATATAACAATCTTTAACGGAAGTTTCTTTCTTAGACGACACCCAAAAGAGTCTAGCAAATAAATGACACGAAGGACCCCCACCCAACCAATCTTCCAGCCAAAATCAGACACGACTCCCCTCCCCACATTGAAGCCCACCCCATTGTTAAGGACTTTACCTCTCTCACTAGACTCGTCCCTCAAACTAGAAATGACTCTCCACAACCCAGAGACGCAATACAAAGGAACTTTAGAAGGAACCCACCCCCAAGAACCCTCACCATATTTAGGCACAATGACTTTGCTCCATAAGACATCTCTCTCCTCACCAAACCTCCTCCACCATTTAGCTAAAAGAGCCCAATTCTTTAGCCCAAGATCACCAAGGCCCACCCCCACCCACTTTGGTTTCACTACTTCACTCCATCTTACAAGATGCATTTTCTTTTTATTGCTTTGGCCTGCCCATAAATGATTCCTTCTTAAACATAAATGATTCCTTCTTAAACGGTCTAAATTTTCAATCATCAACTTGAATAAACACATATAGTACACAGGCAAGTTGGAAAGAGTGGCTTTAATTAAATCAATCCTTCCCCCCAAGGAGAGATAATGGCTCTTCCACTTGGACAACTTCCTTTCAAATTTCCCTATCACAGGAGTCCACATAGATGGGCCCTTAATTTAGGTGTACAACCGATACAATAGATATTCCAATATATATATATATATATATATTATTGATCAGAACCAATACATATTACTAATACGAGCTTTTCGCCTTTCTCAAGCTATGGCATCGAGATGGTTAACACTGCTCAAGAGGGTAGCAAGATAATAAAGAAAAAAGTGATTTTTGTTGGATAATTCACTTATCTCCTCTTATCGCTTGTTGATCATAAATAAATAGACTTCCCTACTGATTGCAGCCTCTAACGTTGCAGGCAACTTTACATTCCTAAAGACCGGCTCAATCACAACAAACAACACAACGTGCTCCATATTCATGGGATGACTCATACATTAAGAAACCAATTCATAATAACAACCAAATGAAACTAATTCAAATGGGCACCCAACCAACCCATCAACCCATGTTGCATGGAGGAAGGAAAAAAAAAATGTACGTGTATCAATCCTTCCCCCTAGAAACAACCTTGTCCTCAAAATTTACATCTGGGTACTTTGTTGCAATCATCCTGTACCGTTCCGAAGTAACTTCAAGGACTAGAGATCCCGTCCACTTGATGAGCACTTGGACGTCTGCCACATTGCCACGCTTAATAAGCCATATTGCCAAAATAGCCTGAGGATATGGTTGTAGTGAACCATGATCCGACAAAGGTGGAAGGGAATGATATGATTGAGTTGCCTGACCCAACTTTTTCTTTAACTTGGAAACATGAAAAACTGAGTGTATTTTACTATCTACTTGCAAATTCAATTTATAAGCTACATGTCCTATTTTCTACAACACCTGAAATGGTCCATAGTATTTTACTGCCAATTTCAATTTCTGAGACTGAGACCATCTTGCTACCATAGAACTTTACCGATATGGCTGGAGCCGAAGATAGACCCAATCACCCACTTCAAATTCCCGGTCGGTCGGACGCGTGTTTGTCTACGTTCTGCTTCATACTTTCTTGAGCTTGTTGAAGATTGCGTTTTAATAATAGAAGTACTTATTTGCAGTTCCCCACTTCGTCTTCTACAGCTTGAACCCTAGTGGTACCTGGCACATAAGAAATCAATGTAGGTGGTGTTATTAATTCCATAGACAATTTCATAAGGGGGCTGGTTTTGGTGGCTGTTGGGAGGTGGTGTTGTAACACCACTCAGCTAAAGGGAATCCACCGTACCCAAGACTAAGGGAGCTCAGAAGCATAGCATCTCAAATAGTTTTCTAAACACCGAATTAAGACTTTTGTCTATCCATCCTGTCACGCCCCCAAAATTGAAACCGGGGTTATACGTGAGATTAGGGCCAATTAAAACTTTTTCAACATTAATCAAATGCAACTTGGCCCCAATCATGTCCCATTGGATCGAAGTCCGCAGTGAGGTATAAATATTTTCTCGGTAACCATAAAACACAGCGGAACGTCATAATTAAACGAATGGTACAATATAACATTTCAGAGTATGCACATCTTTCTTTTCTATAGTTTAAGTTAAGCAAAAGATAACAAGAGTATATTAATTTATAGCTTCTAACAAAACTTAAGCCAAAAGAGAATAAATACGAACTAACCAACGTATGAAGGCACTCGTGTGCTAGTCACGATGACAATATCATCGACACACAACTCGTACTCACCATCAGGCTAAACTGCCTGAAGTGACGCCTTTACTCTCCCAAAGGTAGATGTAGCCGGTACCTATGCACCAAGTGCAGCATCAGACATGACGGTCAGCAGGTAGATATAAATACAAAACATCAACAGATATGCAGAACGAATCAGAATAAACGAGTAGACAAAATCATAGAAAATGCATAGCATTTGAATCAATATCAAACTATCAAAGTAGGCGATCCACATTTGTTTTCAACGCACCCACGTCCATGAGTGAGCGACAAAAACCCGGTGTTCAATAACAACAACAATTTCAACGCGCCCACGTCCATGAGTGAGCGTCAGAACCTAATATACAATAACAATAACAATTCCGACGCACCCACGTCCATGAGTGAGCGTCACAACCTAATGTACAATAAAAATAACAATCATCTCTTGGCTCATGTGGCTCGGGCCCAATCTTGCCTCGAGGCTATAAGTTCAGAATCTTTACACATAGTCAAATGAGTCCAAAAAGGGTAGCCAAAGTTCCATCTAAGTCCATCTAAAATAAGTTTAAAAGGCCCTTTCAAAAGGTAACCACAATTGGCCCGGTCGACCCGAACAAGGCCCGGTTGACATCCCCCCTTAGTGCACCGACATCCCCCTGGTCCGCTCGACCAGGGGTTGTAACATAAATAGGTGAATAATGAATTCGTTAGGTTCCAGAGAACCTGACTCAGTGTCGCCGGTCGACCAGGCCCCTTGGCCGGTCGACCGCATACACTACAGTTACAGAACCCAGGTTCTATAACTGCAGTGAAATGGGTCCAATCCATTTCAAGCTCCATGAACCTGATATGTAATCATTCCAAGGGTAAAACCCACATATTCTAATCCCACAATCCCTCTAATCAAGCCATTAACATTAAAATCCATTTCATTAGGCTAACAGCCTAATTATCATGTTCTCAAACCTCTAAAGCATCTATTGAGCAATTAACATCTAAATCATCATTAAATCATCGAATCAAATGAGAGACAAATATATCCAAGTATATATATAAATATCTACTTGCCTTTCATTGAAATTGCACAAATCCACAAATCCTAGCTCCATAGCCCAAAAAATCAAACCAAACAATGAAGGGAATGGAGTGGTGGCTTGAAATTGAGGAAAAAATGCTCGCGGAGTCCACGTGGAGATGATGGTGATGATCGGGGGTGGGGGCTGCCTTTGTAGTCCATTTCTAGTAAGGTGGATGAGAGAGATTGAGAAAGAGAGAAAAAGAATTGAAATGGAGATGGGTAGGTAATGGGGCCCACTTGATTTAGGGCCCACTGGAATTAGTGGCCATTGATAGAAAAATGTAAAAGACAGAATGGAAGAAAGAAAGAAAAAAAGAAAGAAATGGTGAGATGGGTGGGTGTGAGGAGAAAGTCAACGTGGTGAGTGGAGTAAGGTGAGGGAGATGAGGTGAGAGAAAATGAAATGAGATGATGAGAAAATGAGAGGGAGTGAAATGGCTATGGGTTAAAATCATTGGCAGGGAGGAGTGAGAGAGAGAGAAAGTAAGAGAGAGAGAGAAACAGAGAGAATGAAAGAGAGAAACAGGGACGGAAGGAGAGAAAGAGAGAAATGGAAAATGGGGGAAATAAAGAGAGACGGAGTGGGCTGGGGGTTCAGTGGTGGCTGGCGGTGATCGTGGAGGTCACCGACGACGACGGTGATGATGCTGGGACTGTGGCAGCACGAGATGGGTGAAGGAGAGATGAGTGAGAGGATGAGAGATGAGATGAGAGAATGGAGAAGGGAGAAGAGTTCGCCGAAGATGATCGTGGCTGGCGGCGGCGAGGTCCGGCGACGTGAGCAGGAAGCCGTGAGGGAGGGAGGGAGAACGAGAGAGATGAAATAATGAGAGAGAGAGGGGCTGCTGCTGGGTGGAGTGGAATGAGAAGAGAGGGAGAGGGATTTGACCTAATAAAGGAAAAGGGGGAAAGTGAGATGGGGTGGGAGTTTTAAATGTGGATTAAAGGGGGTGGGTCCACAAGGGATGAGATGGGAATTAATAAAATGGGCTTGGATGGGTATGGGTTAGGTCGGGTTTTGGGTCAGGTTCGAAGGTCTGGATCGAGATGCAACAAAAGGACACAATCCGGGAAATTAGGTAATCTACCCGATGGTGCCAAGATCACGAAAAGCGGAAAATACTAAAAAGCCCTAGGAACTTTCCGGAAAAAACGACACACACCCCTACTGTACCCAAACGGGCTCGGATCTCAACCCAACTTCGCATGCGCGATCCTCATTATTAATCAGACCTCTTTGGCTTATAAACGAGCTTAATTAACTAAAATCACAATTAACTAAGCTAATTACAACCTTGGAATTTTGGAATGTTACACATCCGATTGTGGGTGATAAGAGGAGTATACCCCCTGCAACTTAAAGAGGTCTCTCCAAATAAACACTTGTGAACATAGGGTCGGAATCGAATACAATTGGTTCCGGCAAGCCATGTAATCTGAAGATATTTAAAAAAAAAATGATTTGGCCATTATCTGGGCCGTCTAAGGATGGGCCATAGGTAAAAGAACTAACAATACTCGCTGAGACGATCTACCACTACCAAAATGATTGATTTGGAAAAGGAAATAGGCAACTCTCTATGAAATCGAGGGATATATGGCGCCAAACTTTACTATGAATGGAAAGTGGCCCCCCAAGTGCAAGTCCATCAATATTGTAGCTTTACCTGGTGAGTTAGGATCGTATCCACATTGAGTTATTAACTTGAACTTATCCTTATAATAAAACTAAAACTAGCCTAAATAGAACCTATACATCAATTAATCTACTGAGAAAGTCTGAAATTAAAAATTAATTACATCCCATAAAAATTAAAATCTTGAATAAAAGACCAAATCTAAAAAATCCTAGACTATGCTAATGCTAGAGACTGCAAAACAGAAAAATCATTAGACCATCAAGATAGTAAAGATAGAAAATGAAAATGAAAATGAAAATAAAATAAAATAAAAGATGAGATTTAGATTTCCAATTTTCAATACACAAACTTCATGCTTAGGACCAAGATTTCAAATTAGAAACACAACACCGAACACAGTCGATCACCCTATGAAAACACATTGTGTTGATCCATTAAAATCAATTAATGCAACTCACAAATCTTAATTTATTCCTTGAGCATCTCTAAGATTACATCAACAAGAGTTTGAAAATTGAAAATTAAATAGACTAGCCTACTACTCTAGTTGCATGAAAAGGTCAAATGAGCATTCGCCACATGAAGGACATTATTTCTTGAATTATCTTAATTACTACTAACTAGAAAAAGGGGGGGTGGAAGAGAGGATGGCGTGGAGGAAAGAGAGGGAGAGAGTGGACGTGTGAGAGGAGCGAGGGATGGGTATGGGATGTCCCATAGGGTGTTTGGCTCCCCTTTTATAATTTTTGGACTCTCTTTTGATGAAAGAATTGTCTCCTACTTAGGGCTTGTTTGGTATCTCTACTCTTTTTTTGATAGATCCATCTAAAATAGATCCATTAAAAAAAGAGCCATAAAAAAAAGAGGTTAGAATAAAAAAAAACGCGTTCGGTAACGCACGAATTTATTTTAAATACGTCGCCTCTATATTTTAAGACCCAAAAGCTCTATTTCTCATCTGCCTACTTTTGGAGCATTTGGATTTTAGAGGATTTGGCTCTAAATGTCTAAAGCGGAAAGAGTCTAAAATCTTGTGCCAAACGCTCTAATTGTTCAAACCTTTGTCCGATTTAGACATATAGAGAAATAGAGGCATGAAATAGAGATGCCAAACATGGGCTTAGACTCTTCCTTCTTGGCTTGATCCTTAAGCAATAATTTGAATTTCATACTCTTTTGGCTAGAGAGAGAGCCTTTCTTGAACACTTCATCTTATCTTGGACTTGTCAAATATATCTTATTGCTTGCCAAAGGATAAATATCTAGAGAATTCAAATGGAATGAGAGAGAGAAAAATCTCTTTGTGCCTAGGTGTGGGACCCCCCTGGGCGTGCATAGGGATTCACGCCCAAGGGTGGGGTTGTCCCTGCACATTTTATTTTTATTTTCTTATTTCTCGCTTCTCTTAATTTCTTCCAAAGTGTGGCCCCCTGTGTGATAGTCTCCTACAAAACAAAGAGAATAATGGAATTAATTAATTGTGTGAAACAATTGAATATCATGCGTGCGACCCATCTAATTTTCAATGTGCTCAATGGAATAATGATGCAAGAGATTAATGCATGTTTGAAAAAAATATATATATATATATAATTGTGGGATGATCTAGTGGCCCAAAATCTTAATTTTATGAAAATCACGCAATTGAACCAATTTTGACTCATTTTGACCTAATTTCCAAGTTTATGCACAAATGCATAAAATCATGAAATTTTATACAATTGAATGTGAATTAACCTAATTAAGTCCACTAATGTTCATGAAATGATGACTTTATGTGTTAATTTTGTGGACTTATCAGGTATAGTAATCTGGGTAAAGGCACATCCTCATTCTTCATACACCGGCAAACATCACACTCCCGAACCTACTTGTTGATATCATTGCGCCATCCAGACCATTAGAATGACTGTGCAACGCATTGCACAGTTTTGAGAAAACTAGATTGTCCTGATGTTGGTGAGACATGCATAGTTCATAAAAAACCACATTCCTTAGAAGGGAATCTGGCCCCAAGATTATACAACCCTTTCTCCAAATACGCCTTGTGTAATGGTATACTAGCAACAAAGGCCGTGCAAAGCCCGGGCCCAAAAAAAAATTGATTTTTGAATTACAATTTTCCTATGGGAGCAATAAAAATTGTGAAAAACACTTGTTCCCAACATGGGTAATTATTGTAAAAAAAATCTTGTCATTAAAAAAATATCAAATGAATTTAGTTTAAAAAAAAGGTAAAAATAGAGACCACGTAACTATTATTCAAAGGTTTGTAAATGATGGAAATTAAAAGCAATTCTGATTATCTCAAAGAAATTTCATCAATTAATGTCATTGAAGTTCTGCAGCATTAGAAGTTGATTCAATATTTTGTTCTTCCAATTCTCTAGAAGAAGTACTTGTTCCAACGTTTGCAGTAGTCTCATTGTTCTGCCCTTGCAATACTATAGATAAAAGAACAGAATAATTTAGTAAAATGAATTGATGAAATTTAGATTTGATTCATTATAAATAAATTTTTTTCTAGGACTCACATTGTTCTATATGCGATAATAAGAAATTGCACCCAGAGGTTGAGGGTTCGAAACTGCACTATCACATTGAGGTCATAGGAGATTTGCCCAGCTCCTCTTGGACCCGTAGGGATTATTCCAGCCCAAAGGGCTGGAAAACCCTCCATTATAAAAAAAGAAAAGAAAAAGAAAAAAGATTGGCAGCGTGAGATTCAAAGTGGTCCATTGTTATTTTAAGATTTGAAAGGAAAACTCCTATTTAAATTTGACTATTGGAAATGGAAACTCTTATTTAGAGAAAGTAAGATTTAGTTTCAAATAACAGATTGCATCTTCATCGAAATCTCTTAAAATCTCTTCCTTAAAATAAAATAAAAATAGAGTTTTTAAATTTAGGATTTTTGATTTATTTGTTTTTTCTTAATGTTTCAAGTCTCCAAAACGTAGTCATTTGAACTTGGTTTTCATGCTTTGATGGTTATCTTAACCTTATCACTGCTCACCTTTGAATGTCAGAAATACAAGGATTGACACATTCTCAATTTTGGAGAAGTCAATGAGCTAAGCATTAGAAAAATATACATAAGAACTTAAAAGAGGCTGCAATGACTTACATAGTTTAAGATTTCATCAAGCATAATCACCTTTCCAATACCTACGATAAAATCAAGATTTAAATCTCGTCATACTCATGTTGTCTATTTATATCCTGTAATTATGAAGAGGTTGTAAGAGGGGTTCTTCTTAATTAGGAATAATAAAGAGTTTGAAAATAATTGAGATCTTATCTCAATTGGGAACTTGATAAGATTAAAGATGAGATTAAAGCAAGATGATGCGGATAAGAAAAGGAAAACTTTATTTGATAGGAAACGTATGTAAGGATTCCTAAAACTTCTCCAATTCAAAATTAAAACACAATTGAAATCTCAAAATCCCTAAAATTTCTCTAAAAAAATTTGAAATAGAAATTGATTTGAAATCAAATTTCTCAAATTGATTTGAAATTTAGAGTCCAATTTTGCAATCGATTAGCAAATTGAGCTCCAGTTTCTAGGATTTCTCTAAATTGTATTCATTTGATAGGATTCATCTCCTATTTTGCATGATAGGTGATTTAGGAAAATTACAGTCTCATCTTTCCTCAATCTCCCACAACTCTCTCTTTCACTCACATTCACCCACACACACACAGAGCAAGTGGGCCCACTAAACCTGTTTTATACAATATCGATCTAAGAGTCCCAATATCTCCTTACCCACGATGATCTTAATCTGACACTATCTATATGATCTTTTTAGTTAAGATAATAATCATACAGACCTTCCTGCAATCCTTTCCCTGTATAAAAAAAAAAAAAAAAAAACCCTTATTTATAGCAGTCCAAATGAACTATGCAGGATGATGGATAAATATTGGCTGGTTAAAACTTGTTTAAAAATAGATGGAGATAATTTAGGGCAAGTGTGAGAAATCTTCACTTAATAGATAAAGATTTCAAATTTAACGATTGAGTTTGTTAAGAAATGTGAGTAGATTCCTAAAATTTCTCTCTAAATTAAAATCAAATCAAAATTGAAATCGAAATTGAACTCCAATTTCTCAATCAATTGTAAAATTGGAACTCAATTTTGAAATCGAATCCTACGCTTATAATATATAATAATAATTTGGAAGTATCTAATTAATCATTGTCCGTAATTCTTTCAGCTCCTCTAAATAAGGATGTTATGAATTTTTTTTTTCCAAAGCTAGATCCACAACAAAATGGGTGATGATGTTGCCAAGAGATTATTTTCTTTTTAACTTTTGATAAGGCATCGATTGCCCTATTTTCATTGCCTTATTTTCCTCTTGTTGATGGTATCAAACCAATTCGATTATGAGATGGCAGACATTATATAGTGAGCTCAAACGGTAGAACAAATGTATAGCCTACAAACGTCTCAGGTCAAGTTAGAGGAGACCTACGAACATCATGGCAAATTGTTAACCGAGATACTATGACGAATGAAGAATTTGCGGACTGTAGAAGCAGCATTACAATGGCCCCTGCAGCTGCAACGCCATTCATGCCAACAACAATAGAGGAGAAGACGCTTCGTGATATTTTCATCAGAGGCAATGATGAGCATCCCAAGGTCCCCTACCACCACTTCAGCAATTGAAAATCCATGTCATCTCTCTCACACATGCATCGACTATGCAGATGGGTGGGCCAAGAGGTGTGTAGGAAAACCAACAATGACCTGTTCAGATTGTATGGGAAATGCGGAAGCATGAGTGCTGCCCACCATGTGTTTGATAAAATGCCAAGGAGGAAATTGGATTATTGGAATTAAATGATAAGTGAGTTTTACCTCAAATGGCAAGATTTTTGTTGCAGTTTTGTTTGCTTGTGCTTGTGAAGGAACTGTTGATCGAGTTTTAGTCATTACAATTCCATGTCAACAGTCTTACGTGTTTGAACCAGGGATCGAGCAGTTATTAACCTTTTGGACAAGGTTAATAATCTAAGACGGGTGGAATTATACATGCACATTATTTTTTCTCACTATGCAAGCGGGTAGGTGGGCTGGATGACCTCCAGGCAACGTGGGCTGGTGGCTTAAATGAACCATTTTGAATTAGTCCTTTTTTAAAAATGTAAATAAGTTTTTATTTACAATTTTTATTTTGAATTAGTCTTGTGTGTAACAGTCATCCCCTGAAGTGTGGGACACGTTGGGCTATTTGTTTTTTTTTTTTAATAGGTCTTTAGGAATGCAACGTTGCATGTAACATTGCTACCTGCAGGGGCGGACTCATATATATGGGTGTGGGGGCTTATGTGGGCTTCAGCCCCCACCAACCTGAAAAAAGCCCAAAGGGCTGTAAGGCTGGCCCACTTAAAAAAGCCCTTAGTCTCCCCTTCTTCCATTGCAAAAGAACTCTGTCTTGGTCTTTCTACTCTTCTCCTCTCTCAGTTCCCTACTAAAACAACCCTCTACACAAATTTATTCCTCTTTATTGAGGAGTGGCTCCACCCGAAGACAAATATTGAAAAGTATTTATGACGCATCTACTAAAGCTCGAGGTTTTAGTATAAATGGTTATCTAAAGTAATTTAAGATGGTATCAGAGCCAACCGGTCGCGGGAAAAGTGGGCTAACTTCGCGACCGGTTGACTCTGGTACCACTATTAAGTTTCTTTAGCTAGCCATATATCAAAGTCTCGAGGCTTTAGTAAAGGCAGCATAAATAGTTTTCAATATTCCCCCT
>QPKB01000001.1:46464574-46602371 GCA_003546025.1 Camphora micrantha
GATGGCAGAGGAAAGAGTGGTGTTAGCTTTCTTGATGTGCTGAAAGGGACTCATTTGACAGGAGAGAACTCTATGTGTGTTTCCAAAGGAGTTGTTTCCAACAATTCCAAGTGGTTGTCCAATGGTCTGGTGGGTGTGGTGATAGGTGAATAATTGATGCCTTCCACTGCTAGCATTTATGAGGGATGTGGGATCATAGGGTCAAGGTGTCAACATTGATTGGTAGGAAAGTGCTAGTCTCCTTTCAAAATTTGGAGGCTAGTTTGTTACTGGAAGACTCAACTTTTAACCATAATCAAATCTTTGCTTATCTGGAAAAGTGGGTTCCTACCTACTCTGTCTCTTTGAGGAAGGTATGGCATAAGTGCTTCCGAGTCCCCCATCATGTGTGGAGTGAGGAGAATTGATATGAAGGTGCGGAAGGTAGTGAAATAGCCAAGGAGATGTTGGATAGATCGGGTTTGGGATTTGAGAGAATTTGTGTTCAAACCAAAGATTTCTCCTTTTTAACAAGGAGCTGGAGGAAGCTGGAGGTTTATTAAGGCTGTTTGATCGTTCTCTTCAGGATGCTGTGGAGGGACGAGGTGGGCATCCAGACCAAAGGATAGCATACAGTCAGAGGAAAAAAAGGATTTAAACAGGTTATTGAATTATTGAGTCAGTGTGGCCTTGACCTTCTATTGGTGGCAAATAGCAAGATCCGTTTGGGGAGGGCAACGGGTCAGAAAGAGAAGGGTTGGAATTGGTTCCGAAAGTTAGACCGGAAGATACCTGGCTTGCCAGTCTGAGATGACGTTGGCAGGAATGATGAGGATGCCCTCTACCTCAAAGATATCACTTTAGAGGTCCAAACAGTGTTCTTCAAGGTTTGGGCAGGCCAAACTGGGGAGACCAGGTTTTTCAAATATTTTTCCCTTTGGGAAACAGAGGCAGAAGGAGGGGGGCATGTCTCCCTGTTTTCACAGACACATTTGAGGTAGGCCTAAGAAAAGGCTGACAGTTAGAAAGTTGGTTTTGGAAAACACAACGAGTTGTCTGATTCTACCAGGAGTCTAAAGTGGCTTTTGACTCCAGAATAATGTTTGGGAGGTTTGGGGCCTTAGGTTCCATCTGTTGGGAACTCAGAGATGGCTGATTTCTATTTGGGAATGAGGATATGTTGTTAACGGGAGGATGCGTTCTTGTTGGATAGGGGTTTGGCTGTCAAGGTTTGTACGGTTGATGACGGTTTTATTTTGGGGCTAAGTATGCTATTGTATATGGTCCAAACGTTCAGTCAGATAGATGTGATTTGCTTGTACTAACTTTCTCATGTTTAAAATCTGTTTGGGATGTTCCTTGCGGTGTTTGATGGATATTTTTTAACATGGTCAGGTTTCCTTGTGAGAAGGGGGAGTCTTCTTTTGCTCCTATGGAGCATTTTCAGATTTCATCAATGAGAATGAGTGGATGGATTTGCCTGCTACTTGGAGGAGGTTTACTTGGTCTAATAATTAAGAGAGCAGGCGGCTATGAGTAGGATTTGATAGGTTTCATTGTTAAAGGAGTGGCGATGGATCATTTTATTACCAGCGTTATTCAGCGAGGCACTCCCCTAGATTAATTTCTGATCACTTCCTATCACAATTAAGTTCTAACTTAGTTGATTAGGGACCTAGACCCTTCCATTTTGAGGAATTGATGGCTAGAGAATAAGAGATTTTTTGGGCTTGGCCAGTTCTTGGTGGAGTCAGGTGGAAGTTGGAGCCCTTTGGTAATGCCTGGTTTCAAAATTTGTTTAAGTTATGTGCTTCTTAAAAACTTGCTATTAAAAGACGGAAGTAGAGAGAGAGTTTCGGGTCGCTGAAGAACCTAGAGAAACTTTCTCACCAAAATAGTGGAAGATCATGATAAAAAGGGGCAGAGCCAAGAGTTGACACCCTGAGGGAGTAGTTTCTAGGTAAAAGGAGGTGATAGAAAAACACTTCTTTCTGTTCATCAAATGGCTACTATGTAGGGAAGAATCTGCAATCATTTGCGGAGGTTGAGACGGGGTGGTAGAGTCTCGAGAATCCTATCGAGATCAAGGAGGAGGTTGCTTTGATTTTTTGAAAATTCTTTACAAGAAGGAGAACGTTGTTAGGCGTAAGCTTGATGGGCGTCTCTTTTTCCTAAAATTTCAAGGGGATGTTCAAAGATGTGTTGGAGAGGAGGTTCGAGGAAGAAGAAGAGTGTGTGGAGCCCTAGAGGAATGTGATGGGGATAAGGCACCATTGTCTATATGGTTTCAACTTGGCTTTTCATAAAAAGCAGGATGGGACTTTCTTAAGGACTTTGGAGATATGCTTTCTGAATTTTATAGGAGGGCAGAATTAACAAGGAGATGAATGCAAAGTTTATAAAGGTACCAAATCCAATGGAGCTTTCGCGACTACCGACCTATCAGTCTTGTGGGCTGCTTATATAAAATTGTTGGCTAAGATCTTGGTGAATCCTCTGAAGAGTGTTCTTCCTCTTATTACAAGTCCTTTCCAAGGGGCTTTTTATGGAAAATAAGCAAAATTCTTGACAGTGTGTTGGTTGCAAACGAGCTTATTGATTCAAGGAGAAGGTCCAAGGTGGAGGGGGTTATTTTCAAGATTGATTTGGAGTAAGCTTATGATCATGTGGATTGAAGTTTTCTTGATTATATGTTGCTCAGATTTGGTTTTGGAGGAAAATGGCGTGGGTGGATGTGTGAGTGCATTTCTACTGCTTCTTTTGCAGTTTTGGTCAATGGATCTCCATCGAGGTTGTTTAAAGCCTATAGAGGTATTCAACAAGAGGGCCCTCTATTCCCCTTCTTTTTAACAATTGTGGTGGAGGCATTGGGATCACTTCTGGTGAAACCTAGGGAGGCAGGAGTGACCACCGGTTTTGACATTAGTCAAAATGGGGAGGCTATTTCTCACTTGCAGTTTGCTGACGACACTATTCTCTTCTACTCAACTAAGAGGGATGGGATTTTGGCTCTAAAAAGAATTTTGAGGTGAAATTTCTTGGTGTCCGGTCTGAAGGTTTAACATATCCTTGAGTCGGCTGGTGGGGATTGGGTGTCCTCAGGAGACTGTTCAATCTTTAGCAACGTTAATTCATTGTAAGTCAGGAAGTCTCCCCTTTTTATATCTTGGTCAGCATATCGAAGCAAAGCCGTTATAGGATCCTACTATTGAAAATTTTCAAAAGTTGTCCTCTTGGAAGAAATAGTACTTATCGTTGGGCAGAAAGATAAATCTGATAAAAGCATGCATGTTTAACATGCTAGTTTACTATCTCTCTCTTCAAGATGCCAAAAGTTGTGGTGGGAAGGGTGGATCGTATTCATATCCCTAGGAATTTTCTATGTGAGGGTCAAGTGACAAAAGAAACTTCATTTACTTAAGCGAAATGAGTTGATCAAACCAAAATGGCGTGGGGTTTTGGGTATTGGTAATTTGGAGTATAAGAACGTGGCTCTATTGGTGAAATGGTGGTGGAGGTTTGGGGAGGAGAGAGATGCTCTTTGGAGAAGGGTCATTGCTTATAAAATATGGAGAGGTCTTTTCTTCCCTTTGCCCAGCCAACCTCTCTCTCTCTCTCTCTCTCTCTCTCTCTCTCTCTCTCTCTCTCTCTCTCTCTCTCTGTTGGCTGGGTTCCCTTTTCTCTATTTTGTTTTTTTTTCTAGGCACAACATCTCCCTCGTGATTTGTCACAACTATCTATATCAGTTGGCTGGGTTCCCTTTTCTCTATTTTTCTTTTTTTTTTTTTTTCTTGGCACAACATCTCCCTCGCGATCGTCACAACTATCTATGCTCCAAATTGCTGCTCTAGTCCACCCTGCACCAATTTGACGGGGGGTGTAGAAACAAGACCCATTAGGCCCATCAAGACAGGCCCAAATCAAGCAATAGCTCACGTGGATTCATGTGAAGATTTAGTCAAATCCCTGTATATAGTATATCTTTGTGTATGTACCATTTCTATATTTATTAGATCTGTTACTTTGTGTATATACCATTTCTATAGTGATTAGATCTTATACAAAGGCTGTAATCAGATTATATAGGCTGTAATCAGATTATAATTGATTGTAATTACAGCCCTTAATTGGGCCATCAACTGTATGTAAAGGGGTGTCGATCCTATCACGGGACATCACCAATTTCTCACAAATCTCTCGTTCATTCTGTTGTGTTCACCTTTACAAAGATAACTCTCAACAATAGATGACAAAGAAAATGTCAGATGAATTTTTTAATCCTTGCTTTTTGCTGGTTAGATATTGCACGTAAGGTTTCTACGGCAGACAATTTGAGAAGACGGATAACGTCGAATACTATTTCAAACTTTTGTGTGATGTGTCTTAAGGAGGAGGTATTAATTAATCATATTTTCCTTCATTGTGAAGTGACGGCTGGGGTGTGGGGCAATTTCATTGGTAGGTGCGGTGTCCTCTGGTATTGTCCGGAGAATATTACTGACCCGGCAGAGTCTTGGATGGGAGGTTGTTTCCTTGGATGTGGGTGCATCCTTTGAAGGATGCTTCCATTTGCTATCTCATGGTCTATTTGGAAGGGAATAAATGACAGAATATTCCGGGGTGCTTCTGCGTCTCTACTGGAGCTGATTGAAGTGATCACCCTTAGGGTCGCTAAGTGGGCGTTGCTTAGGAGGGAGTTCTACAATTTTAGTCTTAATGATATCCTTCTAAAGTGGGAAGCGTGTATGGCATGCGAACCTATGAAGGTGATGAAATCTGGTCTCTAGTCTCCTCTGCCTTTTGGTGTGTTTAAGTTCAACGTTGGCCGTGCTGTGAGAGGGAAGCCAGGGCTGGCGAGAATTATAGGGGTGCTTCGTAATAGTAAGGATGAGGTCTTATTTATGTTCTCCAAGCATGTGGTGTTTGCAACTCCAATAAGGCAGAGGTGTTGGCTATCTTGGAAGGTCTTTGCAGCTTTTTAGACTTTTATATAGCCATCTTATTGTTAAAAGTAATTCTTCTAATGCTATCGCTTGGCTGTCTAATCGAAAGCCTAACCCTTCTTAGTTCCATTTCTTGTTTAGTGAAATCCAAGCTTTATCCGCTACCTTGAACCGCTGAACATAGCCTTTTTTCATGAATTTAGATCAGCTAATTATATGGCCGATGTTTTAGCCAAACAAGGGTTGGGGAGGACTCTTCCTTGGGAGGGTTGTCTTGTGTAAGTTTGCTTTGGGTGGGGTACAATGCTCTTGTACCTTCCTTTTTCCCTCCTTTTCTTCCGATTTTTCCTTTGTCTCTCTTTGTAATCTTTTTTTCTTTTAATGAAAGTTTATGTTACCGATCAAAAAAAAAAAAAAAAAAAGATGTAAACCTCATTTTCAAATCCCATGAATACAAGACAAATGACCTAGTTTTTTTTTATTATAACTAAGACAAATGACCAAGTGTTTTGTAAATACCACATTAACTAATGCGACAATCCAAAATTTTAATAACATGATAATCTCGTGATAAAATGAAAATATCACTGAGAATTAGAATTGTTTTAAATTTATTGCAGTGAATTTTGGCATATTTTATAAGTTTTATATAACCATGCAGATAATATATAAGTTCAGTATACTTATTTCTGATTTATTAAATTAGAAAAATCCTGCTGTTCATAACTTCATATATTTTGAGTATTTTGAATTATTTTTATGTTTTCTATAGTTTCTGTGGCATTTTTCTGTTATAACCTGAGAAAAAACTAGAATTTTGAAAATCTCCGACAATGTAACTTTACCCATTATACATATTTGTGACCATGGTCCTGAAAACCGAGGCGACATGATGAGGCCTCAATAATTTCAAGCCTGGCTATGAACATGCTGAGTGCCTAAGCTAGCAGTAACCAACCTAGGCCATTGATAGAGTTTTTTCTTTTTTATGATTTTTTATTTATGGCATTACCTTTTTCACTTCATTTTAACCTTTTTTTTCTCCTCTTTTTTTTTTTTTTTTTTTTTTTTTTTTTTTTTTTTTTTTTTCCCATTGCATAGGCTATAGTGCTGGACAGTTGAGTCACAAGTGCCTAAGCTAGGGCTAACCTCACCCCGGGCCATTGATAGAGTTTTTCTCAGTGAATAGTGAATTTTGATTTATAGCATTACTTCTTCACTTTGATTTAATTTTTTCCTCCTTTTTCTTTCCTTAGCGCAGGCTATAGTGCAAGACAGTTAAGTCACCCCTACAAAATTACAAGTTCTAGGATTTTGCAAAAAAAAAAGAGTTCATGCTTTTTTTTTTTTTTTTTTTTTTTTTTTAGAGTCTGAATCATCTGATGACGTGCATCACAAAAAACCCATAGCTTCCAATCAAAAATGCATCACATCAGTCCAGTGTGTTTGTTTTTAAAATTTAAAAACTTCCTGCCACTTTGGCAAAGCTAACTTGAGTACTTGACTGATGCGGCGCATTTTGATTGGAAGCCACGACTTTTTTGTGATGCCTTACATGGAAGATCCAGATTTTATTTTATTTTATATATATATATATATATATATATTTTGGGCAGGGTGGGGGGGACAACAGAAGCTAGCAATGACGGTTGAAATTCAAAACACATGGAAACGAGGTATGCCCACTAGCCCCACCATAAAAGAGGGTTTATTCGAGAGAGATATAAAAAAGCAGCCTCATCAAACATTACCAGTCATCCAATCAAAGTTGAGCGAAGAATATGGAAGCCATAAACAATCCAAAATCACTACCTTTGATCAACTAGCAATATATTTGATAAGAGAGATCTAATTATAAACAGTTAATCCATGAAATCCTCTTTCATATGCAGTGGGTCACATGACCATCTACATTCCACACGGCGCTGTATCCAAGTGACATTATGGTAACAACCAAGGTTCAACGTAGCGGCTGCATTATTCACCATAGCGGTTGAGGCCTCTACGCTATTTGAAAAATAGTGGCGCTACAATCTAAAACCTAATAAAGACAAGCAGTTTTAATTTATAACACTGTATTTTCTATTTCTCCTCCTCAATAGACTTTCATATGGTTGTCTCTGCCATTGTATGGTTTCAAATCACTGAAAAAACATAAAATTGGTTGACACAAGATTCAAAAGTTTTTTAACACTTATATGGTTGTCTCTGCCATTGTATGGTTTCGCATGCGTGCGTGAGAGAAAGAGAGAGAGAGAGAGAGAGCGAGAGAGAGATTTGACAGGTAGACAAAATGTGAAGGATGTGTTCTGCTAGTTATGTATTTTGTGACGGACAAGAATTAGGAACTGTTCAAAATTGAAGAGTCAAAAGATTACAAACGATTTTTCTTCCTGTTCAAAAGAGGACTTCACCGTGGGTCCCACCTGTTGATATTCTGGACAGTTGAAAATGAAGGTCGTCCTCAAAGGCGTCACCAAAGAGGACGACATTTATTTTGAGTGGTTCAAATTCTCAATAGGCAGCCCCAAATGGAATTCCACACATCCCACTCATGGGAAGCGTGTGGGAGACAATCAGGGGATCTGGACTTTTATATGGAAACCCGCCCATTTTATTTTAAAAATATGTATGAATAATAACTTCGCCATATAACAATGAAAACTTTAAAAATAGGGATTTTTAAAGGAGAAAAAACCCTTAAATCCTTCAAAGACGGCAGAGGGCCCAACCCAAAGTTTTCATATTGACGCTTCAGGGCCTCCCGCCAATTTCTCCTCATTTTTTTTTTTTTTTTTTTTTGCTTTTTGCCCATATCCCCGCGATATAGCTGGATGTTGGGATATCCCACAATATCGTGGTATGTCAGATGTCCTAGCATACAGTCCTCCCTTCTTCTCCTTCCCATCATACAGATTCTTGGGCATGATCAAGAGAAAATAATGGCGGAATTTGTCTCACCAAGAATGGGATAAGAGAGTCAGCATTAAACTTGTAGATGGTAGGAAATCCACTCCTTCTCACATCCGAACGATCAGACGGTAAATGATACGGTCAAAAATATCAAGGATCCACTGATGTCGAGTAAATGATGTGGTCAATTAAAGTAGTATATTATTATTATTACTATTATTATTATTATTATTATTTAATGGTAAAGTTGTATATTTATTTTTTTTACATAATTAAGAGTAAAAAATGAAAGTCCTCCTTTCACTTTCATTCTTGTAGCAATTAGCAGCAGTTTTCGGTATATCTCTTTTGTACTGTTAAGTCTTTTCATCTATTTCAAAAAAAGAAAAAAAAAACAATTAGCAGCAGTTCTAAAGAAAAATAAAAGTGGGTGACAACCAGTTGAATCAGGGTTTGGCCCGGTTGTACGATAGTCTAAAAGACTAAAATCTTGTTTGGACTCATCCTAGTTTGGCCAAATCAAATTCAGCTCAGTAGATTGGATTTAACCAGAATCAATAGTAACCTTCCAAAGTGACCCTAGTTTCCAAGTTCTTCAACTATGAATTTTAAAGCAAGATGGCACGTAAATATATGTCAGAAGGGCCAGACTCAAGCTTCTATAATCATTTGAAACTGTATACGAAATGAATCCTCCCTAGTCCCAAGATGGGAGCTCTAATCATTTCAAAAGCTTCAACTCTGAACTCACCAATCAATACCTCAGTGCCAATGTCCTTATCAGGTGAGCTCTAATAACAAATGGAAGTGATTCTTCTGAGATTGTATAAACAGTAGTTTTGAGCTTTTGAAAATAATCCAACAGTATTATTCACAAAAAATAATAATAATAAAAATTAAAAAAACATCCAACAGTAGCAGGCGGAGGTACGATGGGAAGAATGAGACGGGGGGAACATATCACGATACTGCGATATTGCATGATATTTGTGTGTGTGTGTGTGTGTGTGTGTGTGTGTGAGAGAGAGAGAGAGAGAGAGAGAGAGAGAGAGAGAGAGGCCCTCGACTGTCAATATGAAATGCTTGGGCCCTCCATTGTCTTTCAAGTTTTTAGGGGTTTTTTTTTACTGTAAAAATCCCTTTAAAATATGTATGGTAAAATATCAAATTGCAGGTGGTAGAAAGGCTAATGTCAAACACAGCCAGAAGCTAATTAAGCGTGATAACATTCTGAACCACTGAGTACTAACTCTTGAATTTCTACAATCTCTATTTTTACCAAGTATCCTAGTTTAAGGCAGAAATTGCAAATTTCATGTGAACCCAAAAACATATCCCAAGTATGGCTTACAACATGGTTCCAAGCACATTGTTGGTCAAATAGCTAAAGCCTCTACCATAGTTGTCAACTCTGATCTGTTTAGTCGGAATTGGCAAAAACATTCCAAGATTGCTCTGAAGTGGAACAGACTGCCACAAGAAAGATTTTGGGCCTACTTCCGGTCCAGTCCGGACCCAATACCGGTCCCATTTCTGGACCAAGTCCTGCCAATTCTGAACACAACGGAAAGCTCCCAAAAGTTTCATGTTATGTTTATTAAGCAGTAAGTTCAAATGTTCCATACTTTCATTCATATATGGTGATTGGTGAAAACTAGAAAATAGTCAATTGTAGAGTGTAGTTTAATAATGAAAGTGTGCATTTTTAGTATTATTTTAGCATTCTATTTTTTTTTTTAATTCTAGGTATTGTTTTAATTGTTTATTTCATGCGCCTTTCAGAAATTGAACATCAAAATTGATTGAAACACCGGAACATTCCACTACTGGGCCAACGTGGAAAAGGGGCTGGAACGGAATTGTCAACTATCGCCTCTAAGTGTCATCCAAGAAAATGGTACTTCAAAGATAATATTGCTATGTTCCATCCCCCTTTTTACTAAAATGAAAAATATCCTAAAAAAACTCAAAAACTTAAAATTACAAATATTCAGTTTTTAATCGTTTCGGGAGGTAGAGTGTTTAAGATGTAAAAACAAATATACAATAAAGGAGAGAACAAAATCTTTTTTTTTTTTTTTTTTTTTTTTTGAACGGTAAATTTCATGAAGAAAAAGCAAACACTACGAGAGAAATATACTGAAAAGCTTACAAAGAACACCCAAAAGGAAAACAACCAAATAGGACAAACAGATCAGAAGAGGAGCTAATAGGACAGGGCAATTTCCTTCCAATTCAGCAACACTTGGTCCAGCAGAATCGCTTGAAAATTAGGGTTAATAGACACCCAGAGAGCTATAGAAAGTTTTATCTTATCGGTAATCGAATTCACACATGAAGCAACCCCTTTGAAACACTTTGTGTTTCTCTCTCCTTCCAGATAATCCATATAACATCCAAAAATGACAGCTTCCACATTTCTTTTCCCCTAGGCGCTAGAGACGGACAAATCCAAGCTTTAGAAAGATCCGAAAGAGAGTTAGGGATGACCCAACTACACCCAAACCAACCCAATACCACACTCCATGTCCTATGGGCAAAGCTGCACTTGAGAAGAAGATGATTCATAGACTCCTCATCCTTAAGACACAAAGAGCAAGCATTCAATACAACCATACCTCTTCTTCTTAAATTATCCCAAGTTAGGATTCTGTTTCGGAGAGCTAACCATCCAAACATGAAAAATTCTAGGTGGAGCTTTTAATTTCCATAGACTTCCCAAAGCAAGAATTGTCCCTACTCTCTCTGACAAAGCAAAGCCATAAAGAAAGAAGAGACTGAAAAACTGCTGCCACGAGAGGGAGTCCAAATTCTTTCATCTTGTCCCCCAGGGATGTAAACCGAGCTTAGAAGATTAAGAAGAAGCATCTGACTCTCCTCATTCTCCTTTAGGTTTCTTCTAAAGATAGGACCAAATTAAATGGCTTCCAAGCACAATTCTTTCCAGGTAACTAGAAACCGTAGCTTCCTTGTCCATAGCCCAATTCAGCAAATCTGGAAATTGGGCAACCAACAACAGGTCACCAACCCAGTTATCAAGCCAAAACATAACCTTCTCCCCCGAGCCAACCCGATACTTCAAATTTCTTTTAAAGTCTTCTTTCACTTAAATAATCCTTTTACAAATGTTCGAACTTTTGTAGGAAGCATAGTGGAAATCCCAGCCATCCCTCGAGCCACCGTATTTGGCTGGCAGAATGTCTCTCTACAACCCTTCAGATTCATTCCCAAGCCTCCAAAGCCACTTGCCTAGCAAGGCTCGAATCATCTCCCTAAGGGGCCTTATACCCAATCCACCTTCTAGTTTTGGTTTACAAACTGAAGCCCAATCCACCAGTTGAAACTTCTTTCCAGTACTTCTCCCATGCCAAAGAAAATCCCTTTGAAGCTTCTCTATATGATTGACGACTGAGATTGGACATTTAAATAAAGACATAAAGTACATTCGAAGGTTAGACAGGACTGATTTTATGAGAGCTAACCTTCCTCCAATAGAGAGATAATTGGCTTTCCACAAAGCTAACTTGCTTTCCACCCTGTCTACAATTGGGTTCCACAAAGATTTATTAACCGAGCCTTGGCAAAGGGGAAGTCCCAAATAAGAAGATGGAAGGTTACCTAGCTTACACCCCAAGATATCCGCACAGTAGGTCAGCAAAGGCTCCTCAACTCTTGTCCCAATCAGTTCACTCTTAAAGAAATTGATCTTTAAACCAGACACTGCTTTGAAGCACAATAGGGTAGCTTTCACATTTTGTATCTGATCTTCATTAGCTGCACAAAAGATAAGAGTGTCATCCGCAAACTGCAAAAGAGAAGTAGGAGGGATTCTATCGCACACCTTGAAGCCACTTATCAAGTCTTTGGAGCAGGATTTCTCTTATCACAGTATCATCGATTTCTTTTAGCTTTGTTTCTTGAAATAAAGGCAGCTGAACTTTGTGCCTCCTCGGCAACGCCTTCACACCCCCCGCCCCCTCGCCCCCCCAGCAGCCCCCAGCCCCACCCCAAAAAAAAAAAAAGCAAGAGACAATCTTCATTTGGCAGTGGAAGAGTTCCCCCCCTAACACCTTCTACCTCCCTTGCTCACCACAGGTTTTTCCACTGCTTTCTCCTTCCCCTTGTCATAGTTGATAGAGCACCAAAGATTAGTCAGCTCCCTGGCCCCTTCCTTTTCGATTGTCTTTCCATATAACAGAATCCTAGTACATTTTTATTACAGTATCCTAATACATTTTTGTTATAGACTAAATACATGTATCACTCATGGCCAAAACCTATGTAATGAGCGGTATGACATGGTTCTACCAAGCCCAATGAAACATCATTAGACAAAATCTGGTGGCATCCCTACTAGAAGGGAAGAAGAAAAACATCTAAATTCCTATTCGTTCTTTGCTGGGAATAGAAAAGCCTTTTCCTTTTTATAAAGTTGAAACAGAATGAAGAGGAGTTCCTATGTTCCTTCTATAATAACGCAACCAAAGGTAAGAGAGATACATGATACCTCCATTAAGAGTGAATCCATAGCTGGTGGAGGCTTGAAGAGGTGGATCCATTTATCTTTAATAGAGGCAAAAGAATGGTTTCATAACTCTTCAAAGAGGAAAGAAACATGAAGTTCAAAAAGGAGAAGTTGAATATTATCTAGAGGGACGATCAGATCTTAAAGGATGCACCAATTGTCAAAAAAAAAAAAACGAGTCACATGGTGACACAGCTTTGTGAGATGAGAAAGCAATTTTAAGCATCGGGCGAACATCTTTTAAGACAAGAATTTGAGAGAAAATGATAATGTAGCAAAAGCATGAAAACATGGCAAGCCAAGAATAGAATGCCGAGTTCTTTCATGACCTGCGGTATACCTTTAAAGAGAAAGAATTTGTTGAATTAAAACAACGTATGGGGTTACAGAGTTCCAGTATTCAAATTACAAAAGCCAATAAAATCCAGAGGCGAGACTCGAGAGCACACTAAAGCCATCAAAAAAAGATAAAACACTATCCTTTCTCCTTTCATCTTTTCTTCTTTCAATGATATCATTCTAAAAATAGATAAAAAATAAAAAACACTAACAATAACAATACCATGCCTCTTTCAATTGTTTAAAAGAGGAAAAGAAAATAGAAGATGCTAACAGAAATTACCTTCTCATTGACACCCCCGATGCATCTAAAAGTCCAGCCACTTTTTGATATAGACACAATTAACTGGAGAGATAAAACCATCAGTGGTGCACTCACTAATCCGTGGACAAACCCCAAAAGGAATAGACAACATAATACCGGCCATTGGATTCCTCCTACTCAAGCGACGGTAATAGAACTTCCCCAAAGGTTTTCTCCCTTCCCAGTACTCTTCACCTCTTCAATCTCATTGTCCAAAATCAGTGCCTGCAATATCTTAAAGATTTGATGGCTAGAAAGTTCGACTTTGAGGATGCCAGACCTGCAGAAGTAATCAAATAGCCCCTCCATCGTGACAACCTCCAGTTTGTCGATATGCTTCAAGCAAAGATCTTTCACTAACTTTATGAACTCTACATCAAGCTTCCCCTCAACATACCATGAACCACCAATGATTTCCTTAGAGGCTTCGAATTCGACTGCCATGTAGTGCTTTCTGTAGTAAACATCAACGACAACCTTTATCAGTTTCTGAATTTCAAGGATTGTAAGTGATTTTTTAACAATAACATCTTGCAGTTTCAGTTCATGTTTTCCCATGCCTTCCTTACTTTTGATCAGATTGTACACGTCTTGGTCAACATCAGAGGGCTTCTGGGAAGCAGCCTGTGATTTAGGGCGGCCTTGTTTGGAAGGTAAATTTAGTGGAGTTTGATCCATGTCTAGTATGACACATTCATGAAAAGAAAGAAAGAAACAAATTGAACTTTGAAGAAACTTCACTAATTAAAATAAAACAAAAAGTTATGTCCGATCAGATACAAGCCCAACTCCCATCATCATCTAAAAGCCTTGGAACCCATCATTCTAAGGTCGGCTATAATTTCACTCATTGTCATCAAAGCCTTATCCCATCAATCTTTATACAAATCTTTTTGTAACTTATCCGGTGACTTTGACACCATGAGCCTAGCATTGGGGTCTTTATTTCCTCATTTTAAAGATCTTGACCACCAATTTTGTGATAAATTTCTTATGGCTTAAGTTTTAGGCCCAATGCTGCTCGTATTGCATCAGGATATTAACTTTCCTTTAATTTACACAGATTCCGTTAACTCTGTGTGAGATGTCGAATTTCTTTTTTTTTCTTTTTTTCTTAAATCCATAGGATCCCAACATTTTTTTTGTAACGTCATAGTCCTTTCCTTATTTTTATAGTGTGGTGTTATCTACTAGTTCCTTACTTCTAGATTTCTTTGACTTGGACAGAATTAAGTCCTGCATTGGATTTAGAGCACCCATGTCTTATTTGTTTTGCTTCTGGCCTCTTAGGTGAATAGGATGTATAATGTGAATGAATCCGGTGTTATAATGTATGATATGGCATTTACAGTCATACCATGATTACTTCAAAAAATATTGTCCTATAAAGCGTTTTAAATTATGTCAAAAACGCTTAATTGGGATAGAATGGGTACTTCACTATACATGGTGAGTGTCTTTGGTGCCACACAAGGTGCCAAATGACATGTCTACACTAACGACAGCTAAAACCTGATTTATCTTATGTGGGTCTCACCTTTACATGATCAAACCCACTCATAACTCATGAACCCCTCTGCATAAAAGGCAAAAAAACTTCCACCATTTTTTTTCTCCCATCCATTCAAAATGAAAGGCAAGTTAAGAATAGAAAAAGGAAATACAAGGAAAGTCATTTGTGAGTTGTGGCCTTATAGGCCATGATAACCCATATGAGGGGGCATGAATCTTGACTTATTGTAATTCACACAACACAAAACCCATCTAATCTGAATACCTGATTGCTCACATATCTTGACTAGGGTTATTATGTCCTCCCTCACACCTTTCCAAATTCTGAGAGAGGAGGATTTGCTATATGAGGAAGGGTTAGTATTCTCATAGTTAGATGCACAACAAAAGGTCAAAAGCTACTTGCTTTAGATATAACAATCTCATCTTATTAACTACTTTTCTCTGTAAGCAACAATCTCAAAAAAGTTAAAATGGACACAAACATTTGGAAGGATTCTTTTGCATAGACACATCAAAGATGCCCTTTGAAGAATTAAAGGTGAATAAATGTACCTCTGATTTAATGGCTGGTGAGATCGCCGGGGGTGGCCCACCTGTCAACGATAATGATGAATCCGAGCAAGATGGAGATGAGGTTTGGACATTGAAGGCTAAATTGAGAGAGAGAGAGAGAGAGAGAGAGAGAGAGAGAGATTCAACTGGCAAGAGAGTGAAGGGAGAAAATAACGGTGACGGAAGGGAGGGTTACTAACGGGCATTATTCTCACTAAACCCTAGCCTTTGTCGTTCTGTAAACGGATCTGAGTTCATTAGGCCAAAACCTGTGCGGATCTGGAATTGTACTTGATTTATTTCCGGATTTGGGACGGTTGAGTGTCATCTGGATTTATCACTGCCTTAGTCCTTTATTTAATATAAATATGGGCATTTGACTACTACTTTTGACCACTAAGAAAACTAGTTAAATTAGAACACTAGTTAAATTAAAAATCTAACCGTAATTACTACTCTTTAAATAAAATTTGAAAATTAAAAATCTAATTATAATGACAACTCTTTAAATAAAATCTAAAGCATAAAATACAAGAGGAATTTATGGGGAAGAATCCGCATAGATGGGTGCTAAACAGAAAAGGACCCACTAAAATCGCATTCCCCATTGCTTTTCTTTTTCTTTTCTTTTTTTTTTTTTCTTTTGTCGTTTTGTGCCATGGTTAATATCGACCATTACATGTAAGTGGTGATGGGTGATTTCGACCATAAAAACATGTATTACCAAAAGTGACAACTTCGATTAAGTGGTTTCTCTTTGATTGGTTGGTCGATATTGACCATCACCACGTGATGGTCGATATTGACCAGTGGTCTATAAAAATATGTATCACCAAAAGTGACAACCACATCCTCATTCACATCATCACCAATCATCCTCCACTTATAGCATTACTGATCATCTACATCACTACTCACAGCATAACGAACCCTCCTTCAGTGCATAATGCACAACTTGCAACCATGCATTCACACATCTCAAACATCTTGAACACCTGCAATCGCATCCTCATAGAAACCATGTATTGCAACACCTCAAACACATCTCAAATAGGTGAGGACCATTACAACATTACAAGTTCATTGTGTATAAACCTTACATTTCAAAAAATATATACATGAAATCTACTTGAAAATTACAAAATCAATGAATGAAAAACCCCACACATATTCTCTAATCCCTCTCATCCAATATCTCCTATTGAGTAAAATCAAGGAATGAAAACTCACATAACAGCAACAGACTTCTTTCCCATGAGTAAATAAGATAAAGGAGTGTTAAACCTTATTCTCCTTTCTCTTCGTTATTTCGTCGAACACCTTCATGGAAACTACCCCGGTACTCCTGGACCTTATCCTCCCTTGTCGGTGCGTTTCTCGATCTGGGTCTCGCCTATCTCCTGCTCTGCCCTTGCCTTTCTCGCATCCAAATTCCTTACCTTCTTTGGTCTCTCTCTTCCCTGCCTTTGCAATGGCCACTTTGGCAACCCCACCAACTTCAATTGCCTCCAATGCCTCCTAGTTGTTGCTCTATTAGACCCCATCCCGAGTTAATCAAGATTAACTCTAATTGACTGAGATTGAAGCTAACTAACTATGTTTAATTAAGCTAATAATGGTAAATGGCCAAATGGAATTGAATTAGCCTAAAATGAATAATTTTGGCTTAATGAAAGGATAATGAATGAGATTGAACGATTTGAATTGCTTTTAGACTCAAACAAAGGAAAATAATGACTTTTTTGTAGATACAAATTTCTGTGTATTTTGTCGAATACGATCACTCTTGATACGAACGCATGTATCTCAAAGAGTGCAATAACTTTCATAATAGATTTGAAGTCATTCGATGAGAAATAGATCAAATGACCATTCATTTGACTTAAATTGTAAATAGAGGAGTGATGGTGGACTTAACTGCAAAATGGGACTTATATAGAGATGAGATGAGTTCATTCATCTCATTTTCCAACTCAGGTGAAGTGGAGAGCAACCCTAGACTCCTTTTCTTCTTCTTCTTCTTCTTCTTCCATTTCCTTCCATCAAGTGTTAAAAATTGAAGGTTTTCAAGGATTTTTGTAGAGGTTTCATCTACTTCATCTTCTCCATCAAGCTATCTTATCTCCTTAGAGTTAGAGTGAGAGGAGGATCTCAAATTTCTCTTCTTTTGGACTACAAGTAAGTGTCTTGTGATCCTTGTAGAGCTTGCAAGTTCCATTGAGTGGTTGGAGTGTATTATTGCACAAATAGCTCATAGAAGATCTATTTGTGAATTGGTCTTGATATTAGGTTGAAAAAGGGTTCCATTGGAGAGATTTCATCTCAAAGCCAAGCTAAAGAAAGGGGTTTTGTCAATTAAGCTTCAAACAAGGCAAGTATATACATTTCTTATGATTTAGGATGCTAAGATGGACGTAGGAACTCAAAGAGTTCAAAACAAATTTAAAAATTTTGTCCAGAAATTTTCCGAGCTTCAGGGCTCTGTTCGGCCAGTCGAAAAGTGACTGAACAGGTGACCGAATGTCCCCGCACGGATTTTCCATAGAAAGTCAACTGCTGGAAAGCTGACCGAATGCTAACCGAACTGAGTTCGGTCAACCGAACTGCTGGCCGAGTGCCCTTGCGTTAGTCATTTTTCACAGAAAAACCGAGCTAACCAAAATTGTTCGGCTAGCCAAGCCTTTTAGGTCGGCCAGCCGAACAGGTGACCGAATGTACTCACAGGGAATTTTCAAAAAATGTGAGGTTCTGGAAAGTAGACCGAGTGCTAACTGAAATTGTTCGGTTAGCCGAGCTTTACTGGTCGACCAACCGAACAGGTGATCGAATTTATTCGGTTAGCCGAGCTTTTCAAGTCAGCCAGCCAAAAAGGTGGCCGAGCTCACAAGAAATTTTATGCTAAAAAAATTGAATTTTTAGTAATTGAGCCTATTTAATTGGGGATTCTTTATGGCTATTTAATAGATAGTTTTGAGACTAATTGAGGGAACTCAATGGTCATAATTGGTTTTGATTTGTGACAAGTCCAGTCTCGGATTGACTGGAATAAATAATGAATTGGTTGAGAATTGTACATAAACCTTCATAGGTGTTAGCTAAGGTTATTATAATGTACAAATAACAATCTAAAGTGATGTTCATCGAGAATAACACGTACACTAGATAACGAACGTTTCACTCAATTGTTTGGTTTAGAAATTTGATAAGAGTTTTGAATATAATTTATTGATTTGATTGATTCCTGAGTCTAGCACTACATAGTAGTTTCTCAAGCTTGATAACAAGCTGAAATGAACAATGACATGAACGAACAAATGAATGAATGAATAGTTACTAAATGTAACAATGAATAATGGTTAATCCTACTGCAGTAGATGGATTAGAGTGTTTCGGAGCTTCATGGTACTGCCAGATGTCCCTGGCTCGGGCACTGGTAGATCCCACAGTACTGAATGATTCCTTCCTTTTGGATGATGCTATTGAATGATTCATTCCTCTTGGAAGATGATACTGAATAATTCTTTCCTTTTGGAAGATGATATTGAATGTTTCCTTCCTCTTGGAAGATGATACTTAATGATTCCTTTCTTTTAGGAAGATGTGAAATGAAATAAAATGGAATTAGTACTATGGTAGTTGCCAATTTAGAAATTGTTCGTTACTTGACTCTAAATACTCATATTATTGTCATTGTACAAATTGAGTAGAACTGCTAGAATTGAATATTGACTGTAGCATTGTTAATTGATAGATTGGACATATTTTGTATATTTATGAGCATGTACTATAATAGATCTGTGTATACATTGTTGAACCGTCGTATTCACAGTGTTATTGATGACATTACAGGCCCAATTACCCGTGCCGGTCATACAGAGGCCATGCCGCCTGTGGAGGAGGCCAATCAGATTCCTCCTGGAGCATTGATCGAATGAACTTGAATTGGAGTGCGAATGAACTAGAACATTGAAAATTGTTTTGGAAATGTTTTGAGAGAACTCTTATGTAATCATTTTGTGTCCTTTTGCATTGTATTTTGAATATGCAAAGTGTGACCAAATAGGGAAATGAAACAAAACGTTATGTGTAAAATGAACTTTACTGTTATGTAAAGGACTTGTGTAATTAGTTTCGTCAATGTATATATTTCCGCAAAATTTGCACATTTGACAGGCGTTAATGATTATTATTCCTTGTGGATTTCGTTTTAACTTCGGTTAATTCGAAGTTTACGGGAATAAATATGTACAGGGCGACTCGGGGTTCGTCTGGATTAATCGGATCTCTGGCCTGGGTCATGACATGTTCCCACCCAAAAGACTGCCTCCATCCACACCTCCGTTAGGGACTGGTTCCCGATCGGTTGCATTTGGGCGGACGACAGGCAATTCAATCTGAAATTGATCAAAGGTAAACACTCTGGGGATGTGGTTCCACTTTTGGAATTGGAAGGGGAAGGGTCTTACAGCTCGAATGAGCGGAAGAGGGTGTGGCTGTCGCACGTCCAATTAGCAAAATAAGAGTAGAAATGATGTTGAGTAGTGCAAGTGGAAACTTTATAAGAGCCTCTCACTTCTCTCTCCCTCTCATATCATCTCTCTCACCGAAACCTCATCTCTCTCTCCGAAACCCCATTTTCCCTTCTCTCATTCTTCTCTTCCTTCTCATCCTCCGAAAAACCCTAACCCTAACCTTATTCTTCCTTCCCCCTCTTCATCTTCCTCTCGCTTCTTCTCCGATTAGCGATTGCTTCTCAATCATTGTACCCTCGTCTACTCCTCCGTTGTTGTCGCTGAATGCTTCGAGCACCGCCTTTGCCACCATGGGTAAGCAAGTGCACCTCCAATTCCCTCCTTCGTCATCTTCTATCTTTGTATTTATCCTATCGACTCTCCAAAAAAAATTAAAAATAAAAAAAGAACGAAAGGGGCCCAAGAGAGCCCTTTTGTTTAGAAGATTTTAGTGGGTCTTTTATTGTGTAGCGCTCATCTATGGGGTTTTTTTCCGTAAATTCCTCTAAATGCAATAAAGAGTAAAGGAAAAAAAAAGTAAAAAAAAATTGATCCGATTAGGCCTTCTCAAATAAGCATGGATTGTGCACTCCTTAGTGAGTTGTCATGCAAAAAAAGAGAGGAACAGAATAAGTAAGAAGAACCATATGGAATCTTGTGTGAGACGAGGTGTCTTTCTAATACAAATTTAAAGACACACTTGCCCCTATATATTTTGAGAGTTCAACCCATTAGACAAAGGGAAAAGAGAATATTTTATGATAGACAAGGGAAAAACACAAGGAGGGACAGAGAGCATAAAAATTGAAATGTTTTTTTCTTTCTTCTTCTATGCTAAAGGAAACAAAACATTGCTGCCCCTCCTCAACTCTATGTGGCTCCACTATTGGTTAAAGACCGATCTGGCAAAATTTTCTCTAGAAGACGTCCGCACTCTCCAACACTCAAAGTGCTGATTGATTTTCAAACACAGGGTTTGGTGCGAACATCCACAGGAGAAAAATTCACGACCAACCTATACATAAATAATCCAACTATGATTTCATGTATAGATATTGTACCCTATATTGTATTTTTTGGAAAAGACAATAAGTATTGGGATTTTTATTATTATATGTGCTAGATGGGTGGGTGAGTGGTACAAGACATGTAAGACAGCCTACCTGCGGAGGGAGATTGTCCCCAAGCTATGGTGTTGATATGATCAACATTGCTCAAAAGAGCAACAAAGTGAAAGTAATCTCTGTTGGGAGTTTGCACCAAAAAGAGATGTTTTGTTGGATAATTCCCTTCATTTCCTTATTGCTTATTGACATTAAATACAGATTCCACGGATAACTAAAGGTAGCCAGTGGCGGACCCAGGATTTTTATTCAAGGGGGTTGCCAATTGTTGATTGAAAAAGGTCTTCAAGGTTATCTTGACAACCCACACAGAAAAAAAAAATGTCAATAAAAAATAACCCACCTAAGAAACATGTAATTAAGGGTCATTTAAAGCAGAGAAAATGCACAAACTAAACTTTAACATGGAGACATGAAATACATAAAAGAATTAAATTTTTTTTTTAAAGCTGCATTTTACAGAGGAAACCCGCAAATTGAAATTCAAACTTTTCAATTTAAAATAAGAGTCTTTTCTGAACTTGATAATAGTGGAGAAGAATCTAAAATGTTATTGAGGAGTGGGCTCCACTCGAGGGGGAATATTGAAAACTATTTATGCTGCCTTTACTAAAGCCTCGAGATTTTGATATGAATGGCTAGCTAAAGAAACTTAATATGGTACCAGAGTCAACCGGTCGCAAGTTTAGCCCACTTTTCGCGACCGGTTGGCTCTGATACCATCTTAAATTACTTTAGATAACCATTTATACTAAAACCTCGAGGCTTTAGTAGATGCGTCATAAATACTTTTCAATATTTTCTTCGGGTGGAGCCCACTCCTCAATAAAAGAGAATAATTTGTGTAGAGGGTTGTTTTAGTAGGGAACTGAGAGAGGGAGAGAGAAAGACCAAGACAGAGTTCTTTTGCAATGGAAGAAGGGGAGACTAAGGGCTTTTTTAAGTGGGCCAGCCTTACAGCCCTTTGGGCTTTTTTCAGGTTGGTGGGGGCTGAAGCCCACATAAGCCCCCACACCCATATATATGAGTCCGCCCCTGCAGGTAGCAATGTTACATGCAACGTTGCATTCCTAAAGACCTATTAAAAAAAAAAAACAAATAGCCCAACGTGTCCCACACTTCAGGGGATGACTGTTACACCCAAGACTAATTCAAAATAAAAATTGTAAATAAAAACTTATTTACATTTTAAAAAAAGGACTAATTCAAAATGGTTCATCTAAGCCACCAGCCCACGTTGCCTGGAGGTCATCCAACCCACCTACCCACTTGCATAGAGAGAAAAAATAATGTGCATGTATTATTCCACCCGTCTTAGATTAACGGACCTTGTCCAAAAGGTTAATAAATGCCCGATCCCTGGTTCAAACACGTAGACTGTTGACATGAAATTGTAATGACTAAAACCCGATCAACAGTTCCTTCACAAGCACAAGCAAACAAAACTGCAACAAAAATCTTGCCATTTGAGGTAAAACTCACTTATCATTTAATCCCAATAATCCAATTTCCTCCTTTGCATTTTATCAAACACACAGTGGGCAGCACTCATGCTTCCACATTTCCCATACAATCTGAACAGGTCATTGTTGGTTTTCCTACACAACTCTTGGCCCACCCACCTGCATAGTCGATGCATGTGAGAGAGATGACATGGATTTCATTGCTGAAGTGGTGGTAGGGGGGGACCTTGGGATGCTCATCATTTACTCTAATGAAGTTATCACGAAGCGTCTTCTCCTCTATTGTTGTTGGCATGACTGGCGTTGCAGCTGCAGGGGCCATTGTAATGCTACTTCTACAGTCCGCAGATTCTTCATTCGTCATAGTATCTCGGTTAACAATTTGCCATGATGTTCGTAGGTCTCCTCTAACTTGACCTGAGACGTTTGTAGGCTATACATTTGTTCTACTGTTTGAGCTCACTATATAATGTCTGCCATCTCAGAATCGAATTGGTTTGATACCATCAACAAGAGGAAAATAAGGCAGTGAAAATAGGGCAATCGATGCCTTATCAAAAGTTAAAAGAAAATAATCTCTTGGCAACATCATCACCCATTTTGTTGTGGATCTAGCTTTGGAAGAAAAAAATTAATAACATCCTCATTTAAAGGAGCTGAAAGGACTACGGACAATGATTAATTAGATACTTCCAAATTATTATTAGGGGGATTCGGCGAGAGGTCTCTCAAAGTATGACTTTGTTGCAAACAATCCACAAAAAGAAGTCATGCAGCCAAAAGTCCTCTAACAGATTCTCATATCTGATATGCCTAATTTACTCTTTCTTTAAATCATATCCCATAATTAATGGGATATCCCTTAATAATAGTCAACTATCATTCAATGGGCCACGATTAATGGAATCATGAGATTTTCAAATAACTTCTAAAAACACACAAATAAAGTTCAAAATAACTCAAATAAATTTAAAAAAATGCAATAATTTCAAAAAACGCAATAAATTATAAAAAAAGGCAATAAATTTAAAAAAATGAAAATAAGTTTGAAAAGATCAAAATAAATTTCAGAAACTATAAATAAATTTCAAAAGACTCAAATAAATCTCAAAAGATCCAAAGAAAATTCAGAAAATACAAATAAATTTCAAAAGACGCAAATGAATTTCAAAGGACGCAAATAAAATCCAAAATACGTAAATAAAATTAAAAAATGTAAATAAATTTCAAAAGGCGCAAATGAATTTCAAAGGACGCAAATAAAATCCAAAATACGTAAACAAAATCAAAAAATGCAAATAAATTTAAAAAAATGAAAATACATTTCCAAAACTAAGATAAACCAATTTTCCAAATTTCAGAAAAAATTTTCAAAAACTCAAGTATTTTTGTCAAAACTCAGTTAAAATTATTTCAAAAAGTACAAATAAATTTTAAAAGACACAAATAAAATTGAAAAGCACAAATAGATATAAGAAAATACAAATAAATTTGCCAAAAAACAAAGAAATATTCATTCAAAAACTCAGTTCAAATTTTCAAAATGGAGATAAATTTGTCAGAAAGTCGGCTATATTTTTAAAAAAATCAAATAAATTTTCCAAAAACTCAGATGGATTTATTTAGAACTAAGATAAATTTGTTCCAAAACTCAAATAAATAGTCAAAAACTTAGATAGATTTGTTCAGAGCTCAGATAAATTTGACAGAAACTTAGATAAATTTGATAAAAACTCAGATAAATTTGACAGACACTCAGATAAATTTGATAAAAACTCAGATAAATTTTATAGAAACTCAGATAAATTTGATAAAAACTCAGATAAATTTGACAGAAACTCAGATAAATTTAACAGAAACTGAGCTCAATTTGACAAAAAATCAGATAAATTCCCTTATCTGTAAAGCCTGCATCTAAGCTCTTCTCTCTCCTCTCCCTCACCTTTCCTTGCTCTCTATCTAATTCGACTGGCTGGCTACTGGGCTTTTTCTGCAAACGGGTTGGGCCGACCTAGACTGGACCCAACCCAAAACTCCCTTCTTCTTCGTTCTTCTGTTCTGGTTTAGAAACCAGAACTGGCTTCTTTTTCCTTCATCGCTTTGGCCACGGCAGGGGCTGCGACTCTTCTCCGGTCACACACAGGGGCGACTCCGGCAAAGAGAATCTCCGGCGTCTGTTCACGGCGAGGTGGGGCCCAGCTGAAAACAGAACCCAAATCGAAGCTTGGCTGCAATTTCTCCTCTCCAAACGCTTCTCCCTCTGGTCAGCGATGGCGACGCGTGGTTCCGGTGGCAGCAGGCGACACCAGATCTTCCGATCAACTCCAGCGATACGCAGCAGCGATCAGCAACTCGTGTGGACCACCTGGTGATCGTCTCTCTCTAACTCCGGTTTCCTGCTTCTTCCTTTCCAGATCTGCGATCTGTCACGCCCTCTAAGATCCCCTCTGGTCTTCTTCTTCCTTAGTCACGGCAGCGGAGTTGCTTCTTCTTCTTCGATCGACGGCAGCAGCGAAGTTGCTTCCTCTTCTTCTTCACCATTTCTCTGCAACACGAGGATCTTCTTTCTCTTGACGAGAGAACCGTGACCCTCCAACAGATCTATCGATCTTCACCTCTCTTCTTCTTCTCCGATCAACCCTCTGATATGAGTCTCCTGTTCCTGCAACAAGATTCACGTGTAGAAGTCTGGATACAAGAAGAAGAAGAGGGAGAATGGAAGATTTAAAATTTAAATTTTTGAAATTTTATGCCTAATCAGTTAAAATGGCAAATCAGTCATTAAAATGTATGAGGTGGCGTGTCCAGGGACCTCTCTCCATGAAGTGACGTGTCTAGGGACCTCTCATCTAAATATGTCCAAGCTGTATGGACTACAGGCCTTAGGAGAAAAGTTGGTGGACTAGAGGCCTTACAAGTTCTATATGAGGGACCTTTCGCTAATTATCTCTTATTATTATATATTATAAGCGTAGGATTCGATTTCAAAATTGAGTTCCAATTTTGCAATTAATTAAGAAATTGGAGTTCAATTTCGATTTCAATTTTGATTTGATTTTAATTTAGAGAGAAATTTTAAGAATCTACAAACATTTCTTAACAAACTCAATCGTTAAATTTAAAATCTTTATCTATTAAGTGAAGATTTCTCACACTTGGCCTAAATTATCTCCATCTATTTTATACAAGTTTTAACCAACCAATATCTATCCATTATCTTGCATAGTTCATTTGGATTGCTATAAATAAGGGTTTTTTTGTTTTTTTTTATACAGGGAAAGGATTACAGGAAGGTCTGTATTATTATTATCTTAACTATAAAGATCATATAGATAGTGTCAGATTAAGATCATCGTAGGTAAGGAGATATGGAGATATTGGGACTCTTAGATCGATATTGTATAAAACAGGTTTAGTGGGCCCGCTTGCTCTGTGTGTGCGTGGGTGAATGTGAGTGAAAGAGAGAGTTGTGGGGGATTGAGGAAAGATGAGACTGGAATTTTCCTAAATCACCTATCATGCAAAATAGGAGATGAATCCTATCGAATAAATACAATTTAGAGAAATCCTAGAAATTGGAACTCAATTTGCTAATCGATTGCAAAATTGGACTCTAAATTTCAAATCAATTTGAGAAATTTGATCTCAAATCAATTTCTATTTCAATTTTTTTAGAGAAATTTTAGGGATTTTGAGATTTCAATTGTGTTTTAATTTTGAATTGGAGAAGTTTTATGAATCCTTACGTTTCCTATTAAATAAAGTTTCCATTTTCTTATCTGCATCATCTTACTTTAATCTCATCTTTAATCTTATCAAGTTCCCAATTGAGATAAGATCTCAATTATTTTCAAAATTTTTATTATTCCTAATTAAGAAGAACTCCTCTTACAACCTCTTCATAATTACAGGATATAAATAGACACCATGAGTATGACGAGATTTAAATCTTGATTGTATCGTAGGTATTGGAAAGGTGATTATGCTCGATGAAATTTTAAACAGTGTAAGTCATTGCGGCCTCTTTCAAGTTCAGTCATTTTAAGGTAAGCTATGTATATTTGTCTAATGCTTAGCTCATCGACTTCTCCAAAATTGAGAATGTGTCAATCCTTTTTTCTTTTGACATTCAAAGGTGAGCAGTGATAAGGTTAAAATAACCATCAAAGCATGAAAACCAAGTTCAAATGACTACGCTTTGGAGACTTGAAACATTAAGAAAAAACAAATAAATCAAAAATCCTAAATTTAAAAACTCTATTTTTATTTTATTTAAGGAAGAGATTTTAAGAGATTTCGATGAAGATGCAATCTGTTATTTGAAACTAAATCTTACTTTCTCTAAATAAGAGTTTCCATTTCCAATAGTCAAATTTAAATAGGAGTTTTCCTTTCAAATCTTAAAATAACAATGGACCACTTTGAATCTCACGCTGCCAATCTTTTTTCTTTTTCTTTTCTTTTTTTATAACGGAGGGTTTTCCAGCCCTTTGGGCTGGAATAATCCATACGGGTCCAAGAGGAGAGCTGGGCAAATCTCCTATGACCTCAATGTGGTAGTGCAGTTTCGAACTCTCAACCTCTAGGTGCAATTTCTTATTATCGCATATAGAACAATGTGAGTCCTAGAAAGAATTTTATTTATAATGAATCAAATCTAAATTTCAGCAATTCATTTTACTAAATTATTCTATTCTTTTATCTATAGTATTGCAAGGGCAAAACAATGAGACTACTGCAAACGTTGGAACAAGTACTTCTTCTAAAGAATTGGAAGAACAAAATATTGAATCAACTTCTAATGCTGCAGAACTTCAATGACATTAATTGATGAAATTTCTTTGAGATAATCAGAATTGCTTTTAATTTCCATCATTTACAAACCTTTGAATAATAGTTACGTGGTCTCTATTTTTACCTTTTTTTAGACTAAATTCATTTGATATTTTTTTTAATAACAAGATTTTTTTACAATAATTACCCATGTTGGGAACAAGTGTTTTTCACAATTTTTATTGCTCCCATAGGAAAATTGTAATTCAAAAATCAGTTTTTTTTTGGGCCCGGGCTTAGCACGGCCTTTGTTGCTAGTATACCATTACACAAGGCATATTTGGAGAAAGGGTTGTATAATCTTGGGGCCAGATTCCCTTCTAAGGAATGTGGTTTTTTATGAACTATGCATGTCTCACCAACATCAGGACAATCTGGTTTTCTCAAAACTGTGCAATGCGTTGCACAATCATTCTATTGGTCTGGATGGCGCAATGATATCAATAAGTAGGTTCGGGAGTGTGATGTTTGCCGGAGTATGAAGAATTAGAATGTGCCTTTACCCAGATTACTATACCTGATAAGTCCACAAAATTAACACATAAAGTCATCATTTCATGAACATTAGTGGACTTAATTAGGTTAATTCACATTCAATTGTATAAAATTTCGTGATTTCATACATTTGTGCATAAACGTGGAAATTAGGTCAAAATGAGTCAAAATTGGTTCAATTGCGTGATTTTCATGAAATTAAGGTTTTGGGCCACTAGATCACCCCACCAATTATATATATATATATATATATAGTTTTTCAAACATGCATTAATCTCTTGCATCATTATTCAATTAAGCACATTGAAAATTAGATGGGTCGCACGCATGATATTCAATTGTTTCACACAATTAATTAATTGCATTATTCTCTTTGTTTTGTAGGAGACTATCACATAGGGGGCCACACTTTGGAAGAAATTAAGAGGCGAAAAAGAAGAAAAGAAAAATAAAACGTGTAGGGACCACCCCATCCCTTGGGCGTGAATCCCTATGCACGCCTAGGGGGGTCCCACACCTAGGCATAAAGAGAGTTTTCTCTCTCTCATTCCATTTGAATTCTCTAGATATTTATCCTTTGGCAAGCAATAAGATATATTTGACAAGTCCAAGATAAGATGAAGTGTTCAAGAAAGGCTCTCTCTCTAGCCAAGACAGTATAAAATTCAAATTATTGCTTAAGGATCAAGCCAAAAAGGAAGAGTCCAAAGTAGGAGACAATTCTTTCATCAAAAGAGAGTCCAAAAATTATAAAAGGGGAGCCAAACACCCTATGGGACGTCCCATACCCATCCCTCGCTCCTCTCACACGTCCACTCTCTCCCTCTCTTTCCTCCACGCCATCCTCTCTTCCACCTCCCTTTTTCTAGTTAGTATTAATTAAGATAATTCAAGAAATAATGTATTTCACGTGGCGAATGCTCATTTGACCTTTTCATGTAACTAGGGTAGTAGGCGAGTCTATTTGATTTTCAATTTTCAAACTCTTGTTGATGTAATCTTAGAGATGCTTAAGGAATAAATTAAGATTTGTGTGTTGCATTAATTGATTTTAATGGATCAACACAATGTGTTTACATAGGGTGATAGACTGTGTTTGGTGTTGTGTTTCTAATTTGAAATCTTGGTCCTAAGCCTGAAGTTTGTGTATTGAAAATTGGAAATCTAAATCTCATCTTTTATTTTATTTTATTTTCATTTTCTATCTTTACTATCTTGATGGTCTAATGATTTTTCTGTTTTGCAGTCTCTAGCATTAGCATAGTCTAGGATTTTTTAGATTTGGTCTTTTATTCAACATTTTAATTTTTATAGGATGTAATTAATTTTTAATTTCAGACTTTCTCAGTAGATTAATTGATGTATAGGTTCTATTTATGCTAGTTTTAGTTTTATTATAAGGATAGGTTCAAGTTAATAACTCAATGTGGATACGATCCTGACTCACCGGGTAAAGCTACAATATTGATGGACTTGCACTTGGGGGGCCACTTTCCATTCATAGTAAAGTTTGGCGCCATATATCCCTTGATTTCATAGAGGGTGGCCTATTTCCTTTTCCAAATCAATCATTTTGGTAGTGGTAGATCATCTCAGCGAGTATTGTCAGTTCTTTTGCCTATGGCCCATCCTTAGACAGCCTAGATAATGGCCAAATCATTTTTTTTTTTTTAAATATCTTCAGATTACATGGCTTGCCGGAACCAATTGTATTCGATTGCGACCCTACGTTTACAAGTGTTTATTTGGAGAGACCTCTTTAAGTTGCAGGGGGTATACTCCTCTTATCACCTACAATCGGATGTGTAACATCCCGAAATTTCAAGGTTGTAATTAACTTAGTTAATTGTAATTTTAGCTAATTAAGCTCGTTTATAAACCAAAGAAGTCCGAGTAATAATTAGGATTGCGCATGCGAAGTTGGGTTGAGATCCGAGCCCGTTTGGGTACAATAGGGGTGTGTGTCGCTTTTTTCGGAAAGTTCCGAGGGCTTTTTAGTGTTTTCCGCTTTTCGTGATTTTGGCACCATCCGGTAGAATACCTAATTTCCCGGACTGTGTCCTTTTGTTGCATCTCGATCCGGACCCTCGAACCCGACCCAAAACTCGACCTGACCCGTACCCATCCAAGCCCATTTTATTAATTCCCATCTCATCCCTTGTGTACCCACCCCCTTTATCCCTTGTGTACCCACCCCCTTTAATCCACATGTAAAACCCCCGCCCCATCTCACGTTCCCCCTTTTCCATTATTAGGTCAAACCCCTCTCCCTCTCCTTCTCCCTCTCTTCTCATTCCACTCCACCTAGCAGCAGCCCCTCTCTCTCATTCTTTCATCTCTCTCGTTCTCTCTCCCTCCCTCACGGCTTGCCACCACACGTCGCCGGACCTCGCCGCCGCCAGCCATGATCATCTCCGGCGAACTCTTCTCCTTTCTCCATCCTCTCATCTCATCTCTCATCCTCTCACTCATCTCTCCTTCACCTATCTTGTGCTGCCACTATCCCGGCATCATCACCGTCGTCTTCGGCGACCTCCACGATCACCGCCAGCCACCACTGAATCCCCAGCCCACTCCATCTCTCTTTATTTCCCCCATTTTCCATTTCTCTCTTTCTCTCCCTCCTTCCCTGTTTCTCTCTTTCATTCTCTCTGTTTCTCTCTCTCTCTCTTACTTTCTCTCTCTCACTCCTCCCTGCCAACGATTTTAACCCATACCCATTTCACTCCCTCTCATTTTCTCATCATCTCATTTCATTTTCTCTCATCTCATCTCCCTCACCTCACACCACTCACCACGTTGACTTTCTCCTCACACCCACCCATCTCACCATTTCTTTCTTTTTTTCTTTCTTTCTTCCATTCTGTCTTTTACATTTTTCTATCAATGGGCCACTAATTCTAGTGGGCCCCATTACCTGCCCATCTCCATTTTAATTCTTTTTCTCTCTTTCTCAATCTCTCTCACCCACCTTGCTAGAAACGGACTACAAAGGCAGCCCCCACCCCCGATCATCACCATCATCTCCACGTGGACCCCGCGAGCATTTCTTCCTCAATTTCAAGCCACCACTCTATTCCTTTCACTGTTTGGTTTGGTTTGGTTTGGTTTGGCTTGTTGGGCTATGGAGCTAAGATTTGTGGATTTGTGCAATTTCGATGAAAGGCAAGTAGATATTTATATATATGCTTGGATATGTTTGTCTCTCATTTGATTCGATGATTTAATGATGATTTAGATGTTAATTGCTCAATAGATGCTTTAGAGGTTTGAGAACATGATAATTAGGTTGTTAGCCTAATGAAATGGATTGTAATGTTAATGGCTTGATTAGAGGGATTGTGGGATTAGAATATGTGGGTTTTTACCCTTGGAATGATTGCATATCAGGTTCATGGAGCTTGAAATGGATTGGACCCATTTCACTGCAGTTATAGAACCTGAGTTCTGTAACTGTAGTGTATGCGGTTGACCGGCCAAGGGGCCCGGTCAACCGACGACACTGAGTCAGGTTATCTGGAACCTAACGAATTCATTATTCACCTATTTATGTTACAACCCCCTGTCGACCGAACCAGGGGGATGTCGACCGGGTGCATTAAGGGGGGATGTCAACTGGGCGTTGTTCGGGTCGACCAGGCCAATTGTGGTTACCTTTTGAAAAGGCCTTTTTAACCTATTTTAGATTGACTTAGATGGAACTTTGGCTACCCTTTTTGGACTCATTTGACTATGTGTGAGGATTCTGAACTTATAGCCTCGAGGCAAGATTGGGCCCGAACCTACGGGGACCGAGCCACATGAGCCAAGAGATGATTGTTATTGTTATTGTACATTAGGTTCTGACGCTCACTCATGGACGTGGGTGCGTTGGAATTGTTATTGTTATTGTACATTAGGTTCTGACGCTCACTCATGGATGTGGGTGCGTTGGAATTGTTATTGTTATTGTACATTAGGTTTTGACGCTCACTCATGGACGTGGGTGCGTTGAAATTGTTGTTGTTATTAAACACCGGGTTTTTTACGCTCACTCATGGATGTGGGTGTGTTGAAATTGTTATTGTTATAAAACACCGGGTTTTTGACGCTTACTCATGGACGTGGGTGCGTTGGAAACAAATGTGGATCGCTACTTTGATAGTTTGATATTGATTCAAATGCTATGCATTTCCTATGATTTTGTCTACTCGTTTACTCTGATTCGTTCTGCATATCTGTTGATATTTTATATTTATATCTACCTGCCGACCATCGTGTCTGATGCTGTACTTGGTGCATAGGTACCGGGTACATCTACATTTGGGAGAGTGGAGGCGTCGCGTCAGGCAGTTTAGCCTGATGGTGAGTACGAGTTGTGTACCGATGATATTGTCGTCATGACCAGCACACGAGTGCCTTCATACGTTGGTTAGTTCGTATGTATTCTCTTTTGGCTTAGGTTTTGTTAGAAGCCATTAATTAATATACTCTTGTTATCTTTTACTGAACTTAAACTATAGAAAAGAAAGATGTGCATACTCTGAAATGTTATATTGTACCATTCGTTTAATTATGATGTTCTGCTGTGTTTTATGATTACCGAGGAAATATTTATACCTCACCGCGGACTTCGATCCTATGGGACATGATTGGGGCCAGGTTGCATTTGATTAATGTTGAAAAAGTTTTAATTGGCCCTAATCTCACGTATAACCCCGGTTTCAATTTTGGGGGCGTGACAGGATGGATAGACAAAAGTCTTAATTGGGTGTTTAGAAAACTATTTGAGATGCTTTGCTTCTGAGCACCCTTAGTCTTGGGTACGGTGGATTCCCTTTAGCTGAGTGGTGTTACAACACCACCTCCCAACAGCCACCAAAACCAGCCCCCTTATGAAATTGTCTATGGAATAACACCACCTACATTGATTTCTTATGCGCCAGGTACCACTAGGGTTCAAGCTGTAGAAGACGGAGTGGGGAACTGCAAATAAGTACTTCTATTATTAAAATGCAATCTTCAACAAGCCCAAGAAAGTATGAAGCTGAAAGTAGACAACCACGTGTCCGACCGGGAATTTGAAGTGGGTGATTGGGTCTATATTCGGCTCTAGCCATATCGGTAAAGTTCTATGGTAGCAAGACGGACTCAGTCTCAGAAATTGAAATTGGCAGTAAAATACTATGGACCATTTCAGGTGTTGTAGAAAATAGGACATGTAGCTTATAAATTGAATTTGCAAGTAGACAGTAAAATACACTCAGTTTTTCATGTTTCCAAGTTAAAGAAAAAGTTGGGTCAGGCAACTCAGTCATATCATTCCCTTCCACCTTTGTCAGATCATGGTTCACTACAACCATATCCTCAGGCTATTTTGGCAATATGGCTTTTTAAGCGTGGCAATGTGGCAGACGTCCAAGTGCTCATCAAGTGGACGGGATCTCTAGTCCTTGAAGTTACTTCGGAACAGTACAAGATGATTGCAACAAAGTACCCAGATGTAAATTTTGAGGACAAGGTTGTTTCTAGGGGAAAGGATTGACACGTACATTTTTTTTTCCTTCCTCCATGCAACATGGGTTGATGGGTTGGTTGGGGTCATAAATAAGTTTGAGTCCATTTGAATTAGTTTCATTTGGTTGTTATTATGAATTGGTTTCTTAATGTATGAGTCATCCCATGAATATGGAGCACGTTGTGTTGTTTGTTGTGATTGAGCCGGTCTTTAGGAATGTAACGTTGCCTGGAACGTTAGAGGCTGCAGTCAGTAGGGAAGTCTATTTATTTATGATCAACAAGCAATAAGAGGAGATAAGTGAATTATCCAACAAAAATCACTTTTTTCTTCATTATCTTGCTACCCTCTTGAGCAGTGTTAACCATCTCGATGCCATAGCTTGAGAAAGGCGAAAAGCTCGTATTAGTAATATGTATTGGTTTTGATCAATAATATATATATATATATATATATTGGAATATCTATTGTATTGGTTGTACATCTAAATTAAGGGCCCATCTATGTGGACTCCTGTGATAGGGAAATTTGAAAGGAAGTTGTCCAAGTGGAAGAGCCATTAATATTATCTCTCCTTGGGGGAAAGGATTGATTTGATTAAAGCCATTCTTTCCAACTTGCCTGTTTAAAAAGGAATCATTTATGTTTAAGAAGGAATCATTTATGGGAAGGCCAAAGCAATAAAAAGAAAATGCATCTTGTAAGATGGAGTGAAATAGTGAAACCAAAGTGGGTGGGGGGTGGGCCTTGGTGATCTTGGGCTAAAGAATTGGGCTCTTTTAGCTAAATGGTGGAGGAGGTTTGGTGAAGAGAGAGATGTCCTATGGAGCAAAGTCATTGTGCCTAAATATGGTGAGGGTTCTTGGGGGTGGGTTCCTTCTAAAGTTCCTTTGTATTGCGTCTCTGGGTTGTGGAGAGTCATTTCTAGTTTGAGGGACGAGTCTAGTGAGAGAGGTAGAGTCCTTAACAAAGGGGTGGGCTTCAATGTGGGGAGGGGAGTCGTGTCTGATTTTGGCTGGATGATTGGTTGGGTGGAGGGTCCTTTGTGTCATTTATTTGCTAGACTCTTTTGGGTGTCGTCTAATAAAGAAACTTCCGTTAAAGATTGTTATATTTGGGAAGGGAACAATGTGTCTCGGTATGTGTTGTTTTCGAGAGTTTTGCATATGTCTGAGTTTTCTCAGTATGAGTTATTATTGAGTCTTCTTTCTAACACTTTTATTTGCAGAGATGAGCTAGATGTTCGCATTTGCAAGCCTCTTCCCTTTGGTCAGGTTTCTCCAAAGTCTTGTTATAAGGCTTTGGACTCTTCGATGGAGGCTCAAGCTCATTTTTTACAGGTTTGGCTTGGTTTGGTGCCTCCTATAGTAGAGGCTTTTTGTTGGTTGGCAGTTTCCGGTAAAGTGACTATTGTTGATCACCTTCGCAGGACATGAATGATGTCAAATGATTTGATGGACTGCTGCTCTTTGTGTGGGACGGATGGTGAGTCGATTAATCATGTTTTCTTGCATTGTGACTATGCGACCTATCTTTGGAGTCATTTCTCGAGGAGGTGTGCTCTTCTTTGGTGCCTCCCATTATCCTTGTGTCAGTTGGTGGAAGAGTGGAGGGTTAGTCCTTTTCATGGTTGTGGCTTAATTTTGTGGAGGATCATTCCTTTTGCAATTTTGTGGTCACTTTGGAAGGAAAGAAATGACAGAATTTCTAAGAAATCTCCTTTGACACCGTAGGATATTGTTTTGCATATGGAGGTTAGAGTAGCAGAATGAGCTCTTTTAAGAAAGGAATTTATTGGAATGAATTTAGATTATATTCTTCAGAATTGGGAAGCTTGTATGTAATGTGGTCCGTCCAAGGATAGGAAAGTGTTGTGTTGATGTCCTCCTCCATCGGGTTGGTTAAAATTTAATCTTGATGGTGCGGCTAAAGGCAAGCCCAAGCCAGTTGGTATAGGTGGAGTTCTTAGGAATGGTAAGGGAGAAGTGTTGTTTAGGTTCTCCAAGAATGTTGGTATAAAAGAATCTAATGAAGCGGAAGTGCTTGCCATTTTGGAAGCTTTAAGGATTTTTATCTTCTACTTCCAAGGAAAGCGTGATCGTGGAAAGTGATTCTTCGAATGCTATTAGGTGAGTATCTAAGGCGGAGAGGGGTCCTTGGAGATTTCAATAGTATCTCAATGAGATTAAGGCTTTATCTTCATCAATTAAAGTTTCACTCTCTCATATTTGTCGGTCAACAAATGAAATGACAAACTCTCTAGCCAAACAAGAGGTGCATAGAGTTGTTTTGCTTGTGGCCCCTATTGCTTAATATTTTTTTTGTTTGTTTTTAGTGTTCGTATAAGGCTTTTGTACCAACTCCTCCTTTTGTTTCTACTTTTTGTTGAAAATTTTATTGTACTAGTGCTTTATACTTAATTTAATTTACCATTACCGACAAAAAATCTTTTTAAGGGCCCATCATTTGGGTACTTTGGATCCATGTAAAAGGGGCTTTCATATAAATCGATGGCTCTAAGGACCATGCGATCTAAACCACCTATATCTAATTTGAGTGAACTCTAAATTTAAATAATCAAAACTTATTAAGTTATATCCATTTTACTAGCAAGGTAATTTTCTCTAGCGTACATTCCCTTGTATAGATAAGTGATGCTGCCATGGTTGACACCATGAAATTCAGGGCATGGAACCCTGAGTACCTTACGACGAGAGAGGGACGTTAGGAGATATTCTTGCTTTACTAGTGTATACTCAAAAGTATCTATACCCTGTATGGAACTCCATAAATTGAATTCAACTCACATGCACACTTTTATCACACACAAAAGAATTAAGGAAAAGGAAGACGAGGAAAAAAATAATCAAACATACACAAATATAGATATCATAGGTCCAACTACGCCAAATACAGACACAGGGGACTGACTATACGCCAAATACAAACACAAAGGGACTACATGCAGCAAGGAAACCTGGACGTGACACCAATCTACGACAATGCATACTAGACAAAACTAATCCATATTAATTAAAACTCTGGTCAGAGTTGATTTTTTGATTTCATTCAACTCGTCCATATCAAAATCAATTGTACCCGTAACCCAAGTCAGCGTTGAAGTATCCATTCCAGTCGTCCGTATCAAGACCACTGAATGTATCAATACCACCGTTTGAGTACGTGCAGGATGGGAATTGTTGGGGATTGTTAACCACGTCACCCTGTGGAGGGTACCCATATTGGCCCACACCTGGGATTTGATTCAGACTTGAAACCTGTGAAGTTGAGGGACAAATTTGACCTGCTCCCATATCAGATGCCGAAGGATGAGGATCAAAGCGGCCGCAACTACCGGAATCATTGTTTTTCTCTTTTTTGTATATCTGACACAGGACCCAGCGACCAGCATCTGGCTGCAGTGGAAAACAAAGGATGCCTATAATTTTATATAGAATGACATATTGGAAAGGATTGAGGAGGACAGCCTCAAAAACTTGCCAAGAAAAAGCTTGCATTGCACAACTTTTTTGCAATTAGGCCTTTGATGTGGTCCAAATCAAAGAGAACAATGCAGTCCAGGCAGTAAAGATTATATAATAAAATGCAATTGGGAGAAAATCAAGGGAAACTCACACGTAAAAATACCCACCCCATTTTAAAGGAGGGTCACATGACCAAATAAAAGCACTGGGAACATAGTTTAAAATACCCACCCTGGTTTTCCATACAATTTCAACAAGGGCCTTATTATTTTGTACTTGTTTCTATTAGAACTTCTCCTAACTAATAGTTAAACCAGATAAAAAAAATTAATGTGGCCTCCAATTTCTTGATTTAGACCAATTATCCTTACAAAACTCAAATGGCCTATTTCTCAAGTTTAAACTTATTTGGTTTTTGACCAATTTATCCTTTAAATTAAAAAATCTCAAATGAACTATCCTAGTAACAAAGATAATTTAGCCTCTAAAATTTTGAAGACCAAGAACCAGAGGCCAGCGTTATTTAAATGGCTTGATATTATATATTTCCTAATCCACATCTAAACAAAACTCTCCAAATTTCTTTCTTTTGAAAAATCCTTTAAAAAATCAAATAATTTATCCCTTGAGTTGAAAAGATGATTTTCTCCTTTAAACTTTGACCACCAAAAATCAAAGGCTGATATCAGCTAAATTGCTTCATATTGCAAACTTCCCAATTTACTTCCAAGCATTTCAATTGATATGATCCCTTGGTCTTCATGCATCTAGATGGGCCCACTAAAAGGAACTTGAGTTAGTGAAATTTGCCAAGATTAAATAAAAGCCATTTTTGTCATTTATTCATAATAACTAGTAATCATATACTTCACCGTCAGCTACTTAGTGCTCGGCAACACTTAAAATATCACTTAATTTGTTTGATAAATAGTTACCTAATCATATAAAAGCTACGTAATGAAATAAGGGCCTTTTTTATTTTACCAAATAGACTAATTGTAAATTGCGACATACAATCATAAAGCGTTTTATTTTAAGCCTTAATATGCTTAGCTCTCGTTAATTAGACTAGAGTTTTCAAATGGCCCTTAATTGGCTGTAAGATAAAAGAGTGTAACAAATGATAATCCAGATCAGCTACATGAAGGTGTTTGACCAGAGAAGATGTGGTTAGATCTACGACAAGCAAAAGGTTCCAAAAGTCCTAACAAATATGTTGCACAAAAGGACCAACATTACTGATGCATTACATCAACTCTTTCAGGATTTATTTGAATCAATGGCCAAAGATGAAAGAAAGATGATAATATCTTTATGAACTATGAAACAATATTTAAATTGGAATCGGTAAGAAAAGAATTCATAAAAAATCAGATAAGGTGTCGCGAGTCAGCTGACATGAGCAGATTGTTTATTTATTTGAAAGAATCCATGCAGCGAAGCTCTATATATACTTATTACGTGATCGGGCAGGCTCCATTAATCAGAGCTATCTTTCTAATGAGGTAGGTTCATGAAGTGAAAACCTTAATTAGCTCCTTATTTTGTAAATTGTTATGCAGCTTTAAAAGAACACTGACCCACACAAGAACACAACAACAATATATCATGGACCCTGTAGTCTAGGAATGAAGAAATACGCAATAAATTAAAACACACACACACATATATGCATAATTAGAAAGGTGTAAAAAAGATAGAAATAGAAGAAAAAGGAGGATTGTGTCCCCTACCATTTCTGTGTCCCTATATTCCAATAGGTGCCATTCGGTCGGTGTATTTTTATCCTTATGTAAAACTAATTTCGTCACACACCCAATGACGTTGTTGTCGTCAGCTCTTACAACTTCTGACTTTATATTCTTCCAATAATAACGACGAGAACCATCCCCCAATGTACGGTTCGCCTTATTTTTTCCAAGCGGCTCCAATTTTGTAAAGCAATAACATTCTGCAAATCATTTGAGTCTCCAGATTTATTAGAAACAAGAAAGAAGAATATATATATAGATAGATAGTATTTCAATTGAACTGGTGCTCCACTATACCTTCTAGTTGTTCGGGTTGGCACTGAAATAGATGAACATCTTCTTTGTAAATAGGAAGAAGTTTCCCACCTACATTTTTTATATTGACGATTCTTATCCCCTCTTCATAAGTAGGATGGAAATGGAAACCAATGAAGAGGTCCGGATCCATTAATCGCTGATCAATCAAGGAAGAGAGAGCATTTCTTTTCGACGCCATACTAGCTAGAGAGCTTAGTAGTGGAGGAAAGGGAACTAGTGAGAAATCAGAACGACAAGGCTCTTCCTTTTATAGACAAGAAGTGAAGTTTTGAATTACAAAAAAAAATAAATATCGTGATACCAAACCTATTGGGTTTGTGCATGTCGGGGGAGCAAGATTCCCACTCCATTGTGGAATGGGTCTGTCCGTGCAAGACGTAAGAAGAGACCGCACAACTCATGTTTTTTTTTTTTTTTTTTAACGCACAACTCAGTTACAATAGACAAAAATGAATGTCAAGAATGAGTCGATCACGCTACCATAAAAAACGGGGAAAAAGCATCCAAGCTTATTTCCGCCCTCTTCATATCTAGTCTATTTCTCCTTTTCTATTTCCCCATTGTAGGATGGGGACTAGTATTGTGTCTCCACTACCATTTCTGTGTCCCTATATTCCAATATGTGCCATTCGGTAGTTGTATTTTTTTCCTTATGTAAAACTAATTTCGTCACGCATCCAATTTTGTTGTTGTTGGCATCTCTTACAAATTCTGACTTCATATTCTTCCAATAACGACGAGAACCATCCCACAATGGACAGTTCACCCTATTTTTCCCAAGCAGCTCCAATTTTGTAAAGCAATGACATTCTGCAAATCATTCGGGTCTCCAGATTTATTAGAAACAAGGAAAGAATCTTAAAAGAGAGAGAAAGAAGAAAATATAGGATCGCGATACCAAACCTATTGGGTTTATGCATGTCGGGGGAGCAAGATCCCCACTCCATTGTGGAATGGGTCTGTCCCTGCAAAACTTAAGAAGAGACCACACAACTCAGTTACAATAGACAAACATGAATGTGACGAGAGAGTCGATCACAGTGCCATAATAAAAAAAAGCTTCACTTGGAAAGACTTAGAAAGAAAAATGGGCGAAAAAGCATCCAACCTTTGGTTTATTTCCCCACTCGAAATAGACTACTTTTATGAAGATTCATAAGTGGTTTATTCCCTTTTGTCGCGTTGTCTATTTTCCCATGTGGTGGTTTAGTGGTAGAAAGATGAATGGTATACCTCGGGAGTACCGAAGGAGTACACTAGCTAGCTGTAGATTTGTTGAAGGGCAAGTACGACAATGGGAGAAAATGATTCTTCCGGCCGATCAGGAATTTTGTCTGGGTGAGGCAAAATTTTGAAAAATTTTATACAACTTTGCAAACTTTTTTCACATTAAAAATAGCAAAAAGATAATGTATTACATTTAAATAAACACAAAATATCTTTCCATGCTTATATCTTTTGTCTAATTGAAGGCCCTCCCACTGTTTCTTCTGAATTCATATGATCATCAATTCATCCCAAATGAGTTTTATTTCGATTTAAAAAATTTGGTTGCCTGTACTTCTATAGTTGGTCATTGCTCGTGGCAAAGAAGAAATATTTTCACTTAAATCTAACTCATGTTATTAAACATATGAATCCTAAGGCCTGATTTATTTGTGAATTGATAATTAAAGTGTGCCCAATGATTATTTGGTTATCTTTGAACTTGTAGATATGTTAGATTAAGTGATTTAGGGCTTAGGATTTGGATTAAGATTTGGGAATTAAGGGATTGAAATTAGGATTTGGAGATTAACGGCTCAGATTTGAGTATAGAGTGATTAGGATTATACTAAATCTAAGGAAGGAGGGAGAGTTTTTTATTTATGGCTATTTCGTGAGAGACTAACCACAAGAAGACTGGTAACAAGAAGCTCGACCAGCAAAAAGAGGATCTCGAACTCTCTGTAAGAAGAAGGTGTCGAAAGAGAAAGGCAAGAGGATCTGGTACTTTTAGTAACTCTGGGCCCCTAAAACCAGTATCTGAATTGTTCATCCTGTTTGGAATGCTAATATAACTATGACTCAAATTTCAAGTCTGATCTCATGATGGATAGTGAGAAATTTGTGAAAAATCATGGACCATTGGGTGTAATCAAGTTATAAACACGACTTTAGTGTGTTTCTTTTCTTTCCTTTCCTTTTTTTTGCAGTCTTTTTTCAAATTCTCATAATTCTTGGTCTCCAAATCATGATCCAGCTGCTTTAAAATTAAAAAAAAAAAAAAAAAATGGGGTCAAATTTCAGCTGTTGGATGAATCAAATATTTGCAAAAAAGTTCAAACCCTCAGATTTTTTAAAAGTCTATGGGCCCCAGAACCAAGATATGAACCATTGATCCTCTTTGAAAGCCTATTCACGGTTATGTAGCTAAATTTCAAATCTTAACTCATCATGAACTGTGAGAAGTTTGTGAATAGTCATGAACCACCGGATGTAATCAAGTTACAAACGTGGTTTTTTCATGTTTTTCTTTTCTTTTCTGCAGTCTAGTTTTTTATATTGACGATTATTATCCCCTCTTCATAAGTAGGATGGAAATGGAAACTAATAAGCAGGTCCGAATCCAATCGCGGATGCAAGGAAGACAAAGCATTTATCAGCGACACCATACTAGAGAACTTTGTAGTGGAGGGAAGGGAAGTAGTGTCTATGGGCAGAATCTACTTACCAAACCTCTTGGGTTTGTGCATGTAAATGAATTTATGTTCCAAACCTATTGGGTTTATGCATGTCGAGGGAACAAATCCCCACTTCAGAATTTCTAAAACCCTATAAAAATTATAAAAAAACACCATATAAATCTATAAAATACACAATGGGCCTAAATGCCCATGTCCTTATCCATATTCCTATGCAAACAAAATGGTCTTTTTTTGTAATTGTCCCAAAAACCCTAGCCTATATAAACTAAACTATTGCATTGGGAAATAAACCCTAGATTCACTCTCATTTATCCCTCATTTACCTCTCATTTCACAAAACCCTAGCTAAAATCATAATTCCCCAAAACCCTAATTTCAAGAAGAAAAAGGGGATCACCTCCAACCTATTGTTACTACAATCTCCTAAAGACTCTCTCTTACCAATCTCTTCTTCTTCTACAACTCAAGGTTTGGTAGATTGGATTTGATTTGGATAGCTTGGATTGAGTCTTATTGCTATTTTCCCTTGCAATCCGGATTTGAGACTAGTACAATATACTCACCTAGCATAGAATGCATGATTTCTATTATTGATTCTATATTTCCATTTCAATTATGCTAGAAATGAGTAGATCTACCTTTTGAGCTTGATTTTATGGTTTTTGGCCATTGATGGATGGATTTATCTCATTTGGAAGATCAATGGTTTGAATGGATTGATGGATATTTGGGTATTGAAGTGATTTGCTATTTTGCATGCTTTTGATGATGAATGATGTGGATTGGAGATAGTTTGGATGCAAATTGGAGTTCCAGCAACTTTGCACAGTAAACACACTAATGGTTAGGATTGATGAGATAAAAATCTATTTTCTTATGCTATTATTTGAGGAATTGATTCCTTATATATGGTAGGTTTATAAGAAATGTTTTCATAATCCAATAATGACCAATCAGCAACAAAAATCCACCCATACCAATAAGAGTGGGGGACTGTATCGAGTTTCTGTAAACGGAAGGGTGAGGGTTTGATCTCTTGTGCTAAGGCCGGGATCCAGGTGGGCCACCCGATGGCCAATCCGATCCGTAGATCCGAAGGGGGACCCGAGGGCGACCCTAGAGGTGATGGTCCCATAGGGAGTGGACACTCCTGGCCCACTATCCATCATCTTGATCAGCAGATGACGTGTTTAATGGGAAAAAAATCAGTTTTGGCAGCAGATGATTGCGGGACCCACTAGATGATCAGATTGTAGATCGGGTCCCCACATCTGATAGTGGACCTCAGGGCGACACTGGTGGTGGTGGACCCGTGTGGAGTGGGTCCCATCTGGCCCACCATCTAAGGGTTCTAAACAGTTGAGATGTGAGTAACATTAGAGTGATTTTCTTTTATTTAATCTGGTTGTGGGGCCCAGGTGGGTCACCGATTGCAGATCAGACCCCTACATCTATTAGAAGGGGCTTGGGCGATCATGTGGATGGGGGCTGATCGTGGGCTTGGGCCACTAACTGTAGTGCCTAGATGCTGCTGTCGTTGAACCCATTTCAGAAAAGGTTGTGTGTGTGGACGTTTTTTCCCAAGACTGACGAGTGGAATAAGAAAGAGAGAGGATGGGGATGATGACGTGTAGGGATAAAAGAGAAATGTCAAAGGGTGTGTGTGGTTTAGTGGTTTGTGAGTGCATGTGAAAGTGTGGTCACCATCCTTGTTACAACACTATATACTTACCCTTTTAGTTTCTAAAAAGTGGAAATAAAATAAAGGAGAAAGGGTGTACCTGATGACCTCCCAACCTATTAACTGATGACTTTTGATGCCTGGCCCCATTAGCTTTGGGAATTAGAATAAAACCATATAGTTTGTAATGAACACAAATTAGACCCTTAAGCCTTTAATAAACCCCATTAGATCCTTAAACTATTTTGATTGTAGAAAAAGTATTGGTTGAGTTTTCAGGTTCTCTAGAATTATAAATTAAGATTTTTATGTATCATTAATTGTAAATCTATTTTTTAATGGTGTCTTTGATTATCAATGTGCTAAACTAAGGTTTGATTTCTCTATTATTATTATTATTATTATTGTTTAATTATCTTGAAATTTCCCTTAGTTCTTTTTTTATATGTTAAATTATATTGTTGTACCTTATTAATTGGATACATTATATCCATTAACTATCCAAATGAACTTCCATTAATGTGCCAAGCACGAGTTAATGGCGTGGCTCAACCTTGACTCGTGGGGCCACTAAGTAGGATCTAGGATTTATATTTGACGTTAATTCGATCCTTAAATATTGTTGAAGATGCCCGTAACTTCAGGAGCACCAAATAAAGTATACTTGGCATCTGAAACTCTATTTAGGGATCTAATTAACTGAGATGGAGCTGGACCTGAATGTGGGCCATTAATTAGGATTGGACCCTTGATGTTCCCTTTGATTCAATTTCTTGGAATTTATTCCACTTATTATATTAATGTCACTCTTATGACCTTGTCAATGTTTTTATACTTGTTAATTAAATGAAAAATGAAGGACCCGAACCTAGGACTTCCTAGAGGTGACCTGGTAATACAGTTTGGAGAAATTTGACATGTGTCTGTGTCTAGGCGGGCCCTCATACGGCCTATGTTGTAGGTGTGAACCCTAGATGGAGAGGTAATTGTGATTAGACTTGTAACTCATTTCGGATGAATATGGATTGTTTGATATTGGAGATTGATGATCTCTCTTGGATTATTTAGACTAAGGCCATGGTTTTGTGGGCCTTAGTATGGACCCAATGATTGGTACTTGGACCTTTTAGGGATTTGTTAGAACTTTGCTCGTGCAAGGCAAGTTTAGACAGACACAGACCCGTACCTTGGTTTCTTGAGTCGGCTCAAACATTCACTCAGTTGTTCTAAGCTCAGTCTGTTGACTGATCATTACTGGTATGAGCTATTTATGAGTATTGAGTGGGCTATCATGATGAGCTATGTTTTAGGCGGACGGTATGATATCGGGTCCGGTCTCTTGAGTGATGAGTGTTTGAGATTTATAAGTGATTTGCGGGGTTAGTTATCCCCAGCACTGGTGAGATTTCCCCACCGCGACTGTGTTTAGTATGGGAGGGCTGCGGCATAGTATCCCGCGGTATCCAGCTTGTGCGAATGTGCCACGTTGTGTAGATAGATTAACTTCTTATTTTCCTGATTCTAAATGTTTATTTTGCTCAATTGCCTAGCATTTGTACATGCGATATTCTTATTGATCTTATCATCGTCTCTACTCTTTTGATGCATACATCCTATGTTATTTGTATACTGTAACTTGTCAGATCCTTGGATCTGACTCATTCTTGGTGCTTAGGTGTTGACCCCGATTTTAAGGACGACGCGCTCGTTGAGGTGCCCATAGTTGGAGACTATGGATGGGGACCAGCAGAGCAGGGGGTGGAGCTGGAGGATGGAGCGCCTGTACCGGGGGTTTGAGTGTTATCGTTTTTTGGGTTTAAATGTCTTTTTTGTGGTGAGCAGGGAGTTAGTCTGATATGTTTTTAAATATATTCTTAATTATACTTTGAGATTTAGGCTGGACTTCAGCCCTGCTACACTTAATATATCTCTATAATACATTATGCTTCCGCTTTGCTCTTTGCACTTCTGTAATTTTTAACCATTGATTATATTTCAGTCAAAAAGTTTTAAATTGGACCTCACTGCGGACCTACGATCTTGGAGGTTCCCGGATTTTTCGGGAAGTAGCGCGCTAAATTCGGGTATCTTGACGGTTTTCTCGGTATTTGGAATTAAGGCGTTACAATTTTATGGTATCTGTTCGTGCAAGACTTAAGAAGAGACCACACAAGTCAATTATCATAGACAAAAATGAATTTCAAGAGAAAGTCATACTACAAAATGCCCCGATACTTTTATATACTTCCAAAGAAAAAACGACGAAAAAGCATTCATTGTTTCAATAGAGATTGTTGAGGTCAACATCCACCCTCGCTTGTGAACGGTCATAATTGTGGTCGAGCCCCCGCCCTTCCCGTAAAGTTATTGTTGTGCCGTTTTCTATCACCAATTAGTTTTAGGATAAGTAGTAGTTCAATGGAGTATAAGATCCTACAAGTACTATCAAAGCATGATAAGTCAGGTGTTCGAATCACAGCAAGAGTCGCCGTGGGTCCTACAAAAGAACTTTGGACACATCTTGACTTTTGCGTCTATAAATCATACCCCTATCTTGACACATTTTAAAATTACGTGGCTCCAAATCCCATAAGAACTCCGAAGTTAAAAGGTAAAGTAGTTCCTCGGCGCACGTGGGAGAAAGCGGAAAGCAATCAACTATTTGGAGTTGACCATTCTGTGAAATAATGCGTTGGATTTGGTCATAAGCCATGTAAACTCTGGGGCCAACCTCAGAGATCTGCACAATGAATGGTTGGACAAATGTGGAACCACCGCTTGATAATGTGGGCTCCATTGCTACTGGTTTGAAATTGTTGTTTCATGGGCTTGACTGATCGAAAATAATGCCTATAAACTATTACCAACCAGAACATTTCATTCCTATTTAATACCAGCCGAAGCCTCCCTCAAATGGCTATAATAAAAACTTTTCGCTCCCCATCGGTGTTTGCAGTCATCCCAACCGTTGGTAAGGATCAATAAAAGAAAGTTGTATAAACCATGCACCTAGGCCTGTAAGTTTAGCCCGTTGAAATGGGTACCCAGCCTGGCCCAAGCCCGAAAACACAGGGTTTTAAATAAAATGAGCCTAGCGGGCTGGGCTTGGATAATTATTTAAAAGCCCGGTCAAAATGGGACTGGGAATGGGCAAAGTATGCCCAACCCGTCCAGGGCCAGCTCGGCCCGCCTGCAAGGTTATTTTACTAATTTTTATATATTTCAATGGGAACCCTAAAAAAAACTCCCTCTAAAATGTCTCTTCCCTTCATGAGAAACCACAATTTCTCATGAATTCAACCCCTTCCCACTCCACACCAAAAACCCACACCATGAATTGGCAGTTGGACTCAATTTGATACTTGGACTAGATCCACTATTGAGTTTAGGTTTGAAATTTTTGATAGATTTATCACCCTTCATTTTAAAGACTTATATCTACTATCTAGAATCTAGATCAAAAGCTAAGATTTGGTCTACCCGTTGTCTATCCATCATTATCATCTTTATTAACAGAGCTTCACCCGTAAAGTAAAAAAAAAGACGTCTCCATTAATGAAAAGGCTATAGCCCAAGCCAGGCCCGTGCCCAGCCCGAGCCCGCACAGGATCAGATTTGACATAAGCCCACTGAATTTAGGACAGGATTGGACAATCCCCGACAGGCCCTGACCAATATTCAGGACGGGATTGGACAATCCATGCCCAGGCCCGGCCCGTCCCGTTGACAGAAAGCTGGCCCACTACAACAGCCAATATACATCGCTGGTTTTTGGATGATGTTGGTTCAACTATAGTGGCAAATGTTGAAATTATTAACGTAAATCAATAATCAAAACCTTGAAATCGATAGTTTGCAAATTGAATAGTTCAAACAAAAATTATACAGTTGTCTGCGTGATATGAAAGCAGTATTTTTATTATTCTTAAGTTCAACGGCGGAATTAGGATTTTTTTTTTTTTTTTTTTTTTTTTTTTTTTTTTGTTTTGAGGGCCAAGGCAAAATATTTCACCTATGTTGTGCTCTCCATGTGAGAACTCATTCAGACCATCTTCAAATGTGGAACCCCCCCTTGAACTTCACAGGTACCGCTGTGACAACGGTAGCGATCCAATGAAGCACATAGTGTTGGAGTGCAAGTGAAAGTCTTCCGCCGAAATAAAATAATTTTAAACAAAATTGCAAATTTTAGTAGTAAAATACAAATAAGAAATTTATTGAAATCGTGGTCAGATTACTGAATCCGTACAATCTTTTTAAAAAAGATAAAAACTTCTTAAAAATAAATTATAACAATTGTAGTAAATAAAAATTTCAAGGCCCATTGCAGCCTATCAATTTCAAGGTGGAACTTTAAACGGCAAATAATAAACCTTATTTACAAATAGTCTAAAATCATTTAAGGCTTCGATTCTTGAGAAATTCATGTGGGTTCTTACAGGGCCGCTTTAGAAAAATTCAAGGCAATTCAAAATAGCTAAGATCCTTGCAAAATCTCATTCAAATAGGATCTTGGCCCGCTATCAGATTTATCACTTACAAAAGATTGTGACGTCCAAAGTAACATGATAATTTTCTGAATTCTGTTGATCTCAATCTGATCGTAGGCCATCTTTTATTGGATTGAAATTTTGCTATGGTTTATTAGAAAAGAGTGGCCAAATGGCCCCACTAAAGAACCGCCCAAAATTTTCTTGAGTCCCAATAAAATAAGAAAATTGTATGATGGGTTCTTAACCGTTCTTGTCCAACAAACATGCTATTACTTACCTTTAACTTTCAAGTTCTTGTCCAACAAAATGGCATGTCTCCGCTACTCTGATACCGCGTGCTGGAGGGTATGAATCATTAGTTCCCATTTATGATTTATTGAAAAAAGATTCTTTTGTATTTACCTCCTAGGGTTTCTAATATTTTTAAATAGGCCCCTATGGTTTCAGTATTTTAGTACCTTTCATGTCCCAAAATATATCTAAGTTGCTGGTAAAATGAGCAACCAACGTGAGTTGAATGATGACTTTTTATGAAAATGACAAGTTTGACCTCACATCCATTAAACACTAGTTGTTATTTACGAAAGGCTTATTTGTATATACCTTCAAGTGCCCAACCTGATATGGCTGGGAGGTTTATAACTCAACTCGGCTTTAGGTCAGCTTTAAGTTTGGGATTTATCTACATCCAATTTGAATAAGTCCTGAGTTGAGGCAATATGCGCACAACCCATTACACCACTATTATAAGCCCTGAGCTTAGACAATACTCAACTTAACTTGCCCATGACACCACTAGCTATTAATTACTTTTAAGAGCAGAGTATCAATTAAATTGATTTAAACCTTTTTTTACAAAACAAAATGACTTGGTTTCCCTTGTTTAAACTACCTAGGAAGTACACTATTCGATATGTTAGCTATAATTAGATCATAATGACTCTTATTCTTGAAAGAAAAAAAAAATTGCAACATAGTAGAAGATGAAGAACATGCCATCCCCTTTAAAAACCGAAGTCTTTTTTATTTTTATTTTTTTTCTTTAAGGGTAATTTATATTGAAAGAAAGAAACAAAACAAGAACCCAAGAAAGGAAATTGAATTCATAAAATGTTATAAATGAATAAAGGGAACAAAGCAAACAAACAAGAGAAAATTGTTCCATGTGGATTTATAAAATTCTATTGTTATGAGAAACATTTGTAGATGTTGATTGTTCACAAAAAAAATAATCTCCAAAGAACGAAAGGCAATTCTCATTTGTGAGGCCTTAGGTTAAGTAAGAGGATGGATGGATCTTGGGGAACTTCGTTAATCTACAAGTGGTCACTGGAGTGGGGGAAGAAGAATGTGAGAAAAAATAAATAAAATAAAATGGTAAACTTATTGTTGGAATGTAAAGAATTTTCCTGGCATTTTGAAAATTATGTATAAAAGATAGTGACAAGGGTAAAAGTGACAAGGGAAAAAGACGAAGACCTAGTTGGGTCCGCTCCAGGCCCCAAGTCTCGGGTCGGTTTAGGTCAGGTTCGACCTAACTCACCTTGAGAAAGCCCAAAACCCAGAAATATTAACGATTGAAGTTTGCTTTGACGATATCTTGATGATCTGGAGTCCGATTTGAGATCCGAACGTAGTCGACGCTGCTGCGCCATTGCCAGAGAAGGAAGGCAGGAGGGTTGTTATATTATTTTTGACAAAACTATATGACTTTTATGAAGTTTATCTGAGTTTTTGTGAAATTTATGTAAGTTTTTTGTGAAATTTATCTGAGTTTTTTCATTTTTTGTCAAATTTATTTGAGTTTTGCACAAATTTATCTGATTTCTAAAAAAAAATTTCTTTAGGTTCTGGATAAATCTATCTGAGTTTTTGACTAATTTATCTGAATTTTGAAACAAATTTATCTGAGTTCTGCACAAATCTAACTGAGTTTTTGGCAAATTTATTTGAGTTTTTATTTATGTCTTTTGAAATTTATTTACATATTTTTAGTTTCATTTGGATTTTTTGAAATTTATTTGTGTCTTTCAAAATTTATTTGCATTTTTTGAAATTTATTTGGATCTTTTGAGATTTGTTTGTGTTTTTTTTAATTTATCTTCGTTCTTTTGAAATTTATTGTGTTTTTTATAATTATTTCTTTTTTTTAAATTTTATTTACATTTTTTGAAATTTATGTGCTTCTTTTCAAATTTATCTATATTTTTTAAAATTTTATTTGGATCTTTTTTGAAATTTATTTGCGTCTTTTGGACTTTATTTGGATTTTTTGAAACTTATTTGGATCTTTTGAGATTTTTTTGTGTCTTTTTAAATTTATTTTCGTTCTTTTGAAATTTATTGTGTTTTTTGAAATTATTGCATATTTTTGAAATTTTATTTACGTCTTTTGAAATTTATTTGCATCTTTTCAAATTTATTTATATTTTTTGAATTTTATTTCGATCTTTGAAATTTATTTGTGTCTTTTGGAATTTATTTACATTTTTTGAAATTTATTTGGATCTTTTGAGATTTATTTGCATCTTTTTTAATTTATTTACATTCTTTTGAAATTTATTTCATTTTTTGGAATTATTGTGTTTTTTGAAAGTTATTTTCGTTTTCATTAATGGGATTTCATTAATATGGTCAATTAGATAGTAGTTGACCATTATTAATAGCATATCTCACTAATCGTGGGATATGTTTTTGAAGAAAGGGTAAATTAGACATATCATGTATGAGAATTTGTTAGAGGACCTTTGACTGCATGACTTCTTTTTGTGGACTGTTTGCAACAAAATCATACTTTGATGGACCTCTCACCGAATCCCCCTTTGAATTAAACAAAGATGTCTGAAGCCGAAAGACCCTTACACCCACAACGCATTTGACGTTCTCGACGCCTTATTTGGTTTTTCTTTTTGTTCTTTTTTTCCATGTCGAATTCTAAATCATGATTCAAACCTTTGGAGGACTTTAGAAGGGCAAATATAGCTATGCAATCAGATTTCAGCCGTTTGATAATCATCGATTTTGATATATTTTTTAAAAAGTCTAGACCATTCAATCTATTTTTTGGGTTCTTGTGGGGCCCCAAAACTAGTATTCGAGCCGTTCATCCTCTTTGGAACGCTAATATGACTATGACTCAAATTTCAAGTCTTATCTCATTATGGATAGTGAGAAATTTGTGAAAAATCATGAACCATTGGGTGTAATTAATCAAGTTATAAACACAAGTCTAATGTGTTTCTTTTTTTCTTTTTCTCTTTTTGTAGTCCAGTTTTTTCAAATTTTCATAATTCTTGATCTCCAAATCATGATCCATCTTCTTTAAATTTCAAAAAAAAAAAAAAAAGAAGGGTTGAATTTCAGTCGATGGATGAATCAAATATTTACAAAAATGTCCAAACCCTCGGATTTTTTAAAGTTCTATGGGCCCCAAAACCAAGATATGAACCATTGATCTTTGAAAGTCTAATCACGGTTATGGAGTCAAATTTCAAATATTAACTCATCATGGATTGTGAGAAGTTTGTGAAAAGTCATGAACCACTGGATGTAATCAAGTCACAAACTTGTTTTTTCATGGTTTTTTTTTTTTTTTTTTTTTTTTTTTGCATTTTAGTTTTTTCAATTTCTTCATAATTCTTCACCTCCAAATCACGATCCAAATTGTCCATCCTCTTTAAAACGTCAAAAACAGTTATGAAGTCAAATCTCAACAATTGGATGATCTAAATTTTGAGATATTTGTGAAAAAGTCCATAACCTTATAATTCTGTTGAGGAACTTCTATGGGCCCTGAAACCAAGATATGAACCGTTCCTCCTCTTTGGAAGGTTAAAATTGGCTATGAGGTCAAATTTCAGATCTTATCTCATCAGGAGTTCTTAGAAATTTGTGAGAAAAATGAATTGTTAAGTGTACTCAAATAATGGAGTGTGTTTCACATGTGATGATCTATTTGTGAAGGATCTATTTCAAACTGCTCCACTAGCAACAAATCTATTTCACACATATAAGATTGGCAAAACAGGTTCTTAATCTATACAAAAATCTTCCAATCCAACCATCAATGCATTAGAAAGGCGGCTAAGTGGGGCCCGCAGTTCTCTATTGAAGTTCAACCAATAGGACATATCATGGAATTCTCTCTTACTAGAGACCCACACAGTTGCAATGCAGGATTTTTTTGTTATTGCCTTTAATCGAGGGGCTCCCACTTTTTTGAACAACCGAGATTGAAAATCCACCACCACCCTTGTTGGACTAAGTTAGGTGGGAGTTTCGTAGGGCATATCATCTCACAAAATGCTCAAACTAATTTGTTATGGGCCTGGAGACCGTGAGATAAGATAGTTTTTATGTTTCCAAGGGGAAAATCTATTTAAAAAAATTTTTGGAACTACTAGTTTTTTAATAGTTTGACTTTTAGTCAAGGGAAGTTTAAGTAAAACATAAAAAGAGAGTTTTTTTTTTAGATTTGCATGCAAATACAAGGCTTATTTTTTGTAGAAAGCTCAAAAAAATCAGGACTATTGAGACACAAATTAAATAAGGCTAATATATTATCTTCTAAACCCTATTTAGTTTATGTAAGTTTGGGACTGTGGGTGTAAAACACAAGAAAAGTTGCACCCGACCCCCTTGTTGCATGGGTTTTCAATAGTAGAAACAACTTAGTTATTCAAGGGAAAGAAATGAGAGATAATTTGTTGCCGAAGGACGACACTCCCAGACAGTGGCATACCCAGAATTTTCGTTCGAGGGGTGCGGACCCTAATATATATAGGTAGTTTGGTTTTGGGGGACAACCGAGGATCTTCATGTGGATATTGCGGGTGGACTCACGACTTTTATTGGGTTTTTTGAAGTAAACCAAGAATTCTCATATATGTTTTGGAAGCATACCACGGTTTGATAGGTGCAATCGCACCCACGTGGCTGTACCTTGTTCCAACACTGCTCCCAAAGATTCTTACTTGTTTGGCTAATTCATGTGTAGAGTGAATTGAATTGAAGGCTCCACTTTAAGAGACATGAAAAGAAGAGAGGTCATATAAAAAAAGTGTCAGATTTTAAAAATCACCTCATTTTCTTTTTAAAAAAGGTCAAAAAATAATTCTCTCATCTCACTAAATGACAAAAGGCCCTCTATTTTTTTTAATAAAAAAAGATAAAAATGATACCTTCTGAAGCCACTAAATGCATGTCTTTTTTATCATTTAACACATTTCATTTGACCCCCTCTACCTTATTTTTGCTTGATTTGAACATTCTCTTCACTTCACTTAATAAGTGAATTACCCAAACAAACAACCCCAGGAAGAGGAGAAAATGACAGAATTTTGATGTGAGTAAAACGACAAGCAGATAATTCCTTGTAGTTGGAGAAATAGGAAAATCCAAGGGAAGAAAATCTTCTTGGAGATAACCACAAATTATCTAGTTTTCAGTAAGATTTTTTTTTTTAGCCCCTTAGAAACAGCATGCATTATCAGTGGAGCCCATTTATTATTAATCCAAACCCCCCATACCGACCCAACCATCATCTATCATTGATTCCATTTTACGTTATTTTCATATTTTATATTTTTTATGCATTTTTCAAATTCTCCTTCATCAATAAAAACTGTTATTTTTTCCTCAACTAAACTTTTCTTTAATTTTATTAATAGGGACTCGCACCTATTATTTCTTGAGAATTTCTTGAGATTATTTTTTTTATTTTGAATTTCAAAAATCTATTTTACTTTAGTCATGTATATTTTATATTATTATTTTTTCTTATTTTAATTATTGAAATACAAAAATTACCCATTTAAAGAAGAAATATCAATGTCAAATTTATTTTCAGATACATGTGAAAAATCCAAAAGTAATTTAGTCCCACTTTCTAGTTTTTTCTGCACTCTCGTGAGTGCAAAATCAACCTATTTTTCTTTTTTTTTTCTTTAATTTTTCTTTGCACTCATTTGGACCAACAATTTATGATACATATTAGGGGTACTCATGGGCTGTGCTCAATCCAGGCCACGCCCACTTTGAGTCAGGCCTTGATATATAAGCTGAATCCATTTAATAATTGCTCGAGATTGGATTAAGTGATAGAAATCCCAAACCCCAGCTAAGCCTGAATGAAGAATGCTTATCAGTTACTGATAACTTTTCTAAATAATTGCTAAAAAGCTGATACAACAACCCATAAAAGGCATCGTTCGGCCAGGCCAGGCCAAGCCCAATTGACTAAACACGCAAACTTGAGCCTAACATTTATGGCCTATATTGAGTTTGGGCAAGATGCATGCCTCTGTTTCTAACGTCAGACCGAGCCTAAATATGCCTCAGTCCGGCCTAGCCCGGCCCATGAGCACCTCTAATGCAAACGTTTCAATACTCACAAAAATCGATAGATTCTAAGGCATTAAGTATCATGAGTTAGATCGTCATGGATTTTGAGTACATGTGAAAAATAAATTTTATAAATTTTGTAAGATAATTAAAATAGTTATAATATCACGATTACGGTTTTCTTCGAGATATTATTACAAAGAAAACAAAAATAAACAAATTATACCACTGGAATTATTCTTAAAATAGTAGATATCATCATTCAAATCTCATATAAAAGGATTTTTATACATTTGAAAATCGGGATTAATTGAAAATTAACCGTTGATGCTCTTCATAAGCCCATGAATTGATATGTCCTTGATTTCTTGTGTTTCTCGAGAGACTTTAGAAAAATATTGAACTCTGAGATTCTAAAATGTCTATTTCAAACTATGAATTGGTCCATCTGTGCATCTTTTGATTCTTTTCTATAAAAATATATTACCCACAAATCTTATTTCATACTGGTAAAATTTGCCAAACAAAGCCTTAGTACCTTCTTAACTATTAGATTCGATAGTAACTAATTGGACTTAATACATTTTCTTTTCTCTTCTAAGAAAGTTACTTGAGAAATCACAATATGTAAACAAAATTTATATATACATTTTTATTTATGGTATACTTTAATAATAATAAATAATGTCTCCAAAACACAAAATACTAATTTTTGTCCTATTCATTTGCCATTATATTTTCTTCATTTTCCTCTATTTGATTTGCAATGATTTCTATATTTTCTACTCTTGATTAAACCTATAGTTTTAGATAATAATAATGTGTCCAGAATTTTCCATTAACAACTTAATGTATCTAAGAATCTGTAAAAATTTTGGAGAATATGTAAATTTATATATATTTGAAAATTCAGATTAATCGACTTTAATTGGTTCTTAGTAGTGTTAAAAATAAATGAAAAGAAGATAGTAACTAATTATCTTAACACATTTGTCTTCTCTTTTCTTCTAAAATATTTTATGAAAGATCAGAATTTATGAAATTTAATAAATTTGAGTTTGTTTCATAGTTTATTTAAGTTTATTGCACCTTTTCTCCTTTGAATAAAATTTGATATATAAATATTGTAAATGAAAAATAATATTTTATTTATTTTCTATCTATTTTATGCCCAACAAGTATTTCTGGTGATAGATTAGTAGTGCCTTTGCCTTAGATTGTTTCCAGAACCTTCTTTGATAGAGAAAGAGTCTCTCTTCTATATCCAACTTGAAGGGTCTGCCCTACTCTTAGGTTATCCAACTTTTTTTTCTTATTCTCTTTTTCAGGGAGTCAAAATGGCCAGACAGAGCCCATATTTTGTCAAAGATTAAAGCCAGTCACATTGAGATGGTTTTTTTCTCACTCCTTTTTAGCACAAACACTGACACTCTAAATTATAACTATGAAAAAATTGTAAAAACTGGGAATCAAGAAATGCATTATTATATAGAACCCCATATCCAAATCTGAAATATAAGAAGTGCCACCGCCACGTCATTTAGAATCTTGGCTGATGACCTTTGTCACGCCTCCAAAATTGAAACCGGGGTTATACGTGAGATTAGGGTCAATTAAAACTTTTCTAACATTAAACAAATGCAACCTCGCCCCAATCATGTCCCATAGGATCGAAGTCCGCGGTGAGGTTTAAATATTCCTCGATAACCGTAAAACACAGCAGAACATCATAACTAAACAAATGGTACAATATAACATTTCAAAGTATGCATATCTTTCTTTTCTATAGTTTAAGTTTAGCAAAAGATAACAAAAGTATATTAATTAATGGCTTCTAACAAAACCTAAGCCAAAAGAGAATAAATACGAACTAACCAAAGTATGAAGGCACTCGTGTGCTGGACATGACGATAATACCGTCGACACACAACTCGTACTCACCATCAGGCTAAACTACCTGAAGCGATGCCTCCACTTTCCCCAAGGTAGATGTACCCGGTACCTATGCACCAAGTGCAGCATCGAACATGACGGTCGACAGGTAGATATAAATATAAAACATCAACAGATATGCAGAACGAATCAGAGTAAACGAGTAGACAAAATCATATGAAATGCATAGTATTCTGATCATAAGAAATACATAGCATTCAGATCATAAACAGACTATCAAAGTAGGCGGTCCACATATGCTAATTATCACGGGATAGTGTCATTGCCCTCCCTTACTCACATTGAGTCATGGTGGAGATATAAATAGTTTGGGATCATAACCCTTCAATCAAAGTGTTCTAAGTGGTGTCCATTACACTAAATCCGATTTGCAGACGGTCTTCTTGGGCTCATGGGCTACTCGACCAGAGGACCTGGCCCAAGCGTATCCAATCTTACCGCAAGGTTGGTCCTCTGTTGGCTCATGTGGCTCGAGTCCTGTGGACTTTGGCCCAATCTTGCCTCAAGGTCAGTCCTCTGTTGGCTCATGTGGCTCGGGCCCCGTGGGCTCTGGCCCAATCTTGCCTCAAGGTCATAATTTCAGAATCCTCATACATGTGGTGCCTGACAAAAAGAATCCTAAACAGACAATCAGTGAGGGCTAGGCTTTCTTGCATGAACAAGATTCAACAACATTAGAGAAACTACTTCATTTCAAATCAAATCAAACTTCAATCAAACTTCAATAGTAGTTCTCTTCAAGCCTTATAATCAAAACCTCCTAGCCACAACAATTCAACCAAACCTTAAAATAAACGAAACATCAAAAGGGATCCTAAGTCCATCAACTAAGTTCTCAATGTGATCCTCAAACAAAGTAAAGTAAACAGAGCTAATGAACATGTTCGTTACAAGTAGATAGTACCAGACAGTACAATTTGGAATCATAAACGATAGACAATCCTATCATAAGTATGTAAGGTCTGCAACCTTACTGGGTCAGTTGGGCCCAATTACCGGCCCGTTGACCCATTTATTTTGATATTATTATAATTATTGTTTTATTAGATATTTAAGTGGGTTTAGATGGTCAGCGAGTTTCTTTTAACATTAGAATAGTGCCTGCGAAGTTTCGTGCGATTCCGAGTTCGTTTGACCCTAGTAGGGGGTAGTTTGCAAATTAGGGAAAAATTGAGTGTTTTTCCGAAAAATTCCTATCGCCGTGATTTTGGATTCGTTGGAAAGGTCTCGTCGCGTTGATCAATTTTGTCTTCTGGCTCATTGCGATCCGACGATCAGAAACCCTTCTAATAATTCATTTATTCTCCGGACCCACTTAAGGGTAACTTAGTCTTTTCCTTCTCCCTTCTTCTTAAACAAGAGATTAACCCTAATCTCTTTTCTTTCTCTGCAACGAACGAAGCTACAACAGCCTTTCTTCTTCCTCATTCTCCCAAGGCTCCAGAACTCCTTCCCTGAAGGATCACTTCCGCGATTCGAGCCGCTCATCTTCTTCCTCGCGATCTCCTCTTTCTATTGACATCAGTTTGGTAAGATTTCCCTCTCTTTCTTTTTCTCAATCAATTCTTTTTGATTTAGATTTAGGTTAGATCTCAATCTTTTCCTTTCTTTTCTTCTCCTTTATGCGTTAGGTTGCGTTTGGTCGGGGTAGATCGAGGTTTTCGCAGTAGTAAGGCTTCTCCTCAGATTTCCCCAATTCCAATATTCTTCTTGGTTGAGGCAAGTAGATCTGCATTTTATAATTAAGCATGTGTGTATGTCTTCTATTGATTGGATGTGTTTTCTTGTTAGGTTTTCCTAATTCCTAAGTCTGTTCTGTTATTAATCTGGGTTTATTTAATTTAATTGTTAATTTTAGTGTTAATTGATGTAAGTGGAAATGATGATGGATGGAATGGATTATTGGGGGAGCACGGTGGCTCAGTTTTGTGCAGGTGAATTTTTGGAATGGATTGGGTGAAAGACCGGAAAAAAAAAAGGGGGTTTTGTATTTGACAAAAAAATAAAAATAAAAATAAAAATAAAAAAATAAAAAAAACGTTGATGGCCACTGCTGCAAATGATTATGGCTGCTGTTAATCAGATGAATCGGACACATGTCGGTCCGTCGCGCTTTTATATATATATATATATAAATAAAAGGGCAAACTTCTATAAGCCATAACTTTTAATCCGTTCATCGAAATTTTACGTATAATATACCGTTGGAAAGCTCTTGAGATGTAGAATCCAATGGTTCTGGTTTTATAACGATCAGAGATCAGGAAGTGGGAAAATTACTCAGATTAATAATTCAATCCACGTTTTATTGGAAATGAGACTTGTTAACATAGGTTTGGACCTTAGATATTGGAAAATATGAACCTAGTCTCATGTGACCATTAATAGGTTTTGAAATCGTAGCACGTGGCTTGGTGTGCTTCGATGGGTTGTCTAGGTATTCGTATATTGTGTATGGTTTAACCGAATACGTATGGAATTGAATCAATCGTTTCTCAACATGATTGTACACCAAGGAAATTCTTTATGAGCATTGATGATTCAAATTCCCTACGCACTCCGTTGCACCACATATGGTATATGGATGACAACACTTGCCTAGGATTAGATTGTAATCTCTCCTTGATTTGTTAATCGTATCCGTTGATTTTGTATCCTTTTACACTCTCTTGGCATAAAATACCTAATTAATTATGAAACATAAACTCTTGTAGAATTAGAACAAGGACCTGACTTAGAGTGTACCATAGGATCCTGTGTCATGTAATTGATAAACATGACTGGCTAGACTGAAGGGATTATCATGGGTTTGGACTTGTCTTGTATTGGTTTGAATGAGATAATCCCTTTGAACATATCTTGTTTGTTGAACTAGCCAGACTTGCTTGTCTTGGTTTTTTCCCGCGTGTCAACACCACTTTATTATTATTATTATTATTATTATTATTATTATTATTTACATATCATGGCTAGTTGCAATTTGGGGTTTATTGGTGGGCCAGTTACTCGGACATCGGGGTGGGCAGTCGGCTTTGGACGGCGTCCATGGTGTTGAATAGTTGGGAGCGGGCTTGGACCGTGCTACTATTCCCAGGATCGGGAGCTTGGATCCCCCTGGAGCCGGACTTTGGTATCAGTAGTCCGGATAGGATTGTTACTGGTACCCCGTGAGGTGGCTTGGACATCCATGGAGTCTCCCTCTTGTGCACTGCATTACATTGGTAGTGGTGATTGTTAGTATTGCTAGGATTTCTATTAATGATTCTGATGATCATTTACTCATGCTACATGCCTAGTATTGTTCCTTGTATTCCTACAACCTTGTACTTGTCATTACTCTTATATTTGATGAATGTTATGTTTTAATTATATCTTGCTTATCTATTGCTCAACATGTCGTTGACTCGGTTCCTTGGTGTGCAGACTCCTCAGGTGAGTATTACTATGAGGAGCAGGTCGGTGAGGAGATCCCAGAGGATCTCCAACCAGCAGAGGAGGCACGGGAGTGGAGTGCCGATGACGTAGAGTAGCGTCATCATTACCAGGCACATGAGAGACTCACAGGGGCACTTCATTAGGCTTTCATTTATTCATTTATTATTTCTTCGTTGGAACTTTCATTTCATTGACTTGATGTTGTTTAATGGCCTTGGTCATTGGGATGGTCATTGTTAATACATTAATTTCTTGGTTAGCTTTATTTATTCCTATTGCAACTTTAAATATCAATTGAGATTTATTATCCATTGTTTGGTATTTAGATATGCCTCGAATTGTATGAATTCCGCAATTTTATATTACTTGAGGTTTGAAATACTATATCCTCACAGCGGACTTACGATCCTTGGGCTTAAAGGGCAAAAAATTTTAATTAGCCCTAAATTTCACTCCCCGGATCCGGTTTATTCTCTAATCGGGTTCGGGACGTGACAATAAGTACAATATTAATCCCGAAGCATCGTACAACCTACTAAGTCGTCGAAAGGAATTAGGGTTTACGATACCCGGACGAACAATCTTCGTGCAAAGATTTAAAGAAGAGTATCCCGTTGTCCTGTACCATTCAAGATTGAGCTATGTTTGATCCCGATACAACCGGAATGACCGTGAAGAACGTTGGCTCAAAACATCCTCACACATAGTCAAATGAGTCCAAAAAGGGTAGCCAAAGTTCCATCTAAGTCCATCTAAAATAGGGTTAAAAAGGCCCTTTCAAAAAGGAATCCACAGTTGGCCCGGTCGACCTAGCCCTTGGTTGGTCGGCCTCCCACACAATGAACCCGGTTGACCTGAGGAGGTCTGGTCGACCTCTTCCATGCATGCCCGGTCGACCGAGCCCTTGGCTGGTCAACCGACAGTTGTAAATTAAATAGGGGCATAGTGTCTTCATCAGGTGCACAGCACTTGACTCAGTGTCGTCGGTCGATCGGGCCCCTTGGCCGATCGACCGTATACACTACAGTTACAGAACCCAGGTTCTGTAACTGCAGTGAAATGGGTCCAATCCATCTCAAGTTCCATGAACCTGATATGTAGTCATTCCAATGGTAAAACCCACATATTCTAATCCGGCAATCCCTCTAATCAAGCCATTAACATTAAAAATCCATTTCATTAGGCTAACAACCTAATTATCATGTTTTGAAACCTCTAAAGCATTTATTGAGCAATTAACATATAAATCATCTTTAAATCATCGAATCAAATGAGAGACAAACATATCCAAGCATATATATAAATATTTACTTGCCTTTCGTCGAAATTGCACAAATCCACAAATCCTAGCTCCATAGCCCAACAAACCAAACCTAAGGGGTAATTAGCAAAATAAAACTAAATTAAAACATAAACCAAAAGAAAGAGAAGCTCTAAGCTATTTAACACACTACTACACCCAAAATGCATTAACCCAAACCTAAGGGTGTGTTTGACACTTAACTAGTTAAAGTGAAGTAAAGTGAATACAGACAAGAAATGATAATGGGTCATATCAAAAGTATATAATTTTAAAATTCCCTCCGAATTTTTCAAAAAAAGTCAAAAAAGCAACATCCCTTCTCAACTAAAAGACAAAAAAAATTCCACTTTTCTATACAAAAAGTCAAAAAGATTCCATACCAAACAACTAAAAACAAAACAGCATCATAACACCTTATATTTTATTCTTTCTTGATTTGATCTTTACATCACCATACTTCAATTCACCATACATTCAAACAGGCCCTAAGGGCCCGTTTGTTAATATCACCCAAAGGTGGGGGTGATGTTAAACTAGCACCCACGTGATGCTATCGGCCTTCTCTTGTGTTTGGCTACACATAGGGGTAGTTCAGTGAAGTACAATAGGACGGCCTATTGTAGTAACAATTCCACCAACACTTCAACTCTTCACCCTCACTTATATCACTTTTGAGAAGACCCACGCTGGCTTGCAGTAAACGGTACATTTGCCCTCAATACACGCTACCTCCATCCTTACGAAATGAATGAAAAACAAGAGGAATCACTACAATACAAGATGCCCTCCGTCCCTGTGCAGCTGCTTCAGCCCCTCAGACTTAAAATGGCAGATCTGAGTAGATGGTCTACGCAGTGAGTTCGATCCATCTAAGCCATTCGTACAACTCGCCCATGCTCCAGAACTCTTCCAATTGAAATCAGCGAACCTGATTCAAGAAGATCTTGGGGAAAATCGTCCTCTCCCAAAAAAGAGATATGACGACCAGAATCAAAGGCACTTGTGAACAAACCCAGTAAGTTCTGTGTTCTGCTGTGTCTACCTGCATCTAATGACGTCTGGACCGTTGGTTTATCTATAAAAAGGGCGTCTTAGATGCAAGGGGTCTAAGATACATTTCCCCTTTCCCATTTTGGAGAATAGCAGAGTTTGGTTGCTCTAGGGCCACTAAAATAGGTTAGTCCCTCCATTAAAAATCATTTCTCTTTGTTAATTAATAAAAATATGTGTATGTTAGTGTATAAGGTTCCGGCTGATTGCAGATCTTATTTTTGCAAATTTAGTATCTGTGTATTCGGTTCCAGTTGATCACTTCGCCTCTTGCAGCAGTTAATTTATATGCCGTGTGTCATGGTTCACAAACTTTGCAACTGGAATATTTTCTGTGTCTCTGGATACGAAGATCATTTTATATGTATGCCATAATTGTGACATTATTCTTATAAACAGCAGTCAATATGTGACTATGATTGTGCTTTGTATTTATAGATGTAAGCTATAATACGAGTTGTATAATAATGGATCTGCAGTAGTGATCTTATTTGGTGCCCTTTCCAGTTAGGCCTATGTTGATGATGTTAGCTGCATGGGATGGGAATTTAAAAGGTAACTGTCATCATGTTAAATTGCCACGCAGTGGTTCATTTGAGGCCTTTGATTAATATGAAGTGAAAAATGAATGGCTGATACCTTATACTGGTTTGACTCAATATGAACTTTCGTATCGTTTGAATTTTCAGTCTTAAGCAATGGACTACTGTTTATACATCTACAATATTTGCACTGCACATACAGTTCATTTCGCTTTTGAACTTCTATACATAAAGTAGGAGACGTCTGTTGCACAAATAAATAAATATGCCAAATGTGTTGTTCTAGATAACATGTCTAGTGTGACCCAACACTTTACATTGTTATAACTCTTTTTATATAGATCGAAATAGTTTTCTCAATATTGTATGGATGATTTCAGCATGGAATTTTCTCTCTCTTCTGTTCATAAGGATAAGTCTTCGCAATTTATGTAGATGGAAGGTGACGGGGCTAATGGTTCTGATAGTGAAGTAAAAGATGTTGTTACCAATAATACTCATAATGCTGTCTTAGTAACTTTATGGACTGTGGCCTCAGAATGGCAAAGAGAGATGTACTCCTTGGGTGATCAAATATTTAGGAATAACCGGAGGTCTACAAGAAGAAATAGAAATGCAGAGAGGATGCAGTATATCTCTTACTTAACACAAGGCAGGGACAGTGAATGTATTAGTCAATTGAGGCTAAACAAAAATTGCTTCGATCTGTTGTGTACAGTGTTAAAGATTAAAGGATTATTGGCAGACACAAGATATGTCACAGTGGAGGAGGCAGTTGCTGAGTTTTTGCATACACTCGCACATAATGTTAGGAATAGGACAAATAGTTTCAGGTTTGGTAGATCAGGGGAGACTATCAGTCGTCACTTTCATAGAGTCTTAACAGCGGTTGCACAAATAGCCCCCGACATTATCAAACAAGCAGGGATAAATACCGAAGAAGTACCAAACTTTGAGGTATTAATAATAAGTGAAGAAAATTGTCGTACACATTTTTTGTAGACAAATATTATGTTTAATGACTGTAACTCTCTTCAGGATTGTGTTAGCGCCATTGATGGAACGCATGTACCAGTACATGTCCCATTGGCCACTCAAGGACCCTTCCGGAATATGAAATGCGGTTTAAGCCAAAATGTAATGGCTGCATGTGGATTCGACCTTAATTTCCAGTATGTGCATCCTGGTTGGGAGGGGTCCGCTACAGATGCCCGCGTTTTTCAAAGTTCACTTGCCCATGCGGATCCCCTCCGTGTCCCAGCAGGTAATCATGGAGATATTTTGGATTATAAAACTTTGGTAATTTTAATGTTCATGCTGTCTTGACATTGGAGTGTTTATATCTTCGGTAATATGCAATAGGTAAGTTCTATCTAGTGGATGCTGGGTATGCAAATGCACCAAGCTTTCTGGCACCATACCGGAGGGTGCGTTACCACCTCAGTGAGCATAGAGGACGAAATCCTCAAAATGCAAAAGAGTTATTTAATAAGAGGCATTCCGAGGCAAGAAATGTAATTGAAAGGGCCTTTGGAATCATGAAATCTAGGTTTGGGATATTAATAATAGCCTCACAATACTCCATGGACACCCAAGTGAAAATAGTAACCGCATGTGCTGTCCTTCATAACTTCATAAGGACAAATGGGGGGGATCTGTTTGATAACGATCTCTTTCAAGCTTCCGAAGAGGGTGGGGAAGAACGTGATGTAACCACCCTTCCGGCTGATGATGTCCATCATAATGATCAAGCATATCAAGTATTTCAGTATTACTCCCAAGCGGAGAGGCAACAATGGAGCAATTTCAGGGATGCTTATGCAGCTCGACTTTGGCATGATTACACTCAACATAATTGAAGGGTCAATGATGTGTCTGTGACTCACCAAGTAGGAGACCATGAGCTAGCATTGTTAGATTTTTTTTTTTTGTTAATTATTCTGTCACTAAATGTACTGAGTTATCTTATGTTGTAATGTTATGAATGACAACAACGCTGGCGTGTTTTAATTTGCTACTTCCAATATATGAAGATCATACTTTCTTAGTAGGTACATTTATGTTAATGTAGACATGTCACAACGGAAGAATGTTTGTTTCAATGCCTCCATGGACGAAGAATTGCTGGCTCTTTTACAAGAGCAAATCGAGCTTGGGAAAAGGGGAAATCGTGGCTTCAAACAGGATGTGTACGCGACTATAGCAACCAAAATGAATGCTTCCAATCATGGTGTTGGCCATATAACTGCGTCTACAATAATTAATCATTGTAAAGTACTAAAGAGGAACTTCGCACAGGCCACAGAGCTTATCAATGCGTCTGGTTTTGGATTTGATGTAACAACAAAGAGAATCATAGCTGAAGATGATGTCTGGACTACATGGCTACAGGTATATACAACACATTTATGTTCTCGATATCCATTTATATTCTGTACTAACCACTCTATACATGACATTGAAAGGAAAGCGAATCTTTGTAATAGGGGCATCCTGATACGGTGTCGTGGCGAGGAAAGACAATCGATTATGATAAGCTAAGCATGGTGTTTGGAAAAGATATTGCAACTGGGCAATTTTCAAGCCTGTCGATTTATGTAGGGAGTCCAAATCCTACTACATCCGTAGGTGGGGCTAACACGCAGGTGTCTGGATCAATTCCAGTGGGATTGAATGATTGTTTTGACAATTTCGGAATGAATGGAAGTGAAGGCTCCTCGAAGAAGAGGGCTCGTGCAAAGGACCCCAAGGACATTGACACATACTGCGCAGCAGTAGATCGCAATTCTGAGAGGATCACTAGTGCCATTACTGAAGTCGCGGAAAGTATTCGGCATCCAAAGAAGCGAGTATCCAACGATGTGGTACAGGAGTTAGACAAGATTGCTGATCTTAGTGACCTGGATGCGGAGATTGCACATGAGTGGCTGACAATCCATGCCGATATGGCCACTATTTTCCTTTGCGCAAAAGATAAAAGTGCATGGATTCGACGCCGTCTCCCAAAAATTCGAAGTGACAATTATTCTGTCATTTGATATGCTCCTCTACAATGTTTCATAATCCATGCTATTGGTTTATCTTTCTGCCATTCAACTCACTTTGGCCGTTGGTTTATCTATCTGCTATAGCTAACACTTTGAATTGGCTTATGTATTTAATTCTGTAGGTGACTTGTTTTTCTAAGTTTTTATGCAAGGTAATGTTTTGTGTTACTGTTATGCTGATGGACTATAGATGCTTGCACCTCCTCAGAATGCAGGGTTGGTTCATATAATTGAATGACATAACAATATCTCTTGATGTCCACTATGATCTCACATAGACTTTCTCTAACAATGCATCAATTATGTTAAACTCATTGAAATCTCAGGTTTGGCTTCAATCTAGATGATGCCTCGATTCAATTTTTACGTTGTTTACCGGGGAAGGCGGCTTGGTATATATAATACATGGACCGATTGCAAAGCACAAGTAAATCAATTTCCCGATGCATGTATAAGGGATGCACCAATATAGAAGAAGCTATGGACAGTCTCCACAGTTATGAAGAGGACGATGGCCATTTCAGAGATGCCCGTACACCTTCATCAAGCCGGCCTTGAGGGACAATCGTTGCAATGGATGATCATCTGAATTAACTTATTAGGCTTGTTTTTATCCTCATTTTGATCATATGTATTATGCTAGGTATCATTGTTTACCTTATTCGAAGCATGTAAAATGTTTGTATCCTATCACTTAACTATGCATGCTACTGCAAGAAGGCCTATGTAGTTAATCACAGCAGGTGGATTTTGGTTTAGTATCTGATGTCTGTAGGCATGAGCTTCACTTTATTTATATTATCAGTCTTAATGTTCAGCAGGTTTTTGAAATGTTTCATTATGGTGGAAATTTATATTGGTCATTTATCGTCATTGCTTACAGCAACCTTCTCAAGCGTACCTTGCACTTGTCATGATAGTATGTCCACCATTCTCAGTCTACTCGAACTGTATCAATCTGTGTGCATCCCAGTTGACGTTGTTAGTATAATCAATGTTTGATAGATTTATCCAGTTGACATGTTACCAATTATGTATCAGTTTGTGTGCACTATAATTGCTGGCAAATTGACGCCCTTGGTTTTAAGTTGGAGGTCTTTCTTTGTCTTCATGTTGATCGAATGAGTTTGTGGCACCACTTGACAGGTCTTAGATACAGTGGTTGACAATTTTGAAAACCCAGGACGGCTGCTGTATGGTTGTTTGGAAGTTTGTGGCACCACTTCACAGGGCTTAGATACAGTGGTTGACCATCTTCTTTTCTTTGCTATGAAAATTGGATCAAACTGTAATTGACCAATTTGCATGTTTTTTACTGTACTTATTTTCTACATGATTGCGTACATGTAGTTTTTCCCATTTTGTAATTTACATGACAGCAGAGAAGCCCAACAACAAAGCAACATGGAATTCAGTCATCATTTTCGACCTCGTTATACCACAATGTGAAACCAAATAAGCCCAAAAAAGAGGAATATTTTCATGTCTAGCTAAATGCAAAGGACTACAGCTGTGACATCAAGAGGGTGCAACTATTGTAGATGAAATGGTAAGTTAATTGATCATCAAATAAAAAATTATAGTGGAACTTGCGGAAGAGTAACAATCCGACGTCTATACATTTCTCAGATCGGTCATGTATTTGGTCTGGTCCATACGAAGAAAAATGATGCGATGCGTCCCACTTTCGATACAACTCCATCGTTGGACTTAGTTATGAGGACAAAATGAATTTCCTCTTTTAATATAATTTACATGACGAGTCACAGCAATTAACACTACACGTCTTATTTTATAATGTTAACCTCCCGTGTTGGAATTTTCCTATGATCTTGTGTCGTGTTATAACTTTCATACATTTTATCTCAGCAACTAAAGTTAAGTTTATTTTGTTACTTTGAGGCCAGGAAATACAAACAGTATAAAGTAATGTATAATAATCACTTCACATCATATCCAAACACCTTTTTCACTTAACCAAAAAGTCAACTCTACTTTCAACACACCTTTTTCACCCATAAAAAGCAATGATGTGACATATACATCACCTTCACTAAACTATTTCAATTAACAAACGGGCCCTAAGGGAAAAGAGAGGCTTACCAAATAGTGAAGTTTGAAATTGGGGATGAGAAGCTCGCGGGTTCCACGCGGAGATGATGGAGATCATCGGAGGTTGTGGGGTCCACTTGATTAGTGGCCCACTGATTAGTGGTGATGGAGAGTCATGGTGGTCCATTGACAAGAAGAATGAACAAGACATAATGAAAGAAAGGAAAACAATGAGAGAAAGAATGGGAGAGAAGAGAGAGATGATGACATGGTGAGATGGGTGGGGAAGAAAGTCAACCAATGTTGACAGTGAGTGGAGAGAGAAAGAAAATGAAATGGGTGGGGGGGAGCTCAATCACGTGGCAGCAAGGAGGGTGGAAGGAGAGATGAGAGAAAAAGAAAGAAAACAGAGAAGGAAGAGAGAAACAGGGGAGGAAAGGAAGAAAGGGAAAATGGAGAAATAGGGAGAGGTGGAGTGGGCTGGTTCGCCGGAGATGAGGAAGCTCGGCGGTGGTGCAGGTGGGCCCGACGACAATGGTGATGGCTCCAAGACAGTGGGGCAGCAACGGCTTGGGAGAGGAAGAGATGAGATGAGTGAGAGAAATGAGAGATGGGGGGGGGGGATGAGATGAGAGAGTGGAGAAGAGGGGAAGGAGAGCTTGGTGGTGGTGGTGATGACGGCGTGAGGCAGCAAGCCGTGAGGGAGGGAGGAAGAATGAGAGAAGAAGAAAAAGGGGGAGAAGGGGCTGTTGTGCTTTGGAGTGGAATGAGAGGAGGGGAATGGGTTTTGACCTAGCAAAGGAAAAAGGGGAAATGGGTGGGGGTTTATGGCGTGGTATAAGGTGTGGTGGGATATGATGGGGAAATGGGAAATGGGGTGGGGTTTGACTTTTTGGGAATTAATAAAATAAGTTTAGGTGAGTTTGGATCTGGTTAGGTTTTGGGTCGGGTTTGAGGGCCCGGATTGAGATGTAACAGAATGACAAAGTTCGGAAAGTTAGGTAATCTACCAGATGGTGCCAAAATCTCGAAAAGCAAAAAATACTAAAAAGCCCTCGAAACTTTCCGGAAATAGCGACATACACCCCTACTGTACCCAAACAGGCTCGGATCTCAACCCAACTTCGCACGCGCGATCTTAATGATTAATCGGACTTGTTTGGCTTATAAACGAGCTTAATTATCTAAAAACACAATTAACTAGCTAATTACAACTTTGGAATTTCGGAATGTTACAACCTTGTTTAAGAAAGAACCTAAAGAGCTCCTAATGTAATTGGTTCATCATCATCACAGCCTCGTCCGATCAAAACAAATCATCAAAGCCTTCTGCCAATATAGTTGGTTAGCTTTCAAATAACGTGAGAAGTGCAATGCTAGTATGCCACGCAAGCGAAGCCATTGTGTTAGCGAATACAAATAACAAAATCAAGAAGAAAAAATAGCAGCATCATTTGACGCTTTGAGCAAATGAACTTCAAAATCAAGTGTAAAAATAAAGGAAATGAATGAGAATGCTAGGAGCTTCTGCGACTGTCTTTTCAGGCATAGTTCTGAAAACAAAATCAATAAAAAGAACATACATTAGATTTGACTCATGTACTTTGAGAAACTACAACAATCTAAACAGCATAAACTTAGAAAGGAATCAATTGCATCATCTGCACATGTAATAATGTAGATATAAACACAATGAAAATTGCATTGCATAATCCATGTACTACAGACCAATGAAATGCGACACTAAATAACTCTTGTTGATTTCTTTTGGAATTAAGCAAAAAGTGACACATCTTACTGCATTTTTTTATTCTCCTTCCTCTTTTTTCTAATGGACATAAGACTCAAACTAGAACACTCATGGTTGCGAAAATGAGCACCTTCCAAGTTTGCCATAATAGGCTCCAACAACTCTTTTCAAAGTTCATTTAATCTCATATTGATAGAAATTCTATCAATTCTAATGATACCCACTAGTGTAACTGATTCTCGTAACAATATAACCATTATACTATAGAACAACAAGATGCTACTCTATAGATACGGTGTTAATTTCTTTCAGAATCATGCCAAAACTGATACGGCCTACTACATTTTTCATCTCCTTTTGTTTTTGTTTTTTCTCCAAAAGTGACGAGATCATGGCACTGGAATTTGAATACTCATGGTTGCAACAATGAGCACCTTTCAGGTGTGCTGTGGGCTCTAATAACTCCTTTCAATTTGCTGGACCTCCTATTAATAGAAATCCTATAAACCTTTAAGATGATTGCCCATCAATGTAATTGAATCCTCAGAGATGCGTCAGTTTACTATTGGCTAATCAAAACACTAGATAATTTCCTAACAGACAGATTATAACTAACACATAGCAAATCAAATGAATCATAAGAAAGAAATGTGAAAACTCTTGAATTTGAGAACTGCTTATAACTGTGAGGCATTTGGATGTACTAGTTTGCAACCATTTGAATACTTTCGCAGAACTCCTCCACTTCACTGTGCATTTGGGAAGGCACAGAAACGAGAGACTGAGTAAAATGAGATACTAATTTACTTCTTTTTCAAACCAAATTCATGTAAGGAAGCAACATTGATAATGATTTGTGGGGGAAGGGCAAGGGCAAAAAAGCATTTAACCAAATTAACATTCAATTTCCTCACAACCCAGAAGAAGATATCACATTAATCTCCTATTGATTAAGAAGCAGAGTACAAATATGGTCCCGTAATATATGCTAGCTTCAAGTTTTTACATGTTAAGAAACCTTGTTCAGGTAATAACAACGGACACCAAAAGGCAACAGGAAGAACTAATTTGTTAACTTCAGGCAAAAGCGTATAATTGATTCCTTACACTTCTACCAAGAAACTATCCTAGTCTTTTGAGGATTGCAATAGAATGAACAAGAGCATAGGTTTCATGTAATACTAAGGGGAAAACCCATGTGATACAGGAAGAACTGAAGAACTACGAACTAAATCAATGTTGTAGCGGCATAATTTTATTATGAGCTGAAAAATGATGTCGGTCATATTGGTCATATCAGTGACATAAATATGATATAGAATTAAATCGTATTCAATATTAGTTTCTAAACAAATTGAAACATACAGTAGCTATCAGATATTCAAAACTATGATCTCCACAGCAAAATACTACATAAAAACATAGTTAATAGTTGAAATTTACAATGGTCGGGCTTTGTCCCAATCACCGTCACAAACCATTAGGGTTTGTTTGCTTGTGCTTATTTACGTATGTAAATGTTGCACATGTAATATCTGCAAATGAATATGTTTATTTGCACTCATTTCCGTATCATATATGTTAAGTTCTGGTGTGAAAAAGTCGGTAAATGGGCCACTTTCACATCAAAATTCCCACACCTCTTGTCACGCCCCCAAAATTGGAACCGGGGGATTATGCGTGAGATTAGGGCCAATTAAAACTTTTCTAACGTAAATCAAATTCAACCTGGCCCCAATCATGTCCCATAGAATCGAAGTCTGCGGTGAGGTATAAATATTTCCTTAGTAACCACAAAACACAGCAAAATATCATAATTAAACAAATGATACGATATAACATTTTAGAGTATGCACATCTTTCTTTTCTATACTTTAAGTTTAGCAAAAGATGACAAAAGTATATTAATTAATGGCTTCTAACAAAACCTAAACCAAAAAAGAATAAATACGAGCTAACCAAAGTATGAAGGCACTCGTGTGCTGGTCATGACGACAATACAATCGACACACAACTCAGTACTCACCATCAGGCTAAACTGCCTGAAACGACGCCTCTACTTTCCCAAAGGTAGATGTACCCGGTACCTATGCACCAAGTGCAGCATAAGACACGACGGTCGGCAGGCAGATATAAATATAAAACATCAATAAATATGCAGAACGAATAAGAGTAAACGATAGGCAAGATCATAAGACATGCATAACATCCTGATCGTAAGAAGTGCATAGCATTCGAATCAATATCAATCTAACATAAACATCTAACAAGATAGGCGGTCCACATATGCTAATTACCACGGGATATTGTCATTGCCCTCCCTACTCCGATTGAGTTGTGGTGGAGATATCAAGGCACATGATATACATGGCAGCAAGGCACAGGATTAAAGCCTGGCAACAAGGCACGAGTAGTAACTCTGCAACAAGGCACGAGTAATAACTCGGCAAAAAGGCACGGTAATGACCAGGCAAACAAGCAAGATCCATCAACAAGTAAAAGGTTGTATTGCGCAGACGTTCATCAAGGTCCTCACACAGACGGTGCCCCATCCTTGTTGGGCGATATACAGCTGAGTGGTGCCTGACACAAAGATCCCTAGACAAACAATAGTGAGGGGCTGGGCTTTCTTGTGCGAACAAGATTCATTAACAAAAGAGAGACTACTTTCCATTATCAAATCAAGATCAAGACCAAACAAGCAAGCTTCTTCCAACATCAATACCATAAGTAGTCCCTGTCAAGCTTTTACAATCAAAGCCACCTAGTCTCAACACTTCCATCAATTATCAAAACAAGTGGAACATCAAAAGGGATCCTAAGTTCAACACCTAGGTTCATCAAGTAATCCCAAAACAAAACAAAGCAAACGAAGCTAAGGAACATGAACATAGCATGTGGACAAGTACCAAATGGTACAATTTGGAATCAGAAGCGATAGACAATCCAATCCTATGTATAATGTTAAACTCGAGACATCGTACAACCATACTCAGTCAACGAAGGGAAGTAGGATTCACGATACCCAAACAAACAATCTTCGTGCATAAAATATAAAGAGGGGTATACCGTTGTCCCGTACTGTTCAAGATTGAGATAGGTTGTAAACCGATACAACCGGAATAACCGTGAAAGACGTCGGCTCAAAACATTTTCACATATAGTCAAATGAGTCCAAAAAAGGTAGCCGAGGTTCCACCTAAGTCTGTACAAGATAGGGTCTAAAAGGCCCTTTCCAAAAGGTGCCACAGTTCATTCGGTCGACCCAGCACTTGGCCAGTCGACATCCCACACAGAGTACCCGGTCAACCCAACCCAGTCCGGTTGATCGGAAGTTGTAAATAAAAGGAGTTCACTGTGTTTTTCATCAGGCTCTAGGGAGCCTGATTGTGTATGGCCGGTCGACCCGGTCCCCCTGGCCGGTCAACCGCATACACTACAGTTATAGAACCTCAGTTCTGTAACTAAAGTGAAATGGGTGGAAACCCCTTTCTAAAATCGCAGAACATGTAATCAGTCAATAGGAAGGGCCTAGCCTTTCCATTCTAATCCTGCAAACAAAAGAATAGGGCCTTGCCCTCTCCACATACATCTATACCCCCTCTCATCAAGACCATCATCTAATATCCATCCAACCAATCTAACCATCCAATTAAAAATTCATTTAATTAAACAATTAAACATAATTATCATGTTTTCCAAAATCAAAGGTATCAATTGAGCATATGGTCATCTAAATTATCATCAATCATCAAATCAAAGGAGAGACAAATATATCCAAGCATATATATATCTACTACTATTATAAAAGAGGCAATGTGGCATGTTTTTTTTCACTACACCATTGTGGGGCCCACCCAAAATATTATAAGAAAATATAATAATATATGATTATATAATAATAATAATAATAATAATAATAATATATCTATCTATCTATCTACTATTATAAAAGAGGCAATGTGGCATGTTTTTTTTCACTGCACCATTGTGGGGCCCACCCAAAATATTATAAGAAAATATAATAATATATGATTATATAATAATAATAATAATATATCTATCTACTATTATAAAAGAGGCAATGTGGCATGTTTTTTTTCACTACACCATTGTGGGGCCCACCCAAAATATTATAAGAAAATATAATAATATATGATTATATAATAATAATAATAATAATATATCTATCTATCTATCTACTACTATTATAAAAGAGGTAATGTGGCATGTTTTTTTTCACTACACCATTGTGGGGCCCACCCAAAATATTATAAGAAAATATAATAATATATGATTATATAATAATAATAATAATAATATATCTATCTACTATTATAAAAGAGGCAAAACTTTTTCATTACACCTTTGTGGGGCCCACCCCAAAATATTATAATGCAAACTTTTGCACTACACCATTGTGGGGCCCACCCTCAAATATCAAATATCTACTATCTATCTACTATCTACTATACTATTATAAAAGAGGAAAAGTTGCAAATTTTTTTCACTACACCATTATGGCGCCCACCCCCAAATATTATAATATAATATAATAATAAATTATTATGAGAAATTGCAAACTTTTTCAGTACACCTTTGTGGGACCCAACCCCAAATATTATAATGCAAACTTTTTCACTACACCATTGTGGGACCCACCCCCAAATAGTATAATATAATATAATAATATATTATTATGAGAAATTGTAAACTTTTTCACTACACCATTGTGGGGCCCATCCCAAATATTATAATATAATATAATAATATATTATTTTGAGAAATTGTAAACTTTTTTACTACACCTTTGTGGGGCCCACACCAAAATATTATAATACAAACATTTTCACTACACAATTGTGGGGCCCACCTCCAAATATCTATTATCTACTATCTGCTACTATTATAAAAGACGGAAAGCTGCAAACTCTTTTTTACTACACCATTGTGGGGCCCACCCCCAAATATTATATTATAATATAATAATATATTATTATGAGAAATTGTAAACTTTTTCACTACGCCTTTGTGGAGTCCAACCCCAAATATTATAATGCAAACTTTTTCACTACACCATTGTGGGGCCCACCCCCAAATATTATAATCTATATGCAATTTTATCTTATCTTATCTTATATCTTATATCTATTATATCTATTATACTATTATAAAAGAGGAGAAATTTCATACATTTTCACTAAACCTTTGTGGCTCCCACCCCCAAATATTATAATATAATTTAATAATATATTATTATATAATAATAATAATAATAATATAAAATATATACCCTTATTATAAAAGACAAGAGAAGTTGCATACTTTTTCACTATACCTTTGTGGGCCCCCCCTCCCCCAAATATTATAATATAATATAATATAATAATATATTCTTATTATATTATAATAATAATCATATAATATCTATGCCCTTATTATAAAAGAGAAACAAGTGTCATGCTTTTTCTCTACAAATCTGTGGGCCCCACTTAGTATTTTGATATTATATATATACAATTTCTCCTCTTTTATAATAGTAATATATATATATATATATAAAATAAAAGGGAACTACACATATGTGGGCCCCAATAAAAGAGAAGAACTTGTCATGCTTTTTCTCAACACATCTATGGGCCTCCTCACTTAGTATTATTATATTATATTATATATAGATATATATAAAATAAAAAAAGCTACACGTCTGTGGGCCCCACTTAGTAGGAGAACTTGTCATGCTTTTTATCTACATCTAGACATATGTGGGCTCCACTTAGTATTATTATATTATATATATATATATATATAATACAGAGAACTACACATCTGTGGGCCCCACTTCGCAGAAGAACTTGTCAAGCTTTTTCTCTACATCTACACATCTGTGGGCCCCACTTAGTATTATTATATTATACCACTTAGTAGATGAACTTATCATGCTTTTTCTCTACACATCTGTAGGCCCCACTTAGTATTATTATAATATCTGTATGCCCCACTTAGTATTATTATATTAGATATATATATATATATAATAAAACGAGAACTATACATCTATGGGCCCCACTTAATAGAAGAACTCGTCATGCTTTTACTCTACATCTATACATCTGTAGGCCCCACTTAGTATTATTATATTATATATATAATAAAAGAGAACTACACATTTGTGGGCCCCACTTAGTAGCAGAACTTGTCATGCTTTTTCTCTACACATTTGTGGGCCCACTTAGTATTATTTTATTATATTATATATAAAAAAAATCAAAGAGAACTACACATCTGTGGGCCCCACTTAGTATTATTATATTTCGATGAAATGCTTAGCTCAAATGATCGTGAAAGTGGTTGTATTTGAAGAATTTGTTTATTTGCTGCAAGAACTCAAATTAATGAGAAATTTCAGTTGAGATTTTCATGCATAGAAAATTTCAACTTCGATCCTAATGCCTGTAAAGACACGATTTGCTTGTCAGAGGAAGAGATGAGAATGCCAAAGATTGCTTGGAATCCTTGTGATTTGTTGTTGATTCATTTAAAGCTATGAGTTTGGTACTGTTTCGGTTGGTTAGTATTTTGTTTCATTGAATGTGGTATGTATTTGGCGCTAGGTTTTAGGCACATGTTAATGGGAAATAGGCCGAACTATCGATCTATATTGAAATTGGTAAGTGTTTTGCCTAATCATGTATGGCCAGAAAAGGTTGGTGTTCAACTTTTTTTTAATTAGTTTCATTCCATATATCTTGTTATTCCATCTTCTTCTTACTTTATTCTATTGAAGCTTTTACTAAATTTCATAAGAACAATGAGTGATTGTAAATTACTTAATTGGTAAAAAAAAATGAGCTATATGTAAACTGGTCATTCTCCATTGGCATATTTAATATTGAGTTTTTAAATGATTTTATATTTTCAGATTATCATATTGAAAGAGTATGTTCATTGCACTTGCATTGCACGTACAGGGCTCCACTAGTATAAATATATATATATATATAAATATCTACTCGCCTTTGGTTGAAAATGCCCAAATCCACAAATCCTAGCTCCATAGCCCAACAAACGAAATCTAAGGGAAAAGAGGGGCTTACCAAACAGTGAAGCTTGAGATTGGGGATGAGATGTTCGCGGGGTCCACGCGAAGATGATGGTGACGATTGGAGGTTGTGGGGGCTGCCTTTGTAGTCTGTTTCTAGCAAGGTGGGTGAGAGATTGAGAAAGATAGAAAAAGAATTGAAATGGAGATGGGTAGGTAATGGGGCCCACTTGATTTGGGGCCCACTAGATTAGTGGCCCATTGACAGGAAAATGTAAAAGACAGAATGGAAGAAAGAAAGAAAGAAAGGAAGAAAGAAATGGTGAGATGGGTGGGTGTGAGGAGAAAGGCAACGTGGTGAGTGGAATGAGAAGAGAGGGAGAGGGGTTTGACCTAATAAAGGAAAAGGGGGAAAGTGAGATGGGGTGGGGGTTTTACATGTGGATTAAAGGGGGTGGGTCCACAAGGGATGAGATGGGAATTAATAAAATGGGCTTGGATGGGTACGAGTCAGGTCAGGTTAGGTTTTGGGTCGCGTTCGAGGGTTCGGATTGAGATGCAACAGAAGGATAAAGTCCGGGAAATTAGGTAATCTACCTGATGGTGCCAAAATCTCGAAAAGCGGAAAATACTAAAAAGCCCTTGGAACTTTCCGGAAATTGCGACACACACCCCTACTGTACCCAAACGGGCTCAAATCTCAACCCAACTTCGCACGCGCGATCCTAATGATTAATCGGACCTGTTTGGCTTATAAACGAGCTTAATTATATAAAAATACAATTAACTAAGCTAATTACAACCTTAAAATTTCGGAATGTTACACCTCTTCAGGTGTGAAACCATTACACACCTCACACCTAAAAGAAGTGCATGTCACAATTACCACTTGCATGTCACAATTACCACTTACAATTACCCATCAGCTACCTTCTATTATTTTTTTTTTTTCTGGTGTGAAAAGGTATGAAAACGGGGCCATTTTTAGATAAAAACTTTCACCACTTCAGGTGTGATACTATTCCATACCTCACACCTCAAAGAGGTGCAGCTACAATTAATGCCTACAATGGGTCGTGGGATCAAAACCCATCAGCCACCACCTATTTTTCACAATCTCATAGGCTCCAAAATTGTAATTTGAGCTGTTCAAATTTTTTATTCAACTGATAAACACAAGACATTTAGTTCCATATCTTAAAATTCTCATAGATTTTGAGAAATATGTGAAAATGTCCAAAAAAATAGATCAACACTATTGTGGGACCTCAATTCATGATCAGAACCATTCATCATTCTCATACATATGATAACCTCACGACGTGAAGTTTCATATCTAAGATCCTCATGGATTTTGAGAAGAATGTGAAAACCCCAAGAACAACTAAATCCCATGTCATTTACTCATGTGAAAATGGTGTTTCCAAACAAACACGATAATATGTTTCACGTATGCAAACCCCATTTTTAAATCTCACGCATAAAAGAAAAACGACCATTTAATGTTGTGTAAGTAACAAAGTAATAATGTGAGACACTCCTGAAAATTTAAATAACATGACAATCTCCTTATAAATTGAAAGTATCACAGAAAATTATAATTGGTTTAAATTTAGTACTGCAATAACTTTTGGCATGTTTTATAAGTTTAAGATAATTATGCACCTTTAATATAATATTATTAAATATTCTTATATTTATCATCATCATCGTCAAAGCCTTGTCCCAACTATGTTTGGGTCGGCTATACGAATTATGTTTCTCCATTCTGATCTATCTTAAGCCAAATTCTCAGATAAGTTACACTTCTTCATATCTATTTTTACTACCTCCATCCACGTTATCTTTGGCATACCACTTCCCCTTGGTGGGCCATCAATCTTTATAGCCAAACTTTTCCTTATTGGCGCCACTGTCGGCTTACGTTGGATATGTCCAAACCATGCATCTCAAATGAGTTTCTCTAATTTTATCCCCTATTGCTACCCCTAAATATGGTCGAAAGCGCTCATTTCTAATTTTATCCTTTCTACTTTTACCACACATCTACATCAGCATTTTCATCTCTGCTATATCCATTTTGTGTATATGTTTCTACTTAAATATACTTATATTATAAATACTATATTTTTAATTCTTGTTTATTTTCTGTGGTATTTTCTGTTAATAGCCCCGAGAAAGGACTAAAACTTTGAAAACTCTCCGACTACGTTGATGATGCCAAAAAGTGTTTTCGGACACCACCGGTCGAGTAGTGAGTAATTAATTTGGAAATTAAAGAAGAGAGAAATAATTTATAGTGGTTCGGTCAATCGTGACCTATGTCCACTCTTGAATGGCTTTGGTTGCTGGATACTTTATTAGCTCAAGGGTGCAGGGAGCAAAGAGTACAAGCTTTGAGAAGGAGAGGAGAGAGTCGTGCTCAGGTAAAAAATATGATCCCCCATCTAAGTGTTGGTGGGGCTTACAATTTATAGTCGCCCCCAAACAGATTGGGGCGACTTATGAGCAACTAGATAGCTATTGTGGTGGAGCTCACGACTTCTACTCAACGGGCGAGGTGGTTGAGGTGCTCTCCATGAGACTCGGTCAAATATGAGGAGAGGGCTGAATTCTTCCAAGGTGGCGAGGGTGGGGCTCCTGGATGCTTATCCTGATGATGTAGCCAGGCTATGTAGCTCCCTGATGAATTTGACTTGACTTGGATCACTTTGGGCTTGGTGGGCCTTTATAAGATTGGGCTTTTCACATGGATTGGGCCATTTGGGCTTGGCCCATCATATGTAACTCAACCCATTATCCATATTTGTGACCATGGCCTTGACAACTGAGGCCACACGATGAGGCCTAACTAAATTCATGTCTGGGTATGCACACGCTAGGTGCCTAAGCTAGGGCTAACCTCGCCCCATTGACAGAGTTTTCTTGAAGAATTTCGATTTATAACATTACCTCTCCACTTCATTTATTTTTTTTTTTTTTTTTTTGCCTTTTTCCTTCTCTTTGCATAGGCTATAGTGCTGGACAATTAAGTCACAAGTGCTTAAGCTACGGCTAAGCCACTGACAGAGATTTTTCTTAATGAATTTTGATTTATAGCATTACCTCTCCACTTCATTTCCCGCCCCGCCCCCCCCCCCCCCCCCCCCCCCCTTTTTCCCCTTGCACATCTAGAGTGCAGGACAGTTAAGGCACCACTATAGACACTCATGTTCTAAGATTTTAAAAGAAAAAATAAGTTCACGCATTTATTTTTAGAGTCCAGATCACCTTATGACATGCATCACAAAAAACCTGTGGCTTCCACTAAAAAAATGCATCAAATCAATCAAGTGGTGCTTTTTTAAATTTAACAAATTAAGCTACTTTGAATGATGCGGCACATTTTGATTAGATGCTACAACTATTTTGTGATGTCAAACACCAAAGATATAGATTTTCCTTTTTCTGTCTTTCTAACAAGACGACAAGAATTCTATAATCATGCAACGAAAATTTCTCATTCTCTTTATTGGGGCCAGGTTACCAAAATCACACAAACCTTTTTCTTAAAACCCTGATCAGTATCCTAATGGTATTTTGTAAACTGTAACTAGAATATCTTTAATTAGTAAAGATGATAAATAAATGTGATTCAGGTGCGAACTTAATACCATTCATTCACATGGAAATCAGCCCAGCAGAAGACATCATTTTTCATGAATAGATGTGGCTTTTTTTTCCATAAATCTACCAATAGACATCATTTTTCATGAATACGCCAAATACAAACACAAAGGGACTACATGCAGCAAGGAAACCTGGACGTGACACCAATCTACGACAATGCATACTAGACAAAACTAATCCATATTAATTAAAACTCTGATCAGAGTTGATTGATGATTTCATTCAACTCGTCCATATCAAAGTCAGCGTTGAAGAATCCATTCCAGTCGTCCGTATCACCCTGTGGAGGGTACCCATATTGGCCCACACCTGGGATTTGATTCATACTTGGAACCTGTGAAGTTGAGGGATAAATTTGACCTGCTCCTATATCAGATGCCGAAGGAATATGAGGATCAAAGCGGCCGGAACCACCGGAATCATTGTTTTTCTCTCTTTTGTATATCTGACACAAAACCCAGCGGCCAGCATCTGCCTGCAGTGGAAAACAGAGGATGCCTATAATTTTATAAAGTACGACATATTGGAAATGACTGAGGAGGACAACCTCAAAAACTTGCCAAGAAAATGCTTGCATTGCACAACTTTTTTGCAATTAGGCCTTTGATGTGGTCCAAATCAAAGAGAACAATGCAGTCCAGGCAGTAAAGATTATATAATAAAATGCAATTGAGAGAAAATCAAGTGAAACTCACACGTAAAAATACCCACCCCATTTTAAAGGAGGGTCACATGACCAAATAAAAGCACTGGGTACATAGTTTAAAATACCCACCCTGGTTTTCCATACAATTTCAACAAGGCCCTTATTATTTTGTACTTGTTTCTATTAGAACTTCTCCTATATAGTTAAACCAGATAAAAAAAATTAATGTGGCCTCCAATTTCTTGATTTAGACCAATTATCCTTACAAAACTCAAATGGCCTATTTCTCAAGTTTAAACTTATATGGTTTTTGACCAATTTATCCTTTAAATTAAAAAATCTCAAATGAACTATCCTAGTAACAAAGATGATTTAGCCTCTAAAATTTTGAAGACCAAGAACCAGAGGCCAGGGTTATTTAAATGGCTTGATATTATATATATCCTAATCCGCATCTAAACAAAACTCTCCAAATTTCTTTATTTTGAAAAATCCTTAAAAAAATCAAATAATTTATCCCTTGAGTTGAAAAGATAATTTCCTCCTTTAAACTTTGACCACCAAAAATCAAAGGCTAATATCAGCTAAATTGCTTCATATTGCAAACTACCCAATTTACTTCCAAGCATTTCAATTGATATGCTCCCTTGGTCTTTATGCATCTAGGTGGGCCCACTAAAAGGAACTTGAGTTAGTGAAATTTGCCAAGATTAAATAAAAGCCATTTTTTTTCATTTATTCATAATAACCAGTAATCATATAATTCACCGTCAGCTACTTAGTGCTCGGCAACACTTAAAATATCACTTTGTTTGATAAATAGTTACCTAATCATATAAAAATTACGTAATGAAATAAGAGCCTTTTCTATATTACCAAATAGACTAATTGTAAATTGGGACATAAAAATCAAAGCCTTTTATTTTAGGCCTTAATATGCTTAGCTCTCGTTAATTAGACTAGAGGTTTCAAATTAATGGCCCTTAATTGGCTGTAAGATAAAAGAGTGTAACAAATGATAATCCACATCAGCTACATGAAGGTGTTTGACCAGAGAAGATGTGGACCAAATCGTTAATCAGTGAGAACTACGACAAGCAAATTAAGGTTCCAAAAGTCCTAACAAATATGTTGCATAAAAAGAACAACAATACTGATACATTACAACAACTCTTTCAGGATTTATTTGAATCAATGGCCAAAGAAGATTAAAAATATGATAATATCTTTATCAACTATGCAACAATATTTAAATTGGGATTGGTAAGCAAAGAATTCATAAAAAAATCAGATAAGGTGTCGAGTCAGCTGACATGAGCAGATTGTTTATTTGAAAGAATCCATGCAGAGTAGCTCTATATATACTTATTACGTGATAGGGCAGGCTCCATTAATCAGAGCTATCTTTCTAATGAGTTAGGTTCACGAAGTGAAAACCTTAATTAGCTCCTTATTTTGTAAATTGTAATGCAGCTTTAAAATAACACTGACCCACACATGAACACAACAACAATATATCATGGACCCTGTTGTCTAGGAATGAAGAAATACGCAATAAATTAAAAAACACACACACACATATATATATATATATATATATATGCAAAATCAGAAAGGTGTAAGAAAGATAGAAATAGAAGAAAAAGGAGGATTGTGTCCGGTACCTTTTCTGTGTCCATATATTGCAATATGTGCCACTCAGTTGGTGTATTTTTATCCTTATGTAAAACTAATTTCGTCACACACCCAATGACGTTGTTGTTGTCAGCTCTTACAACTTCTGACTTTATATTCTTCCAATAATAATGACGAGAACCATCCCCCAATGTACGGTTCGCCTTAGCCTTATTTTTTCCAGCCGGCTTCAATTTTGTAAAGCAATTACATTCTGCAAATCATTCGAGTCTCCAAATTTATTAGAAACAAGAAAAGAATCTTAAAGGAGAGAGAAATAAGAAAATATATATATATTATCTCTTGTAATAAGATAAGAGATGTTCTCATAGGAGCATCTCCATATATATATATATATATATATATAGTTTTTCAATTGAACTGGTGCTCTACTATACCTTCTAGTTGTTCGGGTTGGCACTGAAATAGATCACCATGTTCTATGTAAAAACGAAAAAGTTTACCACCTGCATTTTTTATTTGGACGATTCTTATCCCTTCTTCATAAGTAGGAAGGAAATGGACACCAGTGTAGAGGTCCAGATCCAATTCAGGAATCAAGGAAGATAAAGCATTTTTCTTGGACGCCATATACTAGAGAGCTTAGTAGTAGAGGCAAGGGAACTAGTGTGATATCAGAACGAAGGGCTCTTCCTTCCACGGACAACAAGTGAAGTTTTAAATTGCCAAAAAGAAGAAAGAAGGATCGCGCGAGACCCAAACCTGCGCGGCTTGGGTATCGCGCGTGACCAAACCTAAACGACTTGGTTCAAGACTTTGTTCATGGTCGATATGCAGGCCTGGCTCAACTTTAACAACATAGGACCTTATCCGGACCAAGCTTGACCTTATCCGACGCTGTGGGGGGCTAGAAACCCAGGCTGTGGGGGCTACGGCAGGGAAACCCAGGGATAAGTGGCCATGTTTATGTGGGCTCCATTGCCAATGGTTTGGAATTGTTGTTTCATGGGCTCGACTGATCGAAAACAATGCCTATAAACTAATACCAACCAGAAGATATTCATTTCATCCGCATTTAATCCCAGTCGTAGCCTCCCTCAAATGGCTATAATAAAAACTTTTTTGCTTCCCAGCGGTGATGCAGTCATCCCAACCGTTGGTAAGGATCAATAAAAGAAAGTCGTATAAACCATGCACCTTGCGGACCTGGCCCACTACAACAGCCAATATACAACGCTGGTGTCTGGACGATGTTGGTTCAACTATAGCTGCAAATGTTGAAAATATTTACGTAAATCAATAATATTCAGAACCTTGAAATCGATAGTTTACAAAATGAATAGTTCAAACAAAAATTATACCCTTGTCTGCGTGATATGAAAGCAATATTTTTATTATACCTAGGTTGAAGGGCGGAATTAGGGAATTTTTTTTTTTTTTTTTTTTTTTTGAGGGCCAAGGCAACCTACGTTGTCCTCTTCAGGTGAGCACTCATCCAGACCATCTTCAAATGTGGAACCCTCACCTTGAATTTCTCAAGCACCGCTGTGACAACGGTAGCAATCCAATGAAGCGCATAGTGTTGGAGTTTAAGTGAAAGTTTTCCGCCAAAATAAAATAATTTTAAACAAAACTGCAAATTTTAGCAGTAAACTACACCCAAAAAAAATATTGAAATTGTGGTCAGATTACCGAATCCCTACAAAAAAATAAAAAATAAAAATAAAAATAGAAAAACCACCGCCGGGGGACACCCCCAGACCCCCTCTGCGAAGAGCATATTATATCGAAGTGGTAGCATGTTTTTGTGAGTTGTATGAGATACTAACTTGCAGGTAATAATGTCCTCTCCATATGGCCCACGACTTTTATTTTCTTTTATGTGGTTATTGGTTTATTTGTGGCTAAGTGTAAAGGGCATCATGGTTTCCTTGGTTTCCCGTGAAAGGGCAAGGCATAGTGAATTTCCCTATAGCCCTTTTATTTCCATGTTTAGATTACCATGTAAGTCTCATTCTTGAGGCATAGGAATTTATGTAATTTTTCAATAATTTGTAAATTCTGGTGATGTCCAAGACGAAGAAAGAAAGTTAAGTTGGACTCCTAAACAAAGAGCTTTGGAGATGCCCAAAGAGTTTGATGAATCCCAAAGTTTTGGAAAGTCTAGAAGTCCAAGAAGTCTATTCCGCTTGGGCCATGTGGAGGAGATGACTAGTTTCTTTTATTAGCACTTTCTATTTGTGGATGGTTGCTTATTTTTAGAATGTTTCCAAATCTGATCCAAACATAGCAATTTCCAAAATTGGTCAAATCAAATTAATTTTTGGAAAGAGTTCTAATTAGAGTTGGTGGGCCCATGAGATGGACCCATTGGTGACACTAATTTAAGAAACTAGACTTTCCATAAAATAACTTGACTTGGAACCAATTATTGGTCATATCATGAGATGATTTGATGTCTATATATGAGGGCCCATATACCTATAAAGAAATCCTCAATCCTAAAATATTAAGTGGGAGCGGGGTATTTAATTTTAAAAACCCCCATGGTTTTCCACCATAGGTCCATTGTAAGGAAAGTATTAGCCTCGCACCATCTTGAGAATGGTCGTTCCCCACGGAGGGCTAGTATTTGTCTGGTTACTAGATATGGATCTCCTAAGGATAGTATTGGTGAGACGGGGCGGGGGTCCACTCCCCAAGGAGGAGCTGCCCGCAACGGTTGTCATACAATGCTAGTTGGTGGGTCACACTTAACTAAAATAATGATGTAGTATCCCCAAGGATTTGCCTCATGTATTTTAGAAACCAAATCCAAATCGGGAGTCATACATTATTTGGTATGAGATACATAGATAATAATGAATGATGGGGATCATGAATAGTTAGTCATAATAATAATTTTGACCAACTTTTGATCCGCACTAATCTAGGTAGTATTTGCACTCCCCAAGGAGGCATACCCCGGGGATTGGGATTCCGATGTATTCTGAATTTTGTGGTTATGAGGATTCCCACATAAATTTGGTAGAATACTAAAACCTAATGTCATTTAAATTCATTAATTGAATGTATGGTTATGTGCTACAGTTTTTCAAGCATGAATTCAAATACTTTCAATCCACTTGCGACCATCCTCAACCAGAATAAGTTGGTGGGATCCAACTATGTAGACTGGAAACGGAACCTGGATATTGTCCTGACTGCTTCAGGATATAAATATGTTCTTACCAAAACCCCCCTTGATGAGCCTGGCCCGGATGCATCACAAGAAGAAAAGGAACTTTACACCAAATGGGCCAAAGACGATGAGATGGCCCGATGTTACATTCAGGCATCCATGTCTAGCGTTTTGCAACACCAACATCAATCCTATAAGACTGTATACGATATTATATCGAACTTAAAGGAGATGTTTGCGGAACAGGGCAGGCCTGCTAGGCAGGCAGCTATGAGGGTGCTCATAAGCACCAAGATGGCTAAAGGTACATCTGTTTAGGAACACATGCTAAAAATGATGGACTCATTAAATGAGTTAGATGTACTTGGGGCTGCGATTGATGCAGAATCGCAGATCGACATAATCCTTGAGTCACTGCCAGAGTCATTCAACAATTGGTATCCACTACCAGTTGGCTAGACAGCTCAGCCAGAGTCAGATTCATTTTGTTCAAGCCGAAAGGCAAAGGGCGGAAAGGCAAAAAGAAATCAGTTCCGAAGGGTCCTAAGGTGGAGAATGGTCCTAATGGTGGCGTGGCCAAGGCTAAGGGTACAGGGACAAAAGGAAAGTGTTTCCATTGTGGTAAGACAGGACATTGGAAAAGGAATTGTCTAGAATATCTGTCTAAGAAGAAGACCTCAGGTATGATTGAGTCACTTATTTCTGAAGTTAGTTTTGCAACTGGTACTTCAGAATCCTGGTGCGTGGACTCCGGGGCAACTAATCACATATGTAATACGTTGCAGGGGTTCAAGGAAACCAGGAGGCTCAGTGACGGAGAAATCATTGTCAACCTAGGATCTGACGCTAAGGCGGATGCTGTTTCAGTGGAAGTTATTACTTTATGTTTTTTAAATAATAAGTTGGTTTTGTCAGACACATTATATGTACCGTCTTTACGACGGAATTTAATTTCAGTTTCTAGTTTGGTGAATAAAAGTTATTCTATTACTTTTGGTACTGAAGTTGTCATAAAGAGGAATGGTACTTTTGTATGTTCTGGCAAGGTAACCAATGGGCTTTATTTATTAACTCCCACAATGTATGAGATACATGATACTGAAACACTCAATATCATTAAAGAGGAAGTCACCTTCATCTAATCCAACAAAACTTTGGCACTTGAGGCTAGGTCATATAAACCTAAACAGGATTGACAGGCTAGTGAAAGATGGTATCTTGCCTTCACTGGTGGTGGAACCAATGCCTGTCTGCGAATCCTGTCTAGAAGGCAAAATGACCAAGAGACCCTTTTTATCTAAGAGCAATAGGGCCAAAGATTTATTAGAATTAGTGCATACTGATGTGTGTGGACCCATTAATGTTAGGGCCAGAGGAGGATATGAGTACTTCATCACTTTCACAGATGATTACTCAAGATATGGATACATATACCTTATGCACCGCAAGTCCGAGGTTTTTGAAAAGTTCAAAGAGTTTCGAGCGGAAGCGGAAAAGCAATTAGGTAAAAGTATCAAGACTCTTCGATCAGATCGAGGAGGGGAATATCTCTCTGCTGATTTTATGGGATACTTATCAGAGAATGGGATTTTATCCCAGTTGTCTGCTCCTGGTATGCCTCAACAGAATGGAGTAGCAGAAAGAAGGAACCAGACTCTTTTAGATATGATTAGGTCTATGCTGAGTTTCTCAGGATTGCCTATATCCTTCTGGGGATACGCCTTGGATACTGCGATGTACATACTAAACCTCGTACCATCTAAGTCTGTACCTAAGACTCCCCGGGAGTTGTGGTCCGGGCGAAAGCCTAGTCTACAACATTTACACATTTGGGGTTGTCCGGCACACGTGCTGAAGGTTAAGACGGATAAGTTGGAAACGAAGTCGGAAGTATGTACGTTTGTTGGATATCCTAAGGGAACTAAAAGTTGGTTATTCTATAATCCCAGAGAGCAAAAGGTGCTGGTAAGCACCAATGCGGTTTTTCTGGAGGAAGATTATATGATAAACCAGAAATCTTTAGAAAAGGTGATCTTGGAAGAAATCCAAGAGCAATCAATTCCAAATCCAAGAGAGACCGAACTTGAGGAAGAACTGCCCTTACCAGACCAAGTAGTTACACTGGTGCCTCGTCGTAGTGGGAGAATTGTCAGACCTCCTGACAGGTTCTCGTTCTTGGGAGAGTCTTACGAGGCAGTGCCTGAAGAACCGGAACAAGATCCCTGTAACTATGATGAAGCAATTAATGACATAGATTCGGGACTTTGGCAAGATGCTATGAAAGCTGAGATGGAGTCTATGTACTCAAATCAGGTCTGGAAACTTGTGGACTTGCCTGCCAATATTAAACCTATTGGGTGCAAGTGGGTCTACAAGAGAAAAAGAGGACCAGATGGCAGAGTAGAGACCTTTAAGGCCAGGCTTGTAGCGAAAGGGTACACTCAGAAAGAGGGTATCGATTATGAGGAAACTTTTTCGCCGGTAGCCATGCTCAAGTCCATCCGGAAACTCTTTTCCATTGCGGCTCATCTCGATTATGAGATTTGGCAAATGGATGTCAAGACGGCGTTTCTTAACGGCCATCTTAAGGAAGACATCTATATGGTGCAACCAGACGGTTTTGTAGCTAAAAACCAAGAGCAAAAAGTTTGCAAACTGCAGAAGTCCATCTATGGATTAAAGCAGGCATCCCGAAGCTGGAACATCCGTTTTGACCAGGCAATCAAGTCATTTGGTTTTTGTCAAAATCCGGATGAGTCATGTGTGTACATGAAAAGTGAAGGTGATAGGGTAGTTTTTCTAGTTTTATATGTCGACGATATCCTTCTGCTCGGGAAAGACATAGGAATGTTGTCAACTGTGAAAGTTTGGTTGGCCAAGACTTTTGATATGAAGGACTTGGGAGAAGCTAGCTACATCCCACGGATCAAACTTCATCGAGACCGGCAAAATAGGATGATTGGCTTATCTCAAGCTGCATATATAGATAAGGTGCTGGTACGGTTTGCTATGCAAGACTCCAAGAAGGGCATTACACCTTTCAGGCATGGAGTGCACCTTTCTAAAGACCAGTGTCCTAAGACACCTGAGGAAAAGGAGCAGATGAGGTCGATACCATACGCTTCAGCTATTGGTAGCCTCATGTATGCTATGCTATGTACTAGACCGGATATCTGTCATGCAGTGGGCCTAGTCAGCAGATATCAGTCTAATCCAGGACCTGAACATTGGACTGCTGTAAAATGTATTCTCAAATACTTGAGAAGGACTAGAGATTACATGTTGATTTATAGCACTGATGAGCTCATTCCAATCGGATACACATATTCTGACTTTATGTCAGATAAGGATTCCAGGAAATTCACTTCTGGTTATGTATTTATGCTTGGTGGCGGAGCAATCAGCTGGAGGAGTATAAAACAGGAATGTACCGCTGATTCCACCTCGGAGGCTGAATATGTAGCAGCTTGTGAAGTAGCTAAGGAAGCAGTATGGCTCAAAAGATTCCTTATGGAACTTGGGGTGGTACCTTTGGCCCAACAGCCGCTTACAGTTTACTGTGACAGTAGCGGAGCAGTCGCTCAGTCCAAAGAACCCAGAAGCCATAAAAGCCAAAAGCATGTACAAAGGAAATATCATTTAGTCAGAGAGATTGTGCAGAGAGGTGATATAACTATTACCAAGATAGGCTCTGCAGACAATCTAGCAGATCCCTTTACTAAGCCTTTGACTACTAAAGTCTTTGAGCAACATGTAGATGGGATGGGCATGAGATGCAACCCTGACTGGCATTGAGCCCAAGTGGGAGATTGTTAGATTGTATAGACTCAATCCATCATATGATGTAATAAACTGATTAATTTCTTTATTTATCAATAATATCATGCTTTCCTTTCATGAGATGAATGATGTTTTACTACTTAATGCACATGACTAATACAAATGACATAGATGGTTCATGAGATGAACCGGGTCCCATTAGTATATTAGATGTGATATATGTGTATGGATAAGATCCACACACAGGAGACATTTGTCACAAATCTTATACTTAAACATCTTCACAACCGGTGATGAGACTGGGCATCTCATCTGATAAGGTTGCAGCTTTTTGATCACTATAAAATAGTGTGATTTGTCTCGATCATCAGAATGTAAGATTCTGGATCACGGTGCTGGTACATTGGATGTATTGAAGGACCATGAGAGGCACCTTATGAAATACTGTCTCGAGTTTAAGGTTTGCTCTCATAATTCCCTAGTAATAGGCTCTCAATCCTGAGACATTGATGAACTCAAGTTTCTATCTATTCATTTGCTTTGAGTCACCAATGAGTGAGGCCAACTGTAAGTCAACACCTCGGTGTCTTGGGTATGTGGTAGTAGGACTGTGGGAACATCCAATGGTCAAGATAGAATCTATCTATATTATCCCCTTGTGCCAATTAATGGATTTATCATTAGTAAGTGCACACCCATCTCGATTAAGAGTTAATTGGATGGTACTGATGATCACTGTGATTAATTGAGGCTCAAGGATAATAAGATGTGGATCTAAATTGGTGGGACAGTTTTTAGTCCAATTCATCCATGGATATTGATAGAGGGGCTTAATTGTGGTAATCGGGAAGTTTAGGGTCTTCATTGTAATTTATTCCTAAGACTGGAGTGCAATTGCATTTATATAGTGGTGTTATTTGCAATTGACTGTGGGCCCGGATTGCACATGAGATGTGGGGTTACGTGTCCCAGTTGGAGCCAGCTTTCTATGGAATCTCTAGTGGTCCCCACGCTAGCCCAAGTTATTGGAAAGATACTAATCCTACTAGAACTCTAAGATGAAGGAATTAGGAAGTTACTATTTCTATTTGAAGTGGGACTTCTAATAGTGGTAATAGTAAGGTTACTATTTTGTGTAGAAGTAAGACTTCTATTTCAATTAGTACAAGAGAAAGAGGTGGCTTAATGCTATAAAAGGAGCAACAAAGGGCTGGGATTTACATCCTTGGAATTCACGCCCAAAACCCATTTGTGCAAGAGTTGCACATACTTCTCTTCTCCTTCTAGTTCTCTTCTAGTTTCCTTTAGAGCTTCTAGTTGTTTTCTTTAGGAGATCCCATCCATCTCCTTTAGAGAAGAGATCTGATACGGGCCATAGCGTGGAAAGCTAAGAGGTCTTGGAGATCTAAAGTTGTTTTCTTCTCCATCAAAGTACAACCGGACAGCAAAGGTATAATCTGCTTCTCTAATCTTTTGTAGATTATTTTGCATGGTGTTGCTTGTAATATTGTTGTATATGGTTTAAGAGTATGAGGGATTGCATCCTGGATATGGTTGATGGCCCTATGGACGTTTGATCCCTGAGTAAAGTGGGTCAAAAGTTTTGAAATCACATCCACGAGGCCCACCAATTTCCAACAGAGGCAAGGGAACTAGTAAGAAATCAGAATGACAGGCTCTTCCTTATATAGATATAGACAAGAAGTGAAAGTTTTGAATTGCCAAAAAAAAAAAAGGTATCGCGATACCAAACCTCTTGGGTTTATGCAAGATCCCCACTTCATTGTGGAATGGGTCTGTCCGTGCAAGAGTTTGGTTTTGGGAGGGGATTAGATTAAGCTTTTCTATCTAGACTAGAGTGGTGTTCATGGGCTGTGCTGGGCTGGTCATATGCAGGCCTGGCTCAACTTTAATAACATAGGACCTTATCCGGACCAAGCTTGACCTATCTTATGCATTTCAGGCTGTCTGGCCTGAGCCTTCCTATTAAGTCCATGCCTGAGCCTTCCTATTAAGTCCATCAGGCTGTGCTTTTCACACTTGTTTGGTTTTGTCTGATCCCTTGTTTAGGCAGATCAATCACAAACTATATAGGCAACGTATTTGGGCCGGGCTAGGCTTTCTATCACTAATTTGGGCTTTTCTAAATTCTAATCATTTGGGTAGGTAATAAATTAGTCATTGAACTGCATGAAACTAATTCAGTCCTAGTACCAACGTAGGTGATGCTTCACTAGCATATGCTTACTTAAGTCACGTGTGCCCGTAGGAACAGTCGTGTTGGGACAACGACGACAACAACAACAATAATACTTACTCATTATGCTGGGCTTGGTTTTGGGCTTTCTATCAATTGGTCCATATATAAAACAAGCTAAACATTTATTTTTGGGCCTGGCCTTTCAGGACCCCTACTTTGCTCCTATGTATCCACAACTAGAAAGGGTCTCACTTATGCAAGCATAAAACACAGTTGTATCATGTGTTGAGCCTAACCCCAGGCTGTGGGGGGCTAGAAACCCAGGCTGTGGGGGCTACGGCAGGGAAACCCAGGGATAAGTGGCCATGTTTATGTGGGCTCCATTGCCAATGGTTTGGAATTGTTGTTCCATGGGCTCGACTGATCGAAAACAATGCCTATAAACTAATACCAACCAGAAGATATTCATTTCATACGCATTTAATCCCAGTCGTAGCCTCCCTATAATAAAAACTTTTTGCTCCCCAGCGGTGATCGCAGTCATCCCAACCGTTGGTAAGGATCAATAAAAGAAAGTCGTATAAACCATGCACCTTGCGGACCTGGCCCACTACAACAGCCAATATACAACGCTGGTGTTTGGACGATGTTGGTTCAACTATAGCTGCAAATGTTGAAAATATTTAAGTAAATCAATAATATTCAGAACCTTGAAATCGATAGTTTACAAATGAATAGTTCAAACAAAAATTATACCCTTGTCTGCGTGATATGAAAGCAATATTTTTATTATCCTTAGGTTCAAGGGCGTAACTAGAGATTTTTTTTATTTTTTTTTTTTTTTTTTTTTTTTTTTGAGGGCCAAGGCAACCTACGTTGTGCTCTTCATGTGAGCACTCATTCAGACCATCTCCAAATGTGGAACCCTCACCTTGAATTTCACAGGTACCCCTGTGACAACGGCAGCGCATAGTGTTGGAGTTCAAGTGAAAGTCTTCCGCCAAAATATAATAATTTTAAACAAAAGTGCAAATTTTAGCAGTAAAATACACCCAAAAAAAATATTGAAATTGTGGTCAGATTTCCGAATCCCTACAAAAAAAAATAAAAATAAAATAAAAATAGAAAAACTTCTTAAAAACAAATTATAATCATTGCAGTCAATAAAAAATATTCATTTGTCAACCTAGAAATTCAAGGCCCAAAGCAGCCTATCAATTTCAAGGTGGAACTTTAAACGCCAAACATTATACCTTATTTAAAAATTGTCCAAAATCATTTAAGGCTTCGATTCTTGAGAAATTCATGTGGGTTCTTAATAGGGCCACTTTCGAAAAATTCAGGGCAATTCAAAATAGCCAAAATCCTTTCAAAATCTCATTCAATTAGGATCTTGGCTAGCCATCAGATTGATTCCTTACAAAAGATTGTGACGTCCAAAGTAACATGATAACTTTGTGAAAGTTGTTGATCTCAATCTAATCGTGGGCCATCTTTTATTGGACTGAAATTTTTCTATGGTTTATTAGATAAGAGTAGTCAAATACTTTAAGCATCTTAGACCTTCACGAGTAGGCCCCACTAAAGAACCACAAAAAATTTTCTTGAGTCCCAATAAAATAAGAAAATTGTAAGATGGGTTCATTAACTGTTCTTGTCCAACAAACATGTTATCACTTACCTTTAACTTTCAAGTTTATGCAAAACCATGAATTGAGGGGTTTGAGTGGGGAGACTTGATCCAAGATCCCATGTCTCTGTTACTCCGATACAATCATTAGTTCTCATTTATGATTTATTGAATAAAGAATTTTTTTGTATATACCTCCTAGGATTTCTAATATTTTTAAATAGGCCCCTGTGGTTTTAGTATTTGTAAATACGCATCTGCTTAGTTAATTTAGTACCTTTCATGTCCCAAAATATATCTAAGTTGCCAGTAATGAGAAACCACCATGAGTTGAATGATGAATGCCGAATGTGTATCTTTCAAAATAGATGTGTATAAAGCATATTGTAAGTTACACAAATGCTATTAAAGAAATTGCTAGATTTATTTTCTGCTTCGCACAGAAAAGACAATTGTATGCCCAAATATGTGCGAGGCAAGGCGTATCAGCTATTAAAATGCCTAAAGAGGTATAACATATAGGTAATTCTACGTATTATTTGTTAAACAAGGCATTTGACCGGAAAACTGTTTTAAATGAATTTTGTGCATTTCATGCACAAGATTTGAAGATTAGTGATGAACATTGAGAGTTATGTGCCCATATAAGAGATTTATTAAAAGATTTTTATACTTCAACATTATTTTTTTCTGGGATATATTATCCCACATCTAATGAAGCTTTATTGAAGCTTTTTAAAATTACTTTACAATTTAATAGATTTAGAAATCATTTTTTTTTTTACTAAGTAGCACTATTAGAAACATGGAAGAAAATTTTAATAAATATTGGAAATAGGCTCCAATGACATTTTCTTTAGCTATAATATTTGATCCTAGGTTAAAATTAAGTGGTGTACAGTTTTTTACTGATGGAATAAATAAAATTATGAATTATATAGATTTAAATATTTTTTCAAATATAAGGGCAAATTTACAAGCACTTTTTCAATTTTATTGTGAGCAAATGGGTACAACTGGACTTAGTATGGGCCATTCAGAAGTCCTGCAAACAGGTGTTGGTGAGTGAGATGTGTGGTATTCTTCCCTATCCACGGGAATGACATTCAGCTCAAGTTCAAATAACACTGTGACGGAGTTATCATCGTATCTTGACGTTGGTGTAATACGGGTGCATGATGCATCTAGTTTTGACTTTTTAGCCTAGTGGAAGCAACAAAAATGCATTTATCCGGTGTTGGCCGTCATGGCTCGTGATCTATTGACTATTCCAATGTCTTATGTAGCATCAGAACAGGCCTTTAGTGCAGGTGGAGGTGTGGTGGATGACAGAAGAACAAATCTAACTGAAGAAACGGTGGAGTGTTGTGTTTGTCTACGAGACTGATATTTGGCAGATAAGAGGAAGCAAGAGTTGATATCAATGGAAGATTATGATCTAGCAGAATACATTAGTGGACTACGCATCTGATTTTTTACTTTTTCCTTCATTGGAATTTGTTAATATATAAGTTTTTCATTCCTTTTTTATTTTTATTTTCTAAAAAAGAATGTAAGGTTTTGAAGGTAATCCTATTTAAAAACCTTCAAGAAGTTAAGATCCAAATAGTTCTCTCTTTTCAATGGGGTAGGTCGAGTTTGACCGAATCACTTAAATATCTTTTTCATTCTCCGTGCTTGTATTCTAATTTTTATTTATAATACTGATAAGAAAAAAATGGAAAAAAAAAAAAAGATGAAGGAGGCACGCTTGGCATGGAGGCACACCCCGTGCCATGCCTGCCCGCCAGGGCCCGCCCCGTTTGACATGCCTAGATTGGATGCCTCTGTGGGGTTGCACATGTGAGTTTCCCAAGCTTAGGTTGGGAGTTAAATGATGAACTGATAATTAGGGGTTTGCGAGTAATGGTGACTGAAAAGAAAGGAGGTTGAGAGTAGGTTGATAGAATTGAGTTATGGTTTCATTAAGTTGGTAAAGTGGGTTGAGTTTTTTTGCTTCGGATGTATGATTGGTTGGGGGTGTACACGGATCGGATTGGTGCGGATTGGGCCAAATCCGTCACCAATCTGTTACCCACGGATTGACGGATTTGGAATCCATCACCAATCCGTCGCTGTTAAAATCTGGACCGATCTGTGGAGGACCGGATCGGATTAATCCGTTCAATCTAATGTTAAAAGAAAAATATCAAACATGTTGTAAAAAATTACATTTTGACTCTTTTTTTTTCCTTATTTTAAATTTAGACATCTTAATTTATATTTAAACTCCTTACATTTTTTTATTTATATTTAATGTCAACGGATCGGATCGGATTGAATCCGCAGATTGAGGGTGAAATCCGCCACCGATCCATTGCTAACGGATTACAAAATTTTCAATCTATAACCAATCTGTTTACCTTCGGATCAGATAAAAATCCGGGGAGGGGATCGGATCGGATCGGATTTACGGATCGACGGAATTTTTGTGCACCTCTATGATTGGCCAGTAAAGGTGTTTGTTGGTGATGATCGATGGACGAGGAAGGTGGCCGTTTGGTTGGGGGAATTGGGAAAGAGATGGATGATGAGCAGACGAACTTAAGAAAATGTACAGTGGCATGGGGTGAAGGTGAGTTCATTGGTTGTACAGTCATGGGCATTGGGCGGGTCCTACTATTTTTAATATCTTAGATGAGTGGATGAATACTTATAATAAATTTATCCTACACTATTACTAAATATGATTTTTTAAATCTTATTTATTAGAACTAAATTGTTATTTTGTTACCAAACAAAATCTGTGCCGCACGTTCTCAATAGAATAATTTAACGTAACATTACCAAACAAGTTCTTCATAGAACATCTTTGGCAGAACTTGATCTCAACACAACCCGATCTCAACACAAAATCAGGAACAACACAAGAACGATACCAAATAGGGCCTAAGGTTTTATAACATGGGGCGATCATAATGTTTAGACGTGGGGCGAGATATAAATGGGACATGTGAGACTAAGTTGAACCATGGGCAAATTCAAAATCAACCCGAGGCACCCGCCCCGGGTTCTATAAGTGTAGGTCCGCCACTGGTCGTTACCCGTTTTTGGGTAACGACAGTCAAAAAATCCAAGCTTTGAGTTCTTTAACTCATTTATGAAAAGAATGTTCCCATTGAATTTCAACCAACACTTATTGGGAATGAGGGGGTTGTAGACAACGGGGAAATAGAAAGGGGAAAAGGGGGAAAAGAGGAAGAAGGCGAATGGAGAATAAAGGGGTTTCAGTTTTTAGTAGACACGCAAGAATGGTTGATATCAACTACAGCGCAAAGAAAAAAAAAAAAAAAAAAAAAAAAAAAAGGAAACGTAAAATCAGGCTCCCTTCTGTTTGCCTATTTTTATTGGGCCCAAATCAATGCAATGCTCATGTACGAGGGTTTTTCCCGTTAAAACCCCAAATTTAAACCATATTTTGCCTTTTTTGGATTGTATTTTCTACCTCCCCATTTCTCATCTTTACCAAGGATTTCATTAAAGTCACCCATAATCATCCATGATCCTACAAATTTATTTCCCAAGGTTTTCATTATCATCCCAAAATCTTGGGTTTTCATAGAGGTAAGGGAGGCCTTATATGAAGGTAATAAACCAATTTCTTTTCTGATCAATAATACCTACACAGTGAAAGGCCACCTATCTTTAATAAGTATCTTCACAAAAGGGCAAATCCACCTGATGTATCATAGGCTGGGACGGTTTCCACGTTTGGAAAATTGATTTTATTGGCCAATTTTCTTATCTCACTATCACTGGATTTAGATTCTGAAAAGAAAATAAAATTTGTGGAGAAATCTTTGCATAGCCATCTAAATTCCCTAATAGTGACTGCCTTTTTTGCACCCCTGCAATTCCCTTTTCAATGCAGTCGTTGACCCCAGGTGAAACTTAAAACCTCTATTTTACATATTCTGCTTACTCACGTGTATTGTACGACAGTGGCAGCTTCAGGAATTTGAATTAGTGGGGTCAACAAAAGACTTATTTTCTACAAATCAAATAAATTTGCTTTCCCCTTTATTAACATCTGTCATCTACTTTCGATAATTCAATAAATATAATATAAAATTATCAAATAATCTATTTCCGACAATTCGATAAAGATAATATTGAATTCTCAAATAAAAATAAGCATAAATTTTAATATATTATTACTAATAGTTCTTAATCCAAAAAGAAAATTCAAATATATAAACTCCTACAGCTGCCATCAACGGGTTTTCATGCGTTGAAATTGTTGCATAATAGCTCATCATCTATACTAGAAAACACGTCATTTCCAATATATGTGACCAAACAGTCATTCGTTCATTGATCTCTGCTGCTCGGCTGGGGCTGGGAATCTATATGGCTAAATCTAAATGTTAGAATACCGTATTTAGAGGTTAAGTTAGGGTAAATGAAGAGTTAATGACAAAATGTTTAGAAAATGAAATTTTCTATAAAAAAAACAAATGTTAGGTACATTAATTTTTATTTATTTTGGTAAACAAATGGCCCATTAACTTAGGCATTGAGTGGGGTCAAAATCTTCACATAAGTTTAATTTATTAAAAAAAAAATTATAATAATTTTTCAGATCTCAGTGGGGCTCGATGCGCCGCACATGAGTCGCACTACAATAGGGCACCTGTGGTTTCAATTTTCACCTGGCTTTGCTGCTAGCTTGTTTCACTTTTTGGCCAGCTCGACTTTTGGGTTTGTAAATCATACTCCCATCTTTATGCCTTTTAAAATCGTGTGGCTCTAAATCCCATAAATACTCCGGCGTTAAAAAGGTGAAGTTCTCCCTCCCGCATCCGGTAGCAAGCGGAAAGCAATCAACAATTAGGAATTGAGCATTATGTAAAATAATGCGTGAAACCAGTTGGATTTCGTCATAAACCATATAAACTCTGGGGCCTACTTCAGAGATGTGCACAATGAATGGATGGGCAAATGTGGAACCACCGCTTGATAATGTGGGCCCCATTGTCAAAATCATTTAAGGCTTCGATTCTTGAGAAATTCATGTGGGTTCTTAATAGGGCCACTTTCGCAAAATTCAGGGCAATTCAAAATAGCCAAGATCCTTTCAAAATCTCATTCAATTAGGATCTTGGCTAGCTATTAGATTGATCACTTACAAAAGATTGTGACGTCCAAAGTAACATGATAATTTTGTGAATGTTGTTGATCCCAATCTGATCGTGGGCCATCTTTTATTGGACTGAAATTTTTCTATGGTTTATTAGAAAAGAGTGGCTAAATACTTTAACCATCTTAGATCTTCACATGTAGGCCCCACTAAAGAACCACACAAAATTTTCTTAATAAAATAAGAATATAAGAGGGGTTCCTTAACCCTTTTTCTCCAACAGACATGTTATCACTTACCTTTAACTTTCAAGTTTCTACAAAACCATGAGTTGAGGGTTTGAGTGGGCAGACTTGATCCAAGATCTCATGTCTCCGCTATTTCGATACAGCGCGCTGGACGGTATGAATCATTAGTTCTCATTTATGATTTATTGAATAAAGAGTTTTTTGTATATACCCCCTAGGGTTTCTAATATTTGTAAATAGGCTCCTTGTTATTTTAGTATTTGTAAATACACCCCTGCTTAGGTATTTTAGTATCTTCCACGTCCCAAAATATATCTAAGTTGCCAGTAATGAGCAACCATTGTGAGTTGAATGATGACTTTTTATGAAAATAAAAGGTTTGACCTCACATCCATTAAACATTAGTTATTATTTACAAAAGGCTTTTTTGTATATACCTCTCTGAAGTTTCTAAGATTTCTACATAAGCCCTTGAGGTCTCTAATATTAAGGTGCCCGACCTAATATGGCTGGGAAATTTATAATTCAACTCGGGTTTAGGTCAGCTTTATGTTTGGGATTTATCAACTTCCAATTTGAATAAGTCCTGAGTTGAGCCAATATGCAACCCATTACACCACTATTATAAGCCCTGAGTTGGGGCAATACCCAACCTAACTTGCCCATGACACCACTATTAATTACTTTTAAGAGGAGAGTATCAATTAAATTGATTTAATCATTTTTTTTAACAAAACAAAAGGACATGGTTTCCCTTGTGTAACCCAGCTAAGGAGTACACTATTCTATATGTTAGCTAAAATGACTCTTATTCTTGAGAAGAAAAGAAAAGAAAAGAAAAGAAAAAAAAAACTACAACGTAGTAGAAGATGAAGAGCATGCGATACCCTTTGAAAACCGAAGTCTTTTTTTTTTTATTTAAGGGTAGTTTATATTGATAGCAAGAAAGGAAACAAGAGCTCAAGAAATGAAATTGAATTCATAAAATGTTATAAATGAATAAAGGGAAGAAAAAAAAAACAAGAGAAAATTGTACCATTTAGATTTATTAAATTCCACCGTCATGAGAAGCACTTGTAGATGTAGATTGTTCACAAAAAAATAACGAAAGGCAATTCCCATTTGTGAGTCCTTTGGTTAAGTAAGGGGATGGATGGGTCTTGAGGAACTTTGCTAATCTACAGGTGGTCACTGGAGTACCGGGGAAGGAAGAAAGTGAGAAAAAATAAATAAAGTAAAATGGTAAAATTATTGTTGGAATGTAAAGAATTTTCCTGACGGCATTTTGAAAATTATGTATAAAAGATAGTGACAAGCGTAAAAGTGTCAGAAAGCTTTAAACCCAAATTGCTTTCTTCTCATTACTATCGATTTGACATATTTTGGGACATGAAAGGTATAAAAATGCCAAAGCAGGGGCCTATTTAGAAATACTGAAACTATATGTGCCTATTTACAAATGTTAGAAACTTCAAGAGGGTATATATAAAAAACTTTTGAATAAATGACATCAGGTACCCATTTATATAATTACCCATTTATATAATTAATAAATAACTCAAAAAACATTAGCAGGTTCTTTCTCCTTTAATTTCTCTCTTTCATTCCTTCTTTTTCCTATCCTTAGTTTCCTTTCCTTCACTCTATTTTTTTTCACAAGTCAACATTATATTTCCCCGATTGTTGGGGGAATGGACCGTCCATCACAAAATGGGGATACCATAGATCTAAAATGGGGGTTTTAAAAACTACTGGGGGCCATGGCCCCTTCCGCCCCACTATTCCGCCCTTGTTTAGGTTATGTTTGGCAAATCTACTTTTCGCCTCTATATCCTTAAAGCTATTTTAAACAGTTTTTAAACCGTTTGGAAACGCGTCTATGTAGATGTATGATAGACTTAAGATAAACTGTCTTTATTTCACAGTCACAAATTTGGCAATTTGAATTAAACAAAGATGTCTGAAGCCCAAAGATCCTTACACCCACAATGCATTTGATGTTCTTGATGCCTTATTATTATTTTATTTTTTTTTGGGTCATTTTTTCCATGTCTAATCTTAAATCATGATTCAAACCCTTGGATGACTTCAGAAGGGGAAAAATAGCTATGGAGTTAGATTTCAGCCGTTTGATGATCGTTGATTTTGATATATTTGTTAAAAAGTCTAGACCATTCGATCTATTTTTTGGGTTCATCATGTGGGCCCCAAAATCAGTATCCGAACCGTTCATCCTCTTTGGAACGCTAATATAACTATGACTCAAATTTCAAGTCTGATCTCATGATGGATAGTGAGAAATTTGTGAAAAATCATGTACCATTGGGTGTAATCAAGTTATAAACACGACTTTAGTGTGTTTCTTTTCTTTTCTTTCCGTTTTTTTTTTTCTTTTTCTTTTGCAGTCTTTTTTTTCAAATTCTCATAATTCTTGGTCTCCAAATCATGATCCAGCTGCTTTAAAATTAAAAAAAAAAAAAAATGAGGTCAAATTTAAGCTGTTGGATGAATCAAATATTTGCAAAAAAGTCCAAACCCTCAGATTTTTTAAAAGTATGTGGGCCACAAAACCAAGATATGAACCATTGATCCTCTTTGAAAGCCTAATCACTGTTATGTAGCTAAATTTCAAATCTGAACTCATCATGGATTGTGAGAAGTTTGTGAAAAGTTATGAACCACCGGATGTAATCAAGTTACAAATGTGGTTTTTCATGGTTCTTTTTTTTTTTTTTTTTTCCTGCAGTCTAGTTTTTTAAATTGACAATTATCATCCCCTCTTCATAAGTACGATGGAAATGGAAACTAATGAGCAGGAAGACAAAGCATTTATCAGCGACGCCATACTAGAGAACTTAGTAGTGGCGGGAAGGGAAGTAGTGTCTATGGGCAGAATCTATTTACCAAACCTCATGGGTTTTTGCATGTAAAGTAATTTATGTTCCAAACCTATTGGGTTTATGCATGTCGGGGGACCAAATCCCCACTTTAGTGTGGAATGGGTCTGTCCGTGCAAGACCTAAGCAGAGACCACACAAGTCGGTTATCATAGACAAAAATGAATTTCAATAGAAAGTCACACTCTTGAAAGAGTCACACTACAAAATGCCCCGATACTTTTATCTATTTCGAAAGAAAAAACAACGAAAAAGCATCCATTGTTTCAATAGAGGTTGTTGAAGTCAACGTTCAGTCTTGCTCTTGAACGGTCATAATTGTAGTCGAGTAATCGCCTACCATAAAGCTATTGTTGTGCCGTTTCCTATCACCAATTAGTTTTGGGATAAGTAGTAGTTCAATGGAGTATAAGATCCTACAAGTACTACCAGAGCCTAGTAAATCGGGTGTTAGAGTCACAGCAAGAGTCGCGGCAGGTCCTACAGAGGAACTTTGGCCACATCTTGACTTTTAGGTTTATAAATCATATCCCTATCTTGACCCATTTTAAAATTATGTGGCTCCAAATGCCATAAGAACTCCATAGTTAAAAGGTGAAGTTCTCCGGGGGCGCACGTGGGAGAAAGTGGAAAGCAATCAACTCTTTGGAATTGAGCATTCTGTAAAATAATGTGTGAAACCAGTTGGATTTGGTCATAAACCATATAAACTCTGGGGCCAACTTCAGAGATCTGCACAATGAATGGTTGGGCAAATGTGGAACTACCGCTTGATAATGTGGGCTCCATTGCCAATGGTTTGGAATTATTGTTTCATGGGCCTGACTGATCGAAAATAATGCCTATAAACTATTACCAACAAGAAGATTTTCATTTCATTCCCATTTAATGCCAGTCGAAGCCTCCCTCAAATGGCTATGGAAAAAGCTTTTTGCTCCCCATCGGTGTCTGCAGTCATCCCAACCGTTGGAAAGGATCAATAAAAGAAAGTCGTATAAACCATGCACCTAGGCCTGTCAGTTTAAACCTGTTGAAATGGGTATCCAGCCCGGCCCAAGCCCGAAAACACAGGGTTTTAAAGAAATTGAGCCTAGCGGGCTAGGCTTGGATAATAATTTGAAAGCCCGGATAAAATGGGACTGGGAACGAGCAAAGCATGCCCAACCCGTCCAGGCTCAGCTCGGCCCGCCTGCAAGGTTATTTTACTAATTTTTATATATTTCAATGGGAACCCTAAAAAAAAAAACCCCTCCAAAATGTCTCTTCCTTTCATGAGAAACTACCATTTCTCATGAATTCAATCCCTTCCCACTCCACACCAAAAACCCACACCATGAATTGGCAGTTGAACTCAATTAATTTGATACTTGGACTAGATCCACTATTGAGTTTAGGTTTGAAATTTTTGCTAGATTTATCACCCTTCATTTTGGAAACTTATATCTACTATCTAGAATCTAGACCTTTGAAATTTGATCAAGCTAAGATTTGGTCCACCTGTTGTCCGTCCATCATTATCATCTTTATTAACAGAGCTTCACCCGTTAATAAAAAAAAAGACGTCTCCATTAATAAAAAGGCTAAAGCCCAGGCCCGGCCCGTGCCCAGCCCGAGCCCGCACAGGATGGAATTTGACATAAGCCCACTCAATTTAGGGCCGGGATTGGACAATCCTCGACAGGCCCGACCAATATTCAGGACGGGATTGGACAATCCATGCCCAGGCCCGGCCCGGCCCATTGACAGAAAGCTGGCCCACTACAACAGCCAACATACAACGCTGGTTTTTGGATGATGTTGGTTCAACCATAGTGGCAAATGTTGAAATCATTAACGTAAATCAATAAACAGAACCTTGAAATCGATAGTTTACAAAATGAATAGTTCAAACAAAAATTATACCCTTGTCTGCGTGATATGAAAGCAGTATTTTTATTATTCTTAAGTTCAACGGCAGAATTAGGATTTTCTTTTGTTTTTTGTTTTTTTTTTTTTTTTTTTGAGGGCCAAGGCAAAATATTTCACCTACCTTGTGCTCTCCATGTGAGAACTCATTCAGACCATCTTCAAATGTGGAACCCTCCCCTTGAACTTCACAGGTACCGCTGTGACAACGGTAGCGATCCAATGAAGCACATAGTGTTGGAGTGCAAGTGAAAGTCTTCCGCCAAAGTAAAATAATCTTAAACAAAATTGCAAATTTTAGTAGTAAAATACACACAAGAAATTTATTGAAATCGTGGTCAGATTTCTGAATCCGTACAAAAAAAAAATCAAAAATTTAAAAACTTCTTAAAAATAAATTATAACAATTGTAGTAAATAAAAATATTCATTTGTCAACCTAGAATTTCAAGGCCCAATGCCGCCTATCAATTTCAAGGTGGAACTTTAAACGGCAAATAATATATTTTATTTACATATAGTCTAAAATCATTTAAGGCTTCGATTCTTGAGAAATTCACGTGGGTTCTTAACAGGGCCCCTTTAGAAAAATTCAAGGCAATTCAAAATAGCCAAGATCCTTGCAAAATCTCATTCAAATAGGTTCTGGGCCCATTATTAGATTGATCACTTACAAAAGATTGTGACATGATAATTTTCTAACTTTTTTTTATCTCAATCTGATTGTGGGCCATCTTTTATTGGATTGAAATTTTGCTATGGTTTATTAGAAAAGAGTGGTCAAATGGACCCACTAAAGAACCGCCCAAAATTTTCTTGAGTCCCAATAAGATAAGAAAATTGTAAGATGGGTTCTTAACCGTTCTTGTCCAACAAACATGCTATTACTTACCTTTAACTATCAAGTTTTTGCAGAACCACGAGTTGAGGGCTTGAGTGGGGTGACTTGATCCAAAATCCCATGTTTCCGCTACTATGATAAAGCGTGCTGGACGGTACGAATCATTAGTTCCCATTTATAATTTATTGAATAAAGATTCTTTTGTATTTACCTCCTAGGGTTTCTAATAATTTTAAATAGGCCGCTATGGTTTCGGTATTTTAGTACCTTTCATGTCCCAAAATATATCTAAGTTGCTGGTAAAATGAGCAACCAACGTGAGTTGAATGATGACTTTTTATGAAAATGACAAGTTTGACCTCACATCCATTAAACACTGGTTATTATTTATGAAAGGCTTTTTTGTATATACCTTCAAGTGCCCAACCTGATATGGCTGGGAGATTAATTATAACTCAACTCGGCTTTAGGTCAGCTTTAAGTTTGGGATTTATTTACATCCAATTTGAATAAGTCCTGAGTTGAGGCAATATGCGTGCAACCCATTACACCACTATTAAAATAATACTCAACCTAACTTGCCCATGACACCACTATTAATTACTTTTAAGAGGAGAGTATCAATTAAATTGATTTAAACCTTTTTTTACAAAACAAAATGACTTGGTTTCCCTTGTTTAAACTACCTAGGAAGTACACTATTCTATATGTTAGCTATAATTAGATCATAATGACTCTTATTCTTGAAAAAAAAAAAAAAAAAAAAAGAACACTGCGACGTAGTAGAAGATGAAGAACATGCCATTCCCTTCGAAAACCAAAGTCTTTTTTTTTTTTTTTATTTTTGTTTTCTTTACGGGTAATTTATATTGAAAGAAAGAAACAAAACAAGAGCCCAAGAAAGGAAATTGAATTCATAAAATGTTATAAATGAATAAAGGGTACAAAACAAACAAACAAGAGAAAATTGTACCATGTGGATTTATTAAATTCCATTGTTATGAGGAGCATTTGTAGATGTTGATTGTTCATAAAAGAAATAAACTCCAAAGAACGAAAGGCAATTCTCATTTGTGAGGCCTTAGGTTAAGTAAGAGAATGGATGAATCTTGGGGACCTTTGCTAATCTACAAGCGGTCACTGAAGTGGGGGAAGAAGAATGCGAGAAAAAATACATAAAGTATACTTTACGTAAAATGGTAAAATTATTATTGGAATGTAAAGAATTTTCCTGGCATTTTGAAAATTATGTATAAAAGACAGTGACAAGGGTAAAAGTGTCAGAATGCTTTAAACCCAAATGCTTTCTTCTCATTACTATCGATTTGACATATTTTGGGACAGGAAAGGTATAAAAATGCTAAAGCAGGGGCCTATCTACAAATGCTAAAACTACATGGGCCTATTTATGAATGTTAGAAACCTCAAGAAGGTATATACAAAAAAACTCTAGAATAAATGACCCGGACAACTGGTTCCCATTTATATAATAAATCACTCAAGCAACATTAGCTGGTTCTTTCTCCTTTAATTTCTCTGTTTCCTTCCTTTTCCTATCCTTTCCTTTCCTTCACTCTATTTTTCTCACAAATCAACATTATATTTTTGGCAGAGTCACGGATATGGCAATTTGAATTAAACAAAGATGTCTGAAGCCGAAAGACCCTTACACCCACAACGCTTTTGACGTTCTCGACGCCTTATTTGGTTTTTCTTTTTGTTCTTTTTTTCTATGTCGAATTCTAAATCATGATTCAAACCTTAGGAGGACTTTAAAAGGGCAAAAATAGCTATGCAATCAGATTTTAGTCGTTTGATAATCATCAATTTTGATATATTTGTTAAAAAGTCTAGACCATTCAATCTATTTTTTGGGTTCTTGTGGGGCCCCAAAATCAGTATTTGAACCGTTCATCCTATTTGGAACGCTAATATGACTGTGACTCAAATTTCAAGTCTTATCTCATTATGGATAGTGAGAAATTTGTGAAAAATCATGAACCATTGGGTGTAATCAAGTTATAGACACAAGTCTAATGTGTTTCTTTTTTTCTTTTTCCTTTTTAGTAGTCCAGTTTTTTCAAATTTTCATGATTCTTGATCTCCAAATCATGATCCATCTTCTTTAAATTTCAAAAAAAAAAAAAAAAAGGGTTAAATTTCAGTCGTTGGATGAATCAGATATTTACAAAAATGTCCAAACCCTCAGATTTTTTAAAGTTCTATGGGCCCCAAAACCAAGATATGAACCATTGATCTTTGAAAGTCTAATCACGTTTATGGAGTCAAATTTCAAATATTAACTCATCATGGATTGTGAGAAGTTTGTGAAAAGTCATGAACCACTAGACGTAATTAAGTCACAAACTTGTTTTTTCATGGTTTTTTTTTTTTTTTTTTTTTTTTTTTTTTTTTTTTTTTGTATTTTAGTTTTTTCAATTTCTTCATAATTCTACACCTCCAATCACGATCCAAATTGTCCATCCTCTTTAAAATGTCAAAAACAGTTATGAAGTCAAATCTCAAGAATTGGATGATCTAAGTTTTGAGATATTTGTGAAAAGGGCCATAACCTTATATTTTTGTTGAGGGACTTCAATGGGTCCCGAAACCAAGATATGAACCGTTCATCCTCTTTGGAAGGTTAAAATTGGCTATGAGGTCAAATTTCAGATCTTATCTAATCATGAGTTCTTAGAAATTTGTGAGAAAAATGAATCGTTAAATGTACTCAAATAATGGAGTGTGTTTCACATGTGATGATCTATTTGTGAAACATCTATTTCAAACTGCTCCACTAGCAACAAATCTGTTTCACACATATAAGATTGGCAAAATAGGTTCTTAATCTATACAAAAATCTTCCAATCCAACCATCAATGCGTTAGAAAGGTGGCTAAGTGGGGCCTGCAGCTCTCTGTTGAAGTTCAACCGATAGGACATATAATTGAATTCTCTCTCACTAGAGACCCACACAGTTGCCATGCAGGATTTTTTTGTTATTGCCTTTAATTGAGGGGCTCCCACTTTTTTGAACAACCGAGATTGAAAATCCACCACCACCCTTGTTGGACTAAGTTAGGTGAGAGTTTCGTAGGGCATATCATCTCACAAAATGCTCAAACTAATTTGTTATGGGCCTGGTGACGGTGAGATAAGATAGTTTTTATGTTTCCAAGGGGAAAATCTATTTAAAAAAAATAATGGAACTACTAGTTTTTTAATAGTTTGACTTTTAGTCAAGGGAGGTTTAAGTAAAACCATAAAAAGAGAGTTTTTTTTTTTTTTAGATTTGCATGCAAATACAAGGCTTTTTTTTTTGTAAAAAGCTCAAAAAAATCAGGACTATTGAGATACAAATTAAACAAGGCTAATGTATTATCTTCTAAACCCTATTTAGTTTATGTAAGTTTGGGACTATGGGTGTAAAACACAAGAAAAGTTGCACCCCACCCCCTTGCTGCATGGGTTTTCAATAGTAGAAACAACTTAGTTTTTCAAGGGAAAGAAATGAGAGATAATTTGTTGCCGAAGGACGACAATCCCCGACAGTGGCGTATCCAGAATTTTCGTTTGAGGGGTGCAGACCCTAATATATATAGGTAGTTTGGTTTTGGGGGACAACCGAGGATCTTCATGTGGATATTGAGGGTGGACTCATGACTTTTATTGGATTTTTTGACCAAGAATTCTCATATATGTTTTGGAAGCACGTACACCACGGTTTGATAGGTGCAATCGCACCCACGTGGCTGTACCTTGTTCCAACACTGCTCCCAGAGATTCTTACTTGTTTGGCTAATTCATGTGTAGAGTGAATTGAATTGAAGGCTCCACTTTAAGAGACATGAAAAGAAAAGAGGTCATATAAAAAAGGTGTCAGATTTTAAAAATCACCTCATTTTCTTTTTAGGTCAAAAAATAATTCTCTCATCTCACTAAATGACAAAAGGCCCTCTTTTTTTTTTTATAAAAAAAGATAAAATTAAATAATACCTTCTCAAGCCACTTAATGCATGTCTTTTTATCATTTAACACATTTCATTTGACCCCCTCTACCTTATTTTTGCTTAATTTGAACATTCTCTTCACTTCACTTAATATGTGAATTACCCCAACAAACAACCCCGCCCAGGAAGAGGAGAAAATGACAGAATTTTGAAGTGAGTAAAACGACAAGCAAACAATTCCCCGTAGTTGGAGAAATAGGAAAATCCAAGGGAAGAAAATCTTCATGGAGATAACCACAAATTATCTAGTTTTCAGTAAGATTTTTTTTTTTTTTTTTATTAGCCCCTTAGAAACAACATGCATTATCAGTGGAGCCCATTTATTATTAATCCAAACCCCGCATACCGACCCAACCATCATCTATCATTGATTCCATTTTACGTTATTTTCATATTTTATATTTTTTATGCATTTTTCAAATTCTCCTTTATCAATAAAAACTGTTATTTTTTCCTCAACTAAACTTTTCTTTAATTTTATTAATAGGGACTCGCACCTATTATTTCTTGAGAATTTCTTGAGATTATTTTTTTTTATTTTGAATTTCAAAATCTATTTTACTTTAGTCATGTATATTTTATATTATTATTTTTTCTTATTTTAATTATTGAAATACAAAAATTACCCATTTGAAGAAGAAATATAAATGTCAAATTTATTTTGAGATACATGTGAAAAATCCAAAAGTAATTTAGTCCCACTTTCTAGTTTTTCTGCACTCTCGTGAGTGCAAAATAAACCTATTTTTCTTTTTTTTTTCTTTAGTTTTTCTTTGCACTCATTTGGACCAACAATTTATGACACATATTAGGGGTACTCATGGGCTGTGCTCAATCCAGGCCACGGCCACTTTGAGTCAGGCCTTGATATATAAGCTGAATCCATTTAATAATTGCTCGGGATTGGATTAAGTGATAGAAATCCCAAACCCCAGCTAAGCCTGAATGAAGAATGCTTATCAGTTACTGACAAATTTTCTAAATAATTGCTAAAAAGCTGATACAACAACCCATAAAAGGCATCGTTCGGCCAGGCCAGGCCAGGCCAGGCCAAGCCCAATTGACTAAACACGCGAACTTGGGCCTAACATTTATGGCCTATATTGAGTTTGGGCAAGATGCATGCCTCTATTTCTAACGTCAGACCAAGCCTAGATATGCCTCAGTCCGGCCTAGCCCAGCCCATGAGCACCTCTAATGCAAACGTTTCAATACTCACAAAAATCGATAGATTCTAAGGCATAAAGTATCATGAGTTAGATCGTCATGGATTTTGAGTACATGTGAAAAATAAATTTTATAAATTTTGTAAGATGATTAAAATAGTTATAACATCACGATTACGGTTTTCTTCGAGATATTATTGCAAAGAAAACAAAAATAAACAAATTATACCATTGGAATTATTCTTAAAATAGTAAATATCATCTTTCAAATCTCATATAAAAGGATTTTTATACATTTGAAAATCGGGATTAATTGAAAATTAACCGTTGATGCTCTTCATTAGCCCATGAATTGATATGTCCTTGATTCCTTGTGTTTCTCGAGAGACTTTAGAAAAATATTGAACTCTGAGATTCTAAAACGTCTATTTCAAACTATGAATTGGTCCATCCATGCATCTTTTGATTCTTTTCTATAAAAATATATTACCCACAAATCTATTTCATACTGGTAAAATTTGCCAAACAAAGCCTTAGTACCTTCTTAACTATTAGATTCGATAGTAACTAATTGGACTTAATACATTTTCTTTTCTCTTCTAAGAAAGTTACTTGAGAAATCACAATATGTAAACAAAATTTATATATACATTTTTATTTATGGTATACTTTAATAATAATAAATAATGTCTCCAAAACACAAAATACTAATTTTTGTCCTATTCATTTGCCATTATATTTTCTTCATTTTCCTCTATTTGATTTGCAATGATTTCTATATTTTCTACTCTTGATTAGACCTATAGTTTTAGATAATAATAATGTGTCCAGAATTTTCCATTAACAACTTAATGTATCTAAGAATCTGTAAAAATTTTGGAGAATATGTAAATTTATATATATTTGAAAATTCAGATTAATCGACTTTAATTGCTTCTTAGTAATGTTAAAAATAAATGAAAAGAAGATAGTAACTAATTATCTTAACACATTTGTCTTCTCTTTTCTTCTAAAATATTTTATGAAAGATCAGAATTTATGAAATTTAATAAATTTGAGTTTGTTTGATAGTTTATTTAAGTTTATTGCACCTTTTCTCCTTTGAATAAAATTTGATATATAAATATTGTAAATGAAAAATAATATTTTATTTATTTTCTATCTATTTTATGCCCAACAAGTATTTCTGGTAATAGATTAGTAGTGCCTTTGCCTTAGATTGTTTCCAGAACCTTCTTTGAGAGAGAAAGAGTCTCTCTTCTATATCCAACTTGAAGGGTCTGCCCTACTGTTAGTTTATCCAATTTTTTTTTCTTTTTCTTTTTTTCAGGGTGTCAAAATGGCTAGACAGAGCCCATATTTCATCAAAGATTAAAGCCAGTCACATTGAGACGGTTTTTTTCTCACTCCTTTGTAGCACAAACACTGACACTCTAAGTTATAACTATGAAAAAATTGTAAAAACTGGGAATCAAGAAATGCATTATTATATAGAACCCCATATTCAAATATGAAATATAAGAAGTGCCACCGCCACGTCATTTAGAATCTTGGCTGATGACCTTTGTCACGCTTCCAAAATTGAAACCGGGGTTGTACGTGAGATTAGGGTCAATTAAAACTTTTCTAACATTAAACAAATGCAACCTTGCCCCAATCATGTCCCATAGGATCGAAGTCCGCGATGAGGTATAAATATTTTCTCGATAACCGTAAAACACAGCGGAACATTATAACTAAACAAATGGTACATTATAACATTTCAAAGTATGCATATCTTTCTTTTCTATAGTTTAAGTTTAGTGAAAGATAACAAAAGTATATTAATTAATGGCTTCTAACAAAACCTAAGCCAAAAGAGAATAAATACGAACTAGCCAAAGTATGAAGGCACTTGTGTGCTGGACACGACGACAATACCGTCGACACACAACTCGTACTCACCATCAGGCTAAACTACCTGAAGCGACGCCTCCACTTTCCCAAAGGTAGATGTACCCGGTACCTATACACCAAGTGCAGCATCAAACACGACGGTCGACAGGCAGATATAAATATAAAACATCAACAGATATTCAGAACGAATCAGAGTAAACGAGTAGACAAAAACATATGAAATGCATAGTATTCTGATCATAAGAAATACATAGCATTCGGATCATAAACAGACTATCAAAGTAGGCGGTCCACATATGCTAATTATCACGGGATAGTGTCATTGCCCTCCTTTACTCACATTGAGTCATGGTGGAGATATAAATAGTTTGGGATCATAACCCTTCAATCAAAGTGTTCTAAGTGGTGTCCATTACACTAAATCCGATCTGCAGACGGTCTTCTTGGGCTCATGGGCTACTCAACCAGAGGACTTGGCCCAAGCGCATCCAATCTTACCGCAAGGTTGGTCCTCTGTTGGCTCATGTGGCTCGAGTCCCGTGGACTTTGGCCCAATCTTCTACCAAGAAACTATCCTAGTCTTTTGAGGATTGCAACAGAATGAACAAGAGCATAGGTTTCATGTAATACTAGGGGGAAAACCCATGTGATACAGGAAGAACCAAAGAACTACCAACTAAATCAATGTTGTAGCGGCGTAATTTTATTATGAGCTGAAAAATGATATAGGTCATATTGGTCATATCAGTGACATAAATATGATATAGAATTAAATCGTATTCATTATTAGTTTCTAAACAAATTGAAACATACAGTAGCAATCGGATATTCAAAACTATGATCCCCACAGCAAAATACTACATAAAAACATAGTTAATAGTTGAAATTTACAATGGTCGGGCTTTGTCCCAATCACCGTCACAAACCATTAGGGTTTGTTTGCTTATGCTTATTTACGTATGTAAATGTTGCACATGTAATATCTGCAAATGAATCTGTTTGTTTGCACTCATTTCCGTATCATATACGTTAAGTTCTGGTGTGAAAAAGTAGGTAAATGGGCCACTTTCACATCAAAATTCCCATACCTCTTGTCACGTCCCCAAAATTGGAACCGGGGATTATGCGTGAGATTAGGGCCAATTAAAACTTTTCTGACGTGAATCAAATTCAACCTATCCCCAATCATGTCTCATAGGATCGACGTCCGTGGTGAGGTATAAATATTTCCTCAGTAACCACAAAACACAGCAAAACATCATAATTAAACAAATGATACAATATAACATTTCAGAGTATGCACATCTTTCTTTTCTATAATTTAAGTTTAGCAAAAGATGACAAAAGTATATTAATTAATGGCTTCTAACAAAACCTAAGCCAAAAAAGAATAAATATGAACTAACCAAATTATGAAGGCACTCGTGTGCGGGTCATGATGACAATACAATCGACACACATCTCAGTACTCACCATCAGGCTAAACTGCCTGAAACAACGCCTCTATTTTCCCAAAGGTAGATGTACCCGGTACCTATGCACCAAGTGCAGCATCAGACACGACGGTCGGCAGGCAGATATAAATATAAAACATCAATAGATATGCAGAACGAATAAGAGTAAACAATAGACAAGATCATAAGATATGCATAACATCATAATCGTAAGAAGTGCATAGCATTCGAATCAATATCAATCTAACATAAACATCTAACAAGATAGGCGGTCCACATATGCTAATTACCACGGGATATTGTCATTGCCCTCCCTACTCCCATTGAGTTGTGGTGAAGATATCAAGGCACATGATATACCTGGTAGCAAGGCACAGGATTAAAGCCTGGCAACAAGGCACGATTAGTAACTCGGCAACAAGGCACGAGTAATAACTCGGCAACAAGGCACGGTAATGACCAGGCAAACAAGTAAGATCCATCAACAAGTAAAAAGTTGTATTGCGCAGACGTTCATCAAGGTCCTCACACAGACGGTACCCCATCCTTGTTGGGTGATATACAGCTGAGTGGTGCCTGACACAAATATCCCTAGACAAACAATAGTGAGGGGCTGGGCTTTCTTGTGCGAACAAGATTCATTAACAAAAGATAGACTACTTTCCATTATCAAATCAAGATCAAGACCAAACAAGCAAGCTTCTTCCAACATCAATACCATAAGTAGTCCCCATCAAGCTTTTACAATCAAAGCCACCTAGCCTCAACACTTCCATCAATCATCAAAACAAGCGGAACATCAAAAGGGATCCTAAGTTCAACACCTAGGTTCATCAAGTAATCTCAAAAAAAAACAAAGCAAACGAAGCTAAGGAACATGAATATAACATGTGGACAAGTACCAGACGGTACAATTTGGAATCAGAAGCAATAGACAATCCAATCTTATGTACAATGTTAAACCCGAGGCATCGTACAACCATACTCAGTTAATGAAGAGAAGTAGGATTCACGTTACCCAAACAAACAATCTTCGTGCATAAAATATAAAGAGGGGTATACCGTTGTCCCGTACCGTTCAAGATTGAGATAGGTTGTAAACTGATACAACCGGAATAACCATGAAAGACGTCGGCTCAAAACATCTTCACATATAGTAAAATGAGTCCAAAAAAGGTAGCCGAGGTCTAAAAGGCCCTTTCCAAAAGGTACCACAGTTCATTCGGTCGACCCAGCCCTTGGCCGGTCGACATCCCACACAGTACCCAGTCAACCCAACCCAGTCCGGTTGATCGGAAGTTGTAAATAAAAGGAGTTCACGGTGTTTTTCATCAGGCTCTAGGGAGCCTGATTGTGTATGGTCGGTTGACCCGGTCCCCCAGGCCGATCAACCGCATACACAACAGTTATAGAACCTCAGTTCTGTAACTAAAGTGAAATGGGTGGAAACCCCTTTTCTAAAATCGCAGAACATGTAATCAGTCAATATGAAGGGCCTAGGCCTTCCATTCTAATCCTGCAAACAAAAGAATAGGGCCTTGCCCTCTCCACATATATCTATACCCCCTCTCATCAAGACCATCATCTAATATCCATCCAACCAATCTAACCATCCAATTAAAAATCCATTTAATTAAACAATTAAACATAATTGTCATATTTTTCAAAATCAAATGTATCAATTGAGCATATGGTCATCTAAATTATCATCAATCATCAAATCAAAGGAGAGACAAATATATCCAAGCATATATATATCTACTACTATTATAAAAGAGGCAATGTGGCATTTTTTTTTCACTACACCATTGTGGGCCCCCCCCCCAAAATATTATAAGAAAATATAATAATATATGATTATATTATAATAATAATAATATATCTATCTATCTACTACTATTATAAAAGAGGCAATGTGGCATGTTTTTTTTCACTACACCATTGTGGGGCCCACCCAAAATATTATAAGAAAATATAATAATATATGATTATATAATAATAATAATAATAATAATAATAATAACAATATATCTATCTACTATTATAAAAGAGGCAAAACTTTTTCATTACACTATTGTGGGGCCCACCTCCAAATATTATAATATAATATAATAATATATTATTTTGTGATATTGCAAACTTTTTCACTACACCTTTGTGGGGCCCACCTTAAAATATTATAATGCAAACTTTTGCACTGCACCATTGTGGGGCCCACCCTCAAATATCTAATATCTACTATCTATCTACTATCTACTATATACTATTTACTATTATAAAAGAGGAAAAGTTGCAAATTTTTTTCACTACACCATTGTGATGCCCACCCCCAAATATTATAATATAATATAATAATATATTATTATGAGAAATTTCAAACTTTTTCATTACACCTTTAGATGGGTACGGGTCAGGTCAGGTCAGGTTTTGAGTCGGGTTCGAGGGTTTGGATTGAGATGCAACAGAAGGATAAAGTCCGGGAAATTAGGTAATCTACCCGATGGTGCCAAAATCTCGAAAAGCAGAAAATACTAAAAAGCCCTCGGAACTTTCCGGAAATTGCGACACACACCCCTACTGTACCCAAACGGGCTCAGATTTCAACCCAACTTCGCAAGCGCGATCCTAATGATTAATCGGACCTGTTTGGCTTATAAACGAGCTTAATTATCTAAAAATACAATTAACTAAGCTAATTACAACCTTAAAATTTTGGAATGTTACACCTCTTCAGGTGTGAAACCATTAGACACCTCACACCTAAAAGAAGTGCATGTCACAATTACCACTTGCAATGGGTCATGGCCATGGGATCAAAACCCATCAGCTACCTTCTATTATTATTTTTTTTCTGGGGTGAAAAGTATGAAAATTGGGCCATTTTTAGATAAAAACTTTCACCACTTCAGGTGTGATACTATTCCATACCTCACACCTCAAAGAGGTGCCGCTACAATTATTGCCAGCAATGGGTCGTGGGATCAAAACCCATCAGCCACCACCTATTTTTCACTATCTCATAGGCTCCAAAATTGTAATTTGAGCTATTCAAATTTTTTATTCAACTGATAAACACAAGACATTTAGTTTCATATCTTAAAATTCTCATAGATTTTGAGAAATATGTGAAAACATCCAAAAAAATAGATCAACACTATTGTGGGACCTCAATTCATGATTAGAACCATTCATCATTCTCATACAAATGATAACCTCACGACGTGAAGTTTCATATCTAAGATCCTCATGGATTTTGAGAAGAATGTGAAAACCCCAAGAACAACTAAATCCCATGTCATTTACTCATGTGAAAATGGTGCTTCCAAACAAACACGATAATATGTTTCACGTATGCAAACCCCATTTTTAAATCTCACGCATAAAAGAAAAACGACCATTTAATGTTGTGTAAATAACAAAGTAATAATGTGAGACACTCCTGAAAATTTAAATAACATGACAATCTCCATATAAATTGAAAGTATCACAGAAAATTATAATTGGTTTAAATTTAGTACTGCAATAACTTTTGGCATGTTTTATAAGTTTAAGATAATTATGCACCTTTAATATAATATTATTAAATATACTTATATCTATCATTATCATCGTCAAAGCCTTGTCCCAACTATGTTTGGGTCGGCTATACGAATTATGTTTCTCCATTCTGATCTATCTTAAGCCAAATTCTCAGATAAGTTATACTTCTTCATATCTATTTTTACTACCTCCATCCATGTCATCTTTGGCCTACCCCTTCCCCTTGGTGGCCATCAATCTTTATAGCCAAACTTTTCCTTATTGGCGCCACTGTCGACTTACGTTGGATATGTCCAAACCATGCATCTCAAACGGGTTTCTCTAATTTTATCCCCTATTGCTACCCCTAAATATGGTCGAAAGCGCTCATTTCTAATTTTATCCTTCCTACTTTTACCACACATCTACATCAGCATTTTCATCTCTGCTATATCCATTTTGTGTATATGTTTCTACTTAAATATACTTATATTATAAATACTATATTTCTAATTCTTGTTTATTTTCTGTGGTATTTTCTGTTAATAGCCCGAGAAAGGACTAAAATTTTGAAAACTCTCCGACTATGTAACTCAACCCATTATCCATATTTGTGACCATGGCCTTGACAACTGAGGCCACACGATGAGGCCTAACTAAATTCATGTCTGGGTATGCACACGCTAAGTGCCTAAGCTAGGGCTAACCTCGCCCCATTGACACAGTTTTCTTGAAGAATTTAGATTTATAACATTACCTCTCCACTTCATTTAATTTTATTTATTTTTTTTCCTTTTTCCTTCTCTTTGCATAGGCTATAGTGCTGGACAATTAAGTCACAAGTGCTTAAGCTACGGCTAACCTCACCCCAAGCCACTGATAGAGCTTTTTCTTAATGAATTTTGATTTATAGCATTACCTCTCCACTTCATTTCCCCCCCCCCTTTTTCCCCTTGCACATCTAGAGTGCAGGACAGTTAAGCCACCACTATAGACACTCATGTTCTAGGATTTTGAAAGAAAAAATAAGTTCACGCATTTATTTTTAGAGTCCAGATCACCTTATGACATGCATCACAAAAAACCTGTTGCTTCCACTAAAAAAATGCATCAAATTAATCAAGTGGTGCTTTTTTAAATTTAACAAATTAAGCTAACTTGAATGATGCGGCACATTTTGATTAGACGCTACAACTATTTTGTGATGCCAGACACCAAAGATATAGATTTTCTTTTTTCTGTCTTTCTAACAAGACGACAAGAATTCTATAGTCATGGCAACGAAAATTTCTCATTATCTTTATTGGGGCCAGGTTACGAAAATCACACAAACCTTTTTCTTAAAACCCTGATCAGTATCCTAATGGTATTTTGTAAACTGTAACTAGAATATCTTTAATTAGTAAAGATGATAAATAAATGTGATTCAGGTGCGAACTTAATACCATTCATTCACATGGAAATCAGCCAAGCAGAAGACATCATTTTTAATGAATAGATGTGGCTTTTTTTTCCATAAATCTACCAAGTGACCCTTTTTTTTTTTCTCCTCATGAGCATCCGCTCACAGGGCAGAGCCTATAAATGTTATCCGTGGGACCCAAATTAAATCCAAACAGCCCAAGAGAACATCTCGACCAGATTTCATTTTCTAACGAGTAAAGAGATTATCCATAGATTGATCACTAATTGGTCAAATGTTGAACAAGTGATTTACATGTGATCTACTGCCTCTGATTTTTTTCTTTTTCTGAGCCCACTTCTGATTGCAGTGGTGTTATTAATCAATGACACTACTTCCCGATTGGGCTCAGGTTTGACATTTCCACCCCAATTAATAAAATGGCTAGTCAAGTTAGGGTTGTGTCCCAGTAAGTTACCTTTTAGCGCCCCCAATCTCAGTCCGTACACTAAGTGGAACTCCATAAATTGAATTCAACTCACATGCACACTTTTATCACACACAAAAGAATTAAGGAAAACGAGAAAAAATCAAACATACACAAATATAGATATACATCATAGGTCCAACTACGCCAAATGCAAACATAAGGGACTATACGCCAAATACAAACACAAAGGGACTACATGCAGCAAGGAAACCTGGACGTGACATCAATCTGCGACAATACATACTAGACACAACTCACAAGTACCTCAGACAAAACTAATTGATATTAAAACTCTGGCCAGTCTTGATTAATGAATTCATCATCCAACAAGCCCATATCAAAATCATCGATTGAGTTCGGGCTGGATAGGAATTGTTGGGAATTGTAAAACATGCCATCCTGTGAAGTGTACCAAGATTGGTCCACACGATGGATTTGATCCTGATTCATATGTCCTCCGGTCAGGTCTGGGTTAGTTGCAGCATTAGAAAACCAATCCGGTTGAGTGTACGAACATTGGCCCATTTCATAATGCTGGCCTTGATTCATATCTCCTCTAGCACCGATGGCCCGCATACTCGAAACCTGTGAAGTCGAGGAAGAAATTTGACCGGCTCCTACATCCGATGCCACACGAGGGACTGTTGTATTATCATTGTTCTTCTCTCTTTTGTATATATGACACAGAACCCAGCGACCAGCAGCTGGCTGCAGTGGAAAACAGAGGATAATTTTATAGAGTATAACATATTGGAAAGGATTGAGGAGGACAACCTCAAAAACTTGCCAAGAAAATGCTTGCACTGCACAAATTTTTTTGCAATTAGGCCTTTCTTGTGGTCCAAATCAAAGAGAACAATGCAGTCCAGGAAGTAAAGATTATATAACAAAATGCAATTGAGAGAAAATCAAGTGAAACTCAAACGTAAAAATACCCACCCCATGATAAAGGAGGGTTACATGACCAAATAAAAGCACTGGGAACATAGTTTAAAATACCCACCCTGGTTTTCCATACAATTTCAACAAGGCCCTTATTATTTTGTACTTGTTTCTATTAGAACTTCTCCTAACTAATAGTTAAACCAGATAAAAAAAAATAATGTGGCCTCCAATTATCTTTACAAAACTCAAATGGCCTATTTCTCAAGTTTAAACTTATTTGGTTTTTGACCAATTTATCCTTTAAATTAAAAAATCTCAAATGAACTATCCTAGTAACAAAGATAATTAAGCCTCTAAAGTTTTGAAGACCAAGAACCAGAGGCCAGGGTTATTTAAATGGCTTGATATTATATATTTCCTAATCCACATCTAAACAAAACTCTCCAAATTTCTTTATTTTGAAAAATCCTTAAAAAAATCAAATAACTAATCCCTTGAGTTGAAAAGATGATTTTCTCCTTTAAACTTTGACCACCAAAAATCAAAGGCTAATATCAGCTAAATTGCTTCATATTGCAAACTTCCCAATTTACTTCCAAGCATTTCAATTGATATGCTCCCTTGGTCTTTATGCATCTAGGTGGGCCCACTAAAAGGAACTTGAGTTAGTGAAATTTGCCAAGATTAAATAAAAGCCATTTTTTTCATTTATTCATAATAACTAGTAATCATATAATTCACCCTCAGCTACTTAGTGCTCGGCAACACTTAAAATATCACTTTGTTTGAAAAATAGTTACCTAATCATATAAAAGTTAGGTAATGAAAAAAGGGCCTTTTTTTATTTTTACCAAATAGACTAATTGTAAATTGCGACATACAGTCAAAGCCTTTTATTTTAGGCCTTAATATGCTTAGCTGTCGTTAATTAGACTAGAGTTTTCAAATGGCCCTTAATTGGCTGTAAGATAAAAGAGTGTAACAAATGATAATCCACATCAGATACATGAAGGTGTTTGACCAGAGAAGATGTGGACCAAATCGTTAATCAGTGAGAACTACGACAAGCAAATTAAGGTTCCAAAAGTCCTAACAAATATGTTGCATAAAAAGAACAACAATACTGATACATTACAACAACTCTTTCAGGATTTATTTGAATCAATGGCCAAAGAAGATTAAAAATATGATAATATCTTTGTCAACTATGCAACAATATTTAAATTGGGATTGGTAAGCAAAGAATTCATAAAAAAATCAGATGAGGTGTCGAGTCAGCTGACATAGATTGTTTATTTGAAAGAATCCATGCAGCGTAGCTCTATATATACTTATTACGTGATAGGGCAGGCTCCATTAATCAGAGCTATCTTTCTAATGAGGTAGGTTCACGAAGTGAAAACCTTAATTTGCTCCTTACTTTGTAAATTGTAATGCAGCTTCAAAAGAACAGTGACCCACACATGAACAAAACAACAATTTATGATGTACCCTGCAGTCTAGGAATGAAGAGATGCGCAATAAATTAAAAAACACACACACATATATATATATATATATATATATATATATATATATATGCAATATCAGAATGGTGTAAGAAAGATAGAAATAGAAGAAAAAGGAGGATTGTGTCCAGTACCATTTCTGTGTCCATATATTGCAATATGTGCCACTCAGTTGGTGTATTTTTATCCTTATGTAAAACTAATTTCGTCACGCATCCAATGACGTTGTTGTTGTCATCTTTTACAGATTCTGTCTTTATATTCTTCCAGTAATAACGACCAGAACCATCCCCCAATGCACGGTTCACCTTATTATTCCTACGCAGCTCCAATTTTGTAAAGCAATAACATTCTGCAAATCATTTGAGTCTCCAGATTTATTAGAAACAAGAAAAGAATCTTAAAAGAGAGAGAGAAAGAAGAATATATATATATATATATAGATAGATAGTTTTTCAATTGAACTGGTGCTCCACTATACCTTCGAGTTGTTCGGGTTGGCACTGAAATAGACGATCATGTTCTTTAAAAAAAGGAAGAAATTCCCCACCTGCATTTTTTCTATGGACGATTCTTACCCCGTCTTCAAAAGTAGGAACGAAATGGAAACCAATGTAGAGGTCCGGGAATCCATGAATCAAGGAAGAGAGAGCATTTCTCCTGGACGCCATAGTAGAGAGCTTAGTAGTGGAGGCAACGGAACTAGTGAGAAATCAGAACGACAGGCTCATCCTTTTATAGAAGTGAAGTTTTGAATTACAAAAAAAAAAAAAAAAAAAAAATATCGTGATACCAAACCTAAAGGGTTTGTGCATGTCGGGGGAGCAAGATCCCCACTCCATTTTGGAATGGGTCTGTCCGTGCAAGACGTAAGAAGAGACCGCACAGCTCAGGTTTTTTTTTTTTTTTTTTTAACGCACAACTCAGTTACAATAGACAGAAATGAATGTCAAGAATGAGTCGATCACACTACCATAAAAAACGGGGAAAAAGCATCCAACCTTATTTCCGCCCTCTTCATATCTAGTCTATTTCTCCTTTTCTATTTCCCCATTGTAGGATGGGGACTAGTATTGTGTCTCCACTACCATTTCTGTCCCTATATTCCAATATGTGCCATTCGGTAGTTGTATTTTTTTCCTTATGTAAAACTAATTTCGTCACGCATCCAATTTTGTTGTTGTTGTCATCTCTTACAAATTCTGACTTCATATTCTTCCAATAACGACGAGAACCATCCCACAGTGGACAGTTCACCTTATTTTTCCCAAGCAGCTCCAATTTTGTAAAGCAATGACAATATCGCGATACCAAACCTATTGGGTTTATGCATGTCGGGGGAGCAAGATCCCCACTCCATTGTGGAATGGGTCTGTCCCTGCAAGACTTAAGAAGAGACCACACAACTCAGTTACTATAGACAAAAATGAATGTGAAGAGAGAGTCGATCACACTGCCATAATAACAAAAGCATCACTTGGAAAGACTTAGAAAAAGGGGCGAAAAAGCATCCAAGCTTTGGTTTATTTCCCCACTCGAAATAGACTACTTTTACGAAGATTCATAAGTCGTTTATTCCCCCTTGTCGCGTTGTCTATTTTCCTATGTGGATTAGTGGTAGAAAGATGAATGGTATACCTCGGGAGTACCGAAACAGTGCACTAGCTAGCTGTAGATTTGTTGAAGAGCAAGTACGACAATGGGAGGAAATGATGCTTCAGGCTGATCAGGAATTTTGTTTGGGTGAGGCCAAGTTTGGAAAAAAATTTATTCAACTTTGCTAACTTTTTTCACAATAGAAATACCAAAAAATAATGTATTACATTTAAATAAACACAAAATATTTTTCCATGCTTATATCTCTTGCCTAATTGAAGGGCCCTCCCACTGTCTCTTCCGAATTCATATGATCATCAATTCATCCCAAATGAGTTCTATTTCGGTCTAAAAATTTTTGTTGCATGTATTTCTATAGTTGGTCATGGCTCATGGCAAAGAAGAAAAATTTCCACTTAAATCTAACTCAAGTTATTGAACATATAAATCATAAGGCCTTATTTATTTGTAAATTGAAGATTAAAGTATGCCCAATGGTTATTTGGTTATCTTTGGACTTGTAGATATATTAGATTAGGTGATTTAGGGTTTAGGATTTGGATTAAGATTTGGAGATTAAGGGATTGAAATTAGGATTTGGAGATTAACGGCTCAGATTTGAGTATAGAGTGATTAGGATTATACTAAATCTGACGAAGAACGGAGATTTTGTTATTTATGGCTATTTGGTGAGAGACTAACCACAAGAAGACCGGTAATGAGAAGCTCGACCAGCAAAAAGAGGATCTCGAACTCTCAGTAAAAAGGTGTCGAAAGAGAAAGGCATGAGGATCTGGTACTTTTAGTAACTCTGGGGCCCAAAACCAGTATCTGAACCGTTCATCCTCTTTAGAATGCTAATATAACTATGACTCAAATTTCAAGTCTGATCTCATGATGGATAGTGAGAAATTTGTGAAAAATCATGGACCATTGGGTGTAATCAAGTTATAAACACGACTTTAGTGTGTTTCTTTTCTTTTCTTTCCTTTTTTTTGCAGTCTTTTTTTCAAATTCTCATAATTCTTGGTCTCCAAATCATGATCCAGCTGCTTTAAAATTAAAAAAAAAAAAAAAAAAATTGGGGTCAAATCTCAGCTGTTGGATGAATCAAATATTTACAAAAAAGTCCAAACCCTAAGATTTTTTAAAAGTCTGTGGGCCCCAAAACCAAGATATGAACCATTGATCCTCTTTGAAAGCCTAATCACGGTTATATAGCTAAATTTCAAATCTTAACTCATCATGGATTGTGAGAAGTTTGTGAAAAGTCATGAACCACCGGATGTAATCAAGTTACAAACGTGGTTTTTTCATGTTTTTTCTTCTTTTTCTGCAGTCTAGTTTTTTATATTGACGATTATCATCCCCTCTTCATAAGTAGGATGGAAATGAAAACTAATGAGCAGGTCTGAATCTAATCGCGGATGCAAGGAAGACAAAGCATTTATCAGCGTACTAGAGAACTTTGTAGTGGAGGGAAGGGAAGTAGTGTCTACGGGCAAAAATCTATTTACCAAACCTCATGGGTTTGTGCATGTAAAGGAATTTATGTTCCAAACCTATTGGGTTTATGTATGTCGGGGGACCAAATCCCCACTTCAGTGTGGAATGGGTCTGTCCATGCAAAACTTTAGAATAGACCACGCAAGTCAGTTATCATAGACAAAAATGAATTTCAAGAGAAAGTCACGCTACAAAATGCCCCGATACTTTTATATACTGAGAAAGAAAAAACGACGAAAAAGCATTCATTGTTTCAATAGAGATTGTTGAGGTCAACATCCACCCTCGCTCTTGAGCGATCATAATTGTGGTCGAGCCCTCGCCCTCACCCTCACCCTCACCGTAAAGCTATTGTTGTGCCATTTTCTATCACCAATTAGTTTTGGGGATAAGTAATAATTCAATGGGGTATAAGATCCTACAAGTGCTATCAGAGCCTGATAAGTTGGGTGTTCGAGTCACAACAAGAGTCGCGGCGGGTCCTACAGAAAAACTTTGGCCACATCTTGACTTTTGCATCTATAAATCATACCCCTATCTTGACGCATTTTAAAATTACGTGGCTCCAAATCCAATAAGAACTCCCAAGTTAAAAGGTGAAGTGCTCCCTCGGCGCACGTGGGAGAAAGCGGAAAGCAATCAACTATTTGGATTTGACCTAAAATAATGCGTGAAACCAGTTGGATTTGGTCATAAGCCATACAAACTCTGGGGCCAACCTCAGAGATCTGCACAATGATTGGTTGGGCAAATGTGGAACTACCGCTTGATAATGTGGGCTCCATTGCCAATGGTTTGGAATTGTTGTTTCATGGGCCTGACTGATCGAAATTAATGCCTATAAACTATTACCAACCAGAAGATTTTCAATTCATTCCCATTTAATACCAGTCGAAGCCTCCCTCAATTGGCTATAAAAAAAACTTTTTGCTCCCCATCGGTGTTTGCAGTCATCCCAACCGTTGGTGAGGATCAATAAAAGAAAGTCGTATAAAGCATGCACTTAGGCCTGTCAGTTTAGCCAGTTGAAATGGGTATTCAGCCTGGCCCAAGCCCGAAAACATAGGACTTTTAAAAAAATTGAGCCTAGCGGGCTGGGCTTGGATAATTATTTGAAAGCCCGGCCAAAATGGGATTGGGAATGGGCAAAGCATGCCCAACCCGTCCAGGCCCAGCTCGGCCCGCCTGCAAGGTTATTTTACTAATTTATATATATTTCAATGGGAACCCTAAAAAAAAACTCCCTCCAATATGTCTCTTCCCTTCATGAGAAACCACCATTTCTCATGAATTCAATTCCTTCCCACTCTACACCAAAAGCCCACACGATGAATTGGCAGCTGAACTCAATTTAATACTTAGACTAGATCCACTGTTGAGTTTAGGTTTAAAATTTTTGATAGATTTATCACCCTTCATTTTGAAGACTTATATCTACTATCTAGAATCTAGATCTTTTGAAATTTGATCAAGCTAAGATTTGGTCCACCCGTTGTCCGTCCATCATTATCATCTTTATTAACATAGCTTCACCCGTTAAGAAAAAAAAAAGACGTCTCCATTAATGAAAAGGCTAAAACCCAGGCCCGGCCCATGCCCAGCCCGAGCCCGCATAGGATGGGATTTGACATAAGCCCACTCAATTTAGGGCCAAGATTGGACAATCCCCGACCGGCTCGACCAATATTCAGGATGGGATTGGACAATCTATGCCCAGGCCCGGCCCAGCCCATTGACAGAAAGCTGGCCCACTACAACAGCCAATATACAACGCTGGTTTTTGGATGATGTTGGTTCAGCTGTAGTGGCAAATGTTGAAATTATTAACGTAAATCAATAATATTCAGAACCTTGAAATCGATAGTTTACAAAATGAATAGTTCAAACAAAAATTATACAGTTGTCTGCGTGATATGAAAGCAGTATTTTTATTATTCTTAAGTTCAACGGCGGAATTAGGAGGTTTTTTTTTTTTTTTTTTTTTTTTTTTTTTTGGGCCAAGGCAAAATATTTCACCTACCTTGTGCTCTCCATGCCAAGGCAAAATATTTCACCTACCTTGTGCTCTCCATGTGAGAACTCATTCAGACCATCTTCAAATGTAGAACCCTCCCCTTGATCTTCACAGGTACCGCTGTGACAACGGTAGCAATCCAATGAAGCACATAGTGTTGGAGTGCAAGTGAAAGTCTTCTGCCAAAGTAAAATAATCTTAAACAAAATTGCAAATTTTAGTAGTAAAATACACACAAGAAATTTATTGAAATCTGGTCAGATTTCTTCTGTAAAAAATAAAAAATTATAACAATTGTAGTAAATAAAAATATTCATTTGTCAACCTAGAATTTCAAGGCCCAATGCAGCCTATCAATTTCAAGGTGGAACTTTAAACGGCAAATAATATATTTTATTTACATATAGTCTAAAATCATTTAAGGCTTCGATTCTTGAGAAATTCACGTGGGTTCTTAACAGGGCCCCTTTAGAAAAATTCAAGGCAATTCAAAATAGCCAAGATCCTTGCAAAACCTCATTCAAATAGAATCTTGGCCCGCTATCAGATTGATCACTTATAAAAGATTGTGTGGTCCAAAGTAACATGATAATTTTCTGAATTTTGTTGATCTCAATCTGATCGTGGGCCATCTTTTATTAGATTGAAATTTTGCTACGGTTTATTAGAAAAGAGTGGCCAAATGGCCCCACTAAAGAACCGCCCAAAATTTTCTTGAGTCCCAATAAAATAAGAAAATTGTAAGATGGGTTCTTAACCGTTCTTGTCCAACAAACATGCTATTACTTACCTTTTAACTTTCAAGTTTTTGCAAAACCATGAGTTGATGGCTTGAGTGGGGTGACTTGATCCAAAATCCCATGTCTCCGGTACTCAGATACAGCGTGCTGGACGATATGAATCATTAGTTCCCATTTATAATTTATTGAATAAAGATTCTTTTGTATTTACCTCACAGGGTTTCTAATATTTTTAAATAGGCCCCTATGGTGTCAGTATTTTAATACATTTCATGTCCCAAAATATATCTGAGTTGCTGGTAAAATGAGCAACCCACGTGAGTTGAATGATGACTTTTTATGAAAATGACAAGTTTGACCTCACATCCATTAAACACTAGCTATTATTTACGAAGGGCTTTTTATTATATACCTTCAAGTGCCCAACCTGATATGGCTGGGAGATTTATAACTCAACTCGGCTTTAGGTCAGCTTTAAGTTTGGGATTTATCTACATCCAATTTGAATAAGTCTTGAGTTGAGGCAATATGCACGCAACCCATTACACCACTATTATAAGCCCTGAGCTGAGACAATACTCAAGCTAACTTGCCCATTACACCACTATTAATTACTTTTAAGAGGAGAGTATCAATTAAATTGATTTAAACCTTTTTTTACAAAACAAAATGACTTGATTTCCCTTGTTTAAACTACCTAGGAAGTACACTATTCTATATGTTAGCTATAATTAGATCATAATGACTCTTATTCTTGAAAGAAAAAAAAAATTGCTACATAGTAGAAGATGAAGAACATGCCATGCCCTTTGAAAACCTAAGTCTTTTTTATTTTTATTTTTTTTCTTTAAGGGTAATTTATATTGAAAGAAAGAAACAAAACAAGAGCCCAAGAAAGGAAATTGAATTCATAAAATGTTATAAATGAATAAAGGGAACAAAGCAAACAAACAAGAGAAAATTGTACCGTGTGGATTTATTAAATTCTATTGTTATGAGAAGCATTTGTAGATGTTGATTGTTCATAAAAAAAAAAAATAAACTCCAAAGAACGAAAGGCAATTCTCATTTGTGAGGCCTTAGGTTAAGTAAGAGGATGGATGCATGGATCTTGGGGAACTTTGTTAATCTACAAGTGGTCACTGGAGTGGGGGAAGAAGAATGTGAGAAAAAATACATAAAATAAAATGGTAAAATTATTGTTGGAATGTAAAGAATTTTCCTGGCATTTTGAAAATTATGTATAAAAGATAGTGACAACGGTAAAAGTGTCAGAATGCTTTAAACCCAAATGCTTTCTTCTCATTACTATCGATTTGACATATTTTGGGACATGAAAGGTATGAAAATGCTAAAGCAGGGGCCTATTTACAAATGCTAAAACTACATGGGCCTATTTACGAATGTTAGAAACCTCAAGAAGCTATATACAAAAAAACTTTTGAATAAATGACCCGAACAACAGGTTCCCATTTATATAATAAATCACTCAAGCAACATTAGCTGGTTCTTTCTCCTTTAATTTCTTTGTTTCCTTCCTTCCTTTTCCTATCCTTTCCTTTCCTTCATTCTTTTTTCTCACAAATCAACATTATATTTTTGGCAAAGTCACAGATTTGGCAATTTGAATTAAACAAAGATGTCTGAAGCCGAAAGACCCTTACACCCACAACGCATAGATTTGGGAATTTGAATTAGAGATAATTAGTCAAAGGTCCCACATATAGGACTTGTAAGGCCTCCAGTACATCAACTTTTCCTCTAAGGCCTGTAGTCCATGCAGCTTGGACATATTTCAGTGAGAGGTCCCTAGACACGTCACCTTATGGAGAGAGGTCCCTAGATACGCCACCTCATACATTTTTATGACTGATTTGCCCTCTCAACTATTTAGGCATGAAATCTTTCAACATGTTAGATATGAAATTCTGAATTTTAAAAATTCAAATCTTCCATTCTCCCTCGTTCGTTCACTCTTATTTTCTATTATCCCGGAAAACTCCATTGGAAGAAGAAGGCAATCGATCATCACCTGTCGCTGCACCATCTGTAGTTACAGAAGGATCATTGGCTACCTGGGCTACCTGCACCATCTGTAGTTGTAGAAGGATCATAAGCTACCGATGCACCATTTGAAGGCAAGGACCGGATTGGATTGATCCTCGTGAGAGTCACAGATTAGGCGTTCGAAGATCAAAGGTGTTCTGATCAATCAGGTGGGCCACGCTCGAGGACAAACAGGATTTCGAACCCTTGTCTAGTCGTTGCTGAAGAAGACGACCGATCCTGTTCAATTGTCGAAGATTGCACGATCAATGATTCTGTTTTGCAAAACAGAATCACGGCTGAGTATGTTCAATCACCATCGTCCCTTCATCGTCAAGGAAGACCGGAGCCACTGCATCACTGCCGGTTTCTCTTTGTCATCACCATCGCCTTGCCAGTCCGGCCGCCCGCCCATCGTCGCCGCGGAAGACAACAACAGAAGGGGGACATTGCCTGTTGCAGATCGTCGAGGAAAACCGGAGCCGCCACATCACTGTCGGTTTCCTTTCGTCATCATCGTCTCCTTGCCAGTCCGGCCACCCGCCCATCGTCGTCGCGGAAGACAACTGTAGAAGGGTGGACATCGCCTGTTGCAGGCGTTGGGAGGAAAAAGACAAAGACCTAGTTGGGTCCGCTCCAGGGCCCAAGTCTCGGGTCGGTTTAGGTCAGGCTCGACCTAACTCACCTTGAGAAAGCCCAAAACCCAGAAATATTAACGATTGAAGTTTGCTTTGACGATATCTTGACGATCTGGAGTCCGATCTGAGATCCGAACGTAGTCGATGCTGCTTCGCCATTGCCAGAGAAGGAAGGCAGGAGGGTTGTTATATTATTTTTGACAAAACTATATGACTTTTATGAAGTTTATCTGAGTTTTTGTGAAATTTATCTGATTTTTTTCATTTATTGTCAAATTTATTTGAGTTTTGCACAAATTTATCTGAGTTCTGAAAAAAAATTTCTCTAGGTTCTGGACAAATCTATCTGAGTTTTTGACTAATTTATCTGAATTTTGAAACAAATTTATCTGAGTTCAGCACAAATCTAACTGAGTTTTTGGCAAATTTATTTGAGTTTTTATTTATGTCTTTGAAATTTATTTACATTTTTTTAGTTTCATTTGGATCTTTTGAAATTTATTTGTGTCTTTCAAAATTTATTTGCATTTTTTGAAATTTATTTGGATCTTTTGAGATTTGTTTGGGTTTTTTAAATTTATCTTCGTTCTTTTGAAATTTATTGTGTTTTTTAAAATTATTTCTTTTTTTTTAGATTTTATTTACATTTTTTGAAATTTATGTGCTTCTTTTCAAATTTATTTATATTTTTTAAGATTTATTTGGATCTTTTTTGAAATTTATTTGCGTCTTTTGGAATTTATTTGGATTTTTTGAAACTTATTTGGATCTTTTGAGATTTGTTTGTGTCTTTTTAAATTTATCTTTGTTCTTTTGAAATTTATTGTGTTTTTTGAAATTATTGCATTTTTTTGAAATTTTATTTACGACTTTTGAAATTTATTTGCATCTTTTCAAATTTATTTATATTTTTTGAATTTTATTTGGATCTTTTGAAATTTATTTTTGTCTTTTGGAATTTATTTACATTTTTTGAAATTTATTTGGATCTTTTGAGATTTATTTGCATCTTTTTAAATTTATTTACATTCTTTTGAAATTTATTTCATTTTTTGGAATTATTGTGTTTTTTGAAAGTTATTTTCATTTTCAATAATGGGATTTCATTAATATGGCCAATTAGATAGTAGTTGACCATTATTAATAGCATATCTCACTAATCGTGGGATATGTTTTTGAAGAAAGGGTAAATTAGACATATCATGTATGAGAATTTGTTAGAGGACCTTTGACTGCATCACTTCTTTTTGTGGACTGTTTGCAACAAAATCATACTTTGAGGGACCTCTCGCCGAATCCCCCTTTGAATTAAACAAAGATGTCTGAAGCCGAAAGACCCTTACACCCACAGCGCATTTGACGTTCTCGACTCCTTATTTGGTTTTTCTTTTTGTTCTTTTTTTCCATGTCGAATTCTAAATCATGATTCAAACCTTTTGGAGGACTTTAGAAGGGCAAAAATAGTTATGCAATCAGATTTCAGCCGTTTGATAATCATCGATTTTGATATATTTGTTAAATAGTCTAAACCATTCAATCTATTTTTTGGGTTCTTGTGGGGCCCCAAAACCAGTATTCGAGTCGTTCATCCTCTTTGAAACGCTAATATAACTATGACTCAAATTTCAAGTCTTATCTCATTATGGATAGTGAGAAATTTGTGAAAAATCACGAACCATTGGGTGTAATCAAGTTATAAACACAAGTCTAATGTGTTTCTTTTTATTTTTTATTTTTTTTGTAGTCCAGTTTTTTCAAATTTTCATAATTCTTGATCTCCAAATCATGATCCATCTTCTTTAAATTTAAAAAAAAAAAAGGGTTGAATTAATTCAGTCGTTGGATGAATCTGATATTTACAAAAATGTCCAAACCCTCGGATTTTTTAAAGTTCTATGGGCCCCAAAACCAAGATATGAACCATTGATCTTTGAAAGTCTAATCACGGTTATGGAGTCAAATTTCAAATATTAACTCATCATGGATTGTGAGAAGTTTGTGAAAAGTCATGAACCATTGGATGTAATCAAGTCACAAACTTGTTTCCTCATGGTTTTTTTTTTTTTTTTTTTTTTCGCATTTTAGTTTTTTCAATTTCTTCATAATTCTTCACCTCCAAATCACAATCCAAATTGTCCATCCTCTTTAAAATGTCAAAAACAGTTATGAAGTCAAATCTCAACAACTGGATGATCAAAATTTTGAGATATTTGTGAAAAAGTCCATAACCTTATAATTCTGTTGAGGAACTTCTATGGGCCCCGAAACCAAGATATGAACTGTTCATCCTCTTTGGAAGGTTAAAATTGGCTATGAGGTCAAATTTCAGATCTTATCTCATCATGAGTTCTCAAAAATTTGTGAGAAAAATGAATCGTTAAATGTACTCAAATAATGGAGTGTGTTTCACATGTGATGATCTATTTGTGAAGCATCTATTTCAAACTGCTCCACTAGCAACAAATCTATTTCACACATATAAGATTGGCAAAACAGGTTCTTAATCTATACAAAAATCTTCCAATCCAACCATCAATGCGTTAGAAAGGCGGCTAAGTGGGGCCCGCAGTTCTCTGTTGAAGTTCAACCGATAGGACATATCATGGAATTCTCTCTTACTAGAGACCCACACAGTTGCAATGCAGGATTTTTTTGTTATTGCCTTTAATCGAGGGGCTCCCACTTTTTTGAACAACCGAGATTGAAAATCCACCACCACCCTTGTTGGACTAAGTTAGGTGAGAGTTTCGTAGGGCATATCATCTCACAAAATGCTCAAACTAATTTGTTATGGGCCTGGTGACGGTGAGATAAGATAGTTTTTATGTTTCCAAGGGGAAAATCTATTTTAAAAAAAATTGGAACTACTAGTTTTTTAATAGTTTGACTTTTAGTCAAGCGAAATTTAAGTAAAACATAAAAAAGAGATTTTTTTTTATTTTTTTTATTTTTTTATTAGATTTGCATGGAAATACAAGGCTTAATTTTTGTAAAAAGCTCAAAAAAATCAGGACTATTGAGATACAAATTAAATAAGGCTAATATATTATCTTCTAAACCCTATTTAGTTTATGTAAGTTTGGGACTGTGGGTGTAAAACACAAGAAAAGTTGCACCCCACTCCATTGCTGCATGGGTTTTAATAGTAGAAACAACTTAGTTATTCAAGGGAAAGAAATGAGAGATAATTTGTTGCCGAAGGACGACACTCCCAGACAGTGGCGTACCCATTATTTTCGTTTGAGGGGTGCGGACCCTAATATATATTGGTAGCTTGGTTTTGGGAGACAACCGAGGATCTTCATGTGGATATTGAGGGTGGACTCACGACTTTTATTGGACTTTTTGAAGTAAACCAAGAATTCTCGTATATGTTTTGGAAGCACACCATGGTTTGATAGGTGTGATCGCACCCACGTGGCTGTACTTAGTTCCAACACTGCTCCCAGAGATTCTTACTTGTTTGGCTAATTCATGTGTAGAGTGAATTGAATTGAAGGCTCCACTTTAAGAGACATGAAAAGAAGAGAGGTCATATAAAAAATGTGTCAGATTTTAAAAATCACCTCATTTTTCTTTTAAAAAAGGTCAAAAAATAATTCTCTCATCTCACTAAATGACAAAAGGCCCTCTATTTTTTTTTAATAAAAAAAGATAAAAATAATACCTTCTGAAGCCACTAAATGCATGTCTTTTTATCATCTAACACATTTCATTTGACCCCCTCAACCTTATTTTTGCTTGATTTGAACATTCTCTTCACTTCACTTAATAAGTGAATTACCTAAACAAACAACCCCAGGAAGAGGAGAAAATGACAGAATTTTGATGTGAGTAAAATGACAAGCAGACAATTCCCTGTAGTTGGAGAAATAGGAAAATCCAAGGGAAGAAACTCTTCTTGGAGATAACCACAAATTATCTAGTTTTCAGTAAGATTTTTTTTTTAGCCCCTTAGAAACAACATGCATTATCAGTGGAGCCCATTTATTATTAATCCAAACCCCCCATACTGACCCAACCATCATCTATCATTGATTTCATTTTACGTTATTTTCATATTTTATATTTTTTATGCATTTTTCAAATTCTCCTTTATCAATAAAAAACTGTTATTTTTTCCTCAACTAAACTTTTCTTTAATTTTATTAATAGGGACTCACACCTATTATTTCTTGAGAATTTCTTGAGATTATTTTTTTATTTTGAATTTCCAAATCTATTTTACTTTAGTCATGTATATTTTATATTATTATTTTTTCTTATTTTAATTATTGAAATACAAAAATTACCCATTTAAAGAAGAAATATCAATGTCAAATTTATTTTGAGATACATGTGAAAAACCCAAAAGTAATTTAGTCCCACTTTCTAGTTTTTCTGCACTCTCGTGAGTGCAAAATCAACCTATTTTTCTTTTTTTTTCTTTTAACTTTTCTTTGCACTCATTTGGACCAACAATTTATGATACATGGAGAACTCATGGGCTGTGCTCAATCCAGGCCACGCCCACTTTGAGTCAGGCCTTGATATATAAGCTGAATCCATTTAATAATTGCTCGAGATTGGATTAAGTGATAGAAATCCCAAACCCCAGCTAAGCCGGAATGAAGAATGCTTATCAGTTACTGATAACTTTTCTAAATAATTGCTAAAAAGCTGATACAACAACCCATAAAAGGCATCGTTCGGCCAGGCCAGGCGAAGCCCAATTGACTAAACACGCGAACTTGGGCCTAACATTTATGGCCTATATTGAGTTTGGGCAAGATGCATGCCTCTGTTTCTAATGTCAGACCGAGCCTAGATGTGCCTCAGTCCGGCCTAGCCCGGCCCATGAGCACCTCTAATGCAAACGTTTCAATACTCACAAAAATCGATAGATTCTAAGGCATAAAGTATCATGAGTTAGATCATCATGGATTTTGAGTACATGTGAAAAATAAATTTTATAAATTTTTACTACAACAAAAAACACCATTAGTGACATGAAAAAATGTCACCAAAGGCCCAATTTTTGTCACCTATTATCATTGGTGACAAGGGACAGGGTGTCATTGTATCCATGACACTAAAAGTCAACGGTGACAAAGTTTGTGCACTTGTCACGGAATGATGTCAAAAGTGACAAAACTATGGTGTCATAAAAGAAAGATTTTCCATGACATAGTAGGGTGTCACTGAAAGCAATTGTGACAACAACGAAGGTGTAATAGAAAAGAGATCTTCTGTGACAAAAATTGTCACTAAAAATATTTACCGTGACAACCAAATACATGTCACCAATAATATTACCAGGTTGGCACACAAGGGTGACATACTCTTTTTGTCACAAAAAAACACAATCAAAATATTTGTTCCACCCAAATTATAATTTCGCACCTGCTTACAAAGTTTCGAATATTTGTATCTAGATACACCCATTAGCAAAACTTATACCACAAAGATGCAAAATATCCAAATCAAATATCCAACAAGTCAACATTCTATCATTCAAGTTTACAACCCTTCAAAATATTCATCCTTCAACAATAAACACTTCAAAATTAATAGTTTTAGCATAACTACAAAACATCCATACACGGTGTGTCGTGTCAAATAACAAAAATAATTCAAAACAAGTATTTCAGTTAACTACAAAAAGTCTTCAACTCCATCTTGGTCATCTTGGTTAACTGCCAAAAAGTAACTCCATCTCAATCGATAGTTACCTACCTATATAAAATCACAACAAAAAAAAAAAAATGTAATTATTTAACATGTTATGAAGCACACAACTCAAAATAAATGTATGAGAAAATAAAAGGAAGGAAGCAATAGATGGTGACTGTATCGATGAATCATGTCAGGTGTTAGACCACATGTTATATGATTGAGAGCTTTAAAGCCTAGGAGAGCTTTTGGGCAGCTCCAGCATCCAAGATCCAATAAAAGATTTGAATGGAAGAAACAGAACAAAGAGAAAAAGAAGATGAAAAAAGAAAAGATCAATTCGGATAAAGCTAACTAGATAGTAACTGACCATTTAATCATCACCACAAAATCAAATGTGATTCCTGTGGCAAACTATGATGCAATCTCATATGAAAGCTTTTTGGATAGAGAATTTCAATACAATGTTTCCCCCCACTGTGAAGCTAGAAAAATCTCCATCCTCCAGCAAACAATATGCTCCAAAAATAATAGGACTTTTTCTATTCATTCCAAAATGTAAATCCTCCATTTGACCTTTCCTAATTTTCCAGTAGTCTATCAGTTCCACAAGAGGATTAGAAATCCACTCATTTTTGGAATCTAAATCATTCCATGCAACTAAAAGAAGTTCCAGGAAGCTTTTCACTCCAACCCAAACAGAACTCTTAAAAATAACTCCATCAGTGAGTGTGCATGTGTTTGTGTATGAGAGAGAGAGAGAGAGAGAGAGAGAGGTCTGTAAATAAAATATGTCAAAATAGATATTAGGTAAAGTTAAGATCTTTAACCTGATAAAGACGAAGAAGGCAGAGGTTAGCATCCAAACTATATGTTTGTAACGAAACCTACATCATAATCATGGAAAAATGAAAATATTTCAGTTACAGGAAAAGAAAAAAAAAAAACAGAAATACTCTATATGGAAAAACATATCCAAGCATATATCCATACACCCTTATAAAAGAGAACAAATGACTTGCTTCTTGTTTTTTCTCTACACAACCAACGTGGGGCTGACTTTCCTGCGTCATGGCCCACTTACATGCATTCTGCCAAGTGACTTCTCTTTGTGTTGAGGCCTAGCGATCCAACTTCTCCATTCCAAGTAAACATGGTTCCAAGTGAGCGTAAATTATGAAATCATTTTCAATTGAATACCTCAAAAGTGGGCTCCACTCAACAAATTTTATTTTATCAATAGATATGGCATTCATTTTGACAACCCATATAATAAATAGATATGAGCCCCCACGATTGGAACCCATCTCTCCTTTTAGTGTAAAATTTGAATATAGCTGATAAAGGTCCAAGCTTTCTGTTGAGCCAGGTGGGCCCCACTTTGAGTCCAATCCACCCACTTATGGGACCCACTTAGTGGATCCGGGCTCATTAGGACTGGTCCAGCTCATATAGCACTAACAACAAACCCAAACCTATTTACTTTTCGGGGTCTAAATAAGGACCTATTAACGAATTGGAACCTCCAAGTAATCGGAGAATCAGGGACTCATTTACATCCCTACACACAGGTCATTTTTTTGCTCTAGTCCGGGCCCCCAGATCTTCCTCTCACCTTGTTGCGTTTTCCACCCCTCCATGGTATGATAATATACTTGCTTCTCACCTCCTACATCCAATGCCATTTATGGTGCATCCCCACTCGGTATTAATTCATGACATGCATTTATTTTCTAAATCATCATATTAGCCGGTCTGGGACTTTGGATTATGAGTAATTTATAGGTATCGAGAAAGTAATTTGTTTTAGTAAGTTATAAGTAGACTTTAAGAAAAATGACATTTATCATGTTGAATATGATAGCTTTATATTGCATCCTATATGTTTATTTTCTATTTATATGCTGCATGATTGTAGGTATCCACTATCCAAACCATCGCTGGTTATAGTCTACCAGACTGTCTCTGTTTATAGGCAATTTGGATGTGGGTTCTAATTATCACATTCTAATAATGTTTGACATATAAGAAAACATGAAAAATACAAGTGAATATATATAATCCCCTTTTTGGAGATTATTTGATGAGATTAAAAGTAAGATTTTCTCATACAGACTAACCAATTTTTTAAAAAGAGGTATGTTTTATAGATAAACATTGCATATTTGTTGAACGGGTTATTTTAATCATTTTGCCAACTTCAGAATTTTAAATTTTGAGAGTTAAGCTGGACTTTGATGAATAAATGAACTAAATAAATGAAATGCATTTTATTACATTATGTATTTATAGCTGAAATCTCCTTTAATACAATTAGCAGCACCTGCCTTCGGACCTTTAATAGAATTAGCAGCACCTGCCTATGGATACTACACGTGCCTTGCAGGGTACTGAGGGATAATTAGTAAATAAAAACTAAATTAAAATATAAACTAAACTAAACAAGAATGGAAAGTTCTAAGCTAACTAACACACTACTACACCCCAAAGTGCATTAACCCAAACTTAAGGTTGAAAAGGGGGGCTTACCAAAGTGAAGCTTGAATATGGGGATGAGAGGCTTGCGGGTCACGCGAAATGATGGTGATCATCGGGAGGTTGTAGGGCCCACTTGATGGTGGCCCACTAAATTAGAATGGTGAAGGGGAACTCTTTGGTGGTCCATCTGAGAAGGAGAGAATGAAACAAGGACAGAATGAAAAGAAGAATAACAATGAGAGAAGAATGGGAGAGAATTAGTGAGAGAGAGATGATGACAGTGGTGAGATGGGTCGGGGTTACCACTATTGACAGTGAAGAGTGTGGGAGAGATGAAATTAAAGAAAAAAACAAGAAGGGAAACAGAGAGAATCAGTAGCAGAGAGGAAGAGAAAGAGTGAATAAAGAAAGAAAGACAAGAGAAGATACCGGCGATTGAATCATCGCCACGTTGGCAGCAAGGGAGTGGAGGGAGAAAGAAATAAAGAATGAAAAGAAAGAATGAAATGGGTGAGGAAGGGCTGATACACGTTGCAGCAAGGTGAAATGGAAATGGGATGAAAGATGAGGTGGATGGGACTCATCATGTTGGCAGTTAGGAAATGAGGGAGGAAGAGAATTAGAAAGAAAACAGAGAAGAAATAGAGAAATAGAGATTGGAAATGGGGAAATAGAGAGATGGAGAAATAGGGAAATAGAGAGGTTGGGTTCGGTGGTGGCCGGCGGTGATCGTGGAGGTCGCCGACGGCGACGGTGATGATGCCGGGACGGTGGCAGATACGAGAATGGGTGAAAGAAGAGATGAGTGGCAGTGGATGAGGATGAGAGATGAAGATGAGAGAATGGAGAAGGAGAAGAGTTCGCCGGAGATGATCGTATGGCTGGCGGCGGCGGGTCCGGCGCTTCGTGAGGCAGCAAGCTGTGAGGGAGGAGAGAGAACGAGAGAGGGTGAACAGAATGAGAGAGAGAGGGGCTGCCTGCTGGTGGAGTTGGAACGAGAGGGAGGAGAGGGCTTGCCAATAAAGGAAAAAGGGAAGTGGAAATGGGTAGTGGGGTTTGCACCTGGGGATAAGGGGGCTGGGGTATGATGTGGGTGAGGTGGGGTCACATGAGATTATGTTAG
>QPKB01000001.1:46603371-46679574 GCA_003546025.1 Camphora micrantha
TCCAGAATCAAAGCCTTAAACGATTTAAGACTATTGTAAATAAGTTATAATTATTTGCCGTTTAAAGTCCACTTTGGAAATTGATAGGCTGCTTTGGCCTTGAAATTCTAGGTTGACAAATTGGAATATTTTTAATTTACTGCAATTGTTAATAATTTAATTTTAAGAAGATTTTAAAAATTTTTTAAAATTTTTGTACAGATTCGAGAAATCTGACCACGATTTCAATAAAATTTCTGTGTGTGTATTTTACTACTTAAATTTGCAATTTTGTTTAAGATTATTTTAACTTTGGCGGAAGACTTTACTTGCACTCCAACCACTATGCCTTCATTGGATTGCTACCGTTGTCACAGCGGTACTGTGAAGATCAAGTGGAGGTCTCTACATTTGAAAGATGGTCTGAATGAGTTCTCACATGGAGAGCACCCAGGTAGGTGAAATATTTTGCCTTGGCCCTCAAAAAAAAAAAAACCAAAAAAAAAAAAAAAAAAAAAAAAAAAAAAACCTCCTAATCCGCCGTGAACTTAAGAATAATAAAAATACTGCTTTCATATCACGCAGACAAGGGTATAATTTTTGTTTGAACTATTCATTTTGTAAACTATCGATTTCAAGGTTCTGAATATTATTGATTTACGTTAATAATTTCAACATTTTGCCACTACAGCTGAACCAAACATCATCCAAAAACAGCGTTGTATATTGGCTGTTGTAGTGGCCAGCTTTCCTGTCAATGGGCTGGGCGGGCCTGGGCATAGATTTGTCCAATCCCATCCTGAATATTGGTCGAGCCGGTCGGGGCATTGTCCAATCTTGGCCCTAAATTGAGTGGGCTTATGTCAAATCCATCCTATGCGGCTCGGGCTGGGCATGGGCCGGCCTGGGTTTTAGCCTTTTCATTAATGGAGACGTCTTTTTTTTTTCTTAACGGGTGAAGCTATGTTAATAAAGATGATAATGATGGACGGACAACGGGTGGACCAATCTTAGCTTGATCCAAATTTCAAAAGATCTAGATTCTAGATAGTAGATATAAGTCTTTCAAATGAAGGGTGATAAATCTATCAAAATTTTAAACCTAAACTCAACAGTGGATCTATCTAAGTATTAAAATTGGAGTTCAGCTGCCAATTCATCGTGTGGGCTTTTGGTGTAGAGTGAGAAGGAATTGAATTCATGAGAAATGGTGGTTTCTCATGAAGGGAAGAGACATATTGGAGGGAGTTTTTTTTTAGGGTTCCCATTGAAATATATATAAATTAGTAAATAACCTTGCAGGCGGGCCGAGCTGGGCCTGGACGGGTTGGGCATGCTTTGCCCATTCCAATCCCATTTTGGCCGGGCCTTTTCAAATAATTATCCAAGCCCAGCCCGCTAGGCTCAATTTTTTTAAAGTCCTATGTTTCGGGCTTGGCCAGGCTGAATACCCATTTCAACTGGCTAAACTGACAGGCCTAAGTGGCATGCTTTAATACGACTTTCTTTTTATTGATCCTCACCAACGTTGGGATGACTGCAAACACCGATGGGGAGCAAAAAGTTTTTTTTATAGCCAATTGAGGGAGGCTTCGACTGGTATTAAATGGGGAATGAATTGAAAATCTTCTGGTTGGTAATAGTTTTATAGCATTAATTTCGATCAGTCAGGCCCATGAAACAACAATTCCAAACCATTGGCAATGGAAGCCCACATTATCAAGCGGTAGTTCCACATTTGCCCAAACCAATCATTGTGCAGAGTCTCTGAGGTTGGCCCCAGAGTTTGTATGGCTTATGACCAAATTCCAAATGGTTTCACGCATTATTTTAGGTCAAATCCAAATAGTTGATTTGCTTTCCGCTTTCTCCCACGTGCGCAGCGAGGGAGCACTTTTACCTTTTAACTTGGGAGTTCTTATTGGATTTGGAGCCACGTAATTTTAAAATGCGTCAAGATGGGGTATGATTTATAGATGCAAAAGTTCAAGATGTGGCCAAAGTTTTTCTGTAGGACCCGCCGCGCGACTCTTGTTGTGACTCGAACACCCAACTTATCAGGCTCTGATAGCACTTGTAGGATCTTATACCCCATTGAATTATTACTTATCCCCAAAACTAATTGGTGATAGAAAATGGCACAACAATAGCTTTACGGTGAGGGTGAGGTGAGGGCGAGGGCTCGACCACAATTATGATCGCTCAAGAGCGAGGTGGATTGTTGACCTCAACAAATCTCTATGAAACAATGAAATGCTTTTTCGTCGTTTTTTCTTTCTCAGTATATAAAAGTAATCGGGGCAAATTTTTGTAGCGTGACTTTCTCTTGAAATTCATTTTTGTCTATGATAACTGGACTTGGCGTGGTCTATTCTAAAGTTTTGCATGGGACAGGCCCATTCCACACTGAGTGGGGATTTGGTCCACCGACATACATAAAACCCAATAGTTTGGGAACATAAATTCCTTTACATGCACAAACCCATGAGGTTTGGTTAATAGATTTTTTGCCCGTAGACACTACTTCCCTTCCCCTCCACTACAAAAGTTCTCTAGTACGCTGATAAATGCTTTGTCTTCCCTGCTCCGCGATTAGATTCAGACCTGCTCATAGTTCCATTTCCATCCTAACTATGAAGAGGGGAATGATAATCGTCAATATAAAAAAACTAGACTGCAGAAAAAGAGGAAGAAAAAACATGAAAAAAACACGTTTGTAACTTGATTACATCCGGTGGTTCATGACTTTTCACAAACTTCTCACAATCCATGATGAGTTAAGATTTGAAATTTAGCTATATAACCGTGATTAGGCTTTCAAGAGGGAGATCAATGGTTCATATCTTGGTTTTGGGGCCCACAGACTTTTAAAAAATCTTAGGGTTTGGACTTTTTTGTAAATATTTGATTCATCCAACAGCTGAGATTTGACCCCAATTTTTTTTTTTTTTTTTTAATTTTAAAGCAGCTGGATCATGATTTGGAGACCAAGAATTATGAGAATTTGAAAAAAAGACTGCAAAAAAAAGGAAAGAAAAGAAAAGAAACACACTAAAGTCGTGTTTATAACTTGATTACACCCAATGGTCCATGATTTTTCACAAATTTCTCACTATCCATCATGAGATCAGACTTGAAATTTGAGTCATAGTTATATTAGCATTCTAAAGAGGATGAACGGTTCAGATACTGGTTTTGGGCCCCAGAGTTACTAAAAGTACCAGATCCTCATGCCTTTCTCTTTCGACACCTTTTTACTGAGAGTTCGAGATCCTCTTTTTGCTGGTCGAGCTTCTCATTACCGGTCTTCTTGTGGTTAGTCTCTCACCAAATAGCCATAATAACAAATCTCCGTTCTTCGTCAGATTTAGTATAATCCTAATCACTCTATACTCAAATCTGAGCCGTTAATCTCCAAAATCCTAATTTCAATCCTTAATCTCCAATCTTAATCCAAATCCTAAAACCCTAAATCACCTAATCTAATATATCTACAAGTCAAAGATAACCAAATAACCATTGGGCATACTTTAATCTTCAATTTACAAATAAATAAGGCCTTATGATTTATATGTTCAATAACTTGAGTTAGATTAAGTGGAAATTTTCTTCTTTTGCCATGAGCCATGACCAACTATAGAAATACATGCAACAAAAATTTTTAGACCGAAATAGAAACTCATTTGGGATGAATTGATGATCATATGAATTCGGAAGAGACAGTGGGAAGGGCCCTTCAATTAGGCAAGAGATATAAGCATGGAAAAATATTTTGTGTTTATTTTAAATGTAATACATTATTTTTTGGTATTTCTATTGTGAAAAAAGTTAGCAAAGTTGAATAAATTTTTCCAAACTTGCCTCACCCAAACAAATTCCTGATCAGCCTGAAGCATCATTTCCTCCATTGTCGTACTTGCTCTTCAACAAATCTACAGCTAGCTTAGTGCACTGTTTCGGTACTCCCGAGGTATATCCATTCATCTTTCTACCACTAATCCCATAGGAAAATAGACAACGCGACAAGGGGAATAAACGACTTATGAATCTTCGTAAAAGTAGTCTATTTCGAGTGGGGAAATAAACCAAGCTTGGATGCTTTTTCGCCCCTTTTTCTAAGTCTTTTCCAAGTGATTGCTTTTGTTATTATGGCAGTGTGATCGACTCTCTCTTCACATTCATTTTTGTTCTATAGTAACTGAGTTGTGTGGTCTCTTCTTAAGTCTTGCAGGGACAGACCCATTCCACAATGGAGTGGGGATCTTGCTCCCCCGACATGCATAAACCCAATAGGTTTGGTATCGCGATATTGTCATTGCTTTACAAAATTGGAGCTGCTTGGGAAAAATAAGGTGAACTGTCCACTGTGGGATGGTTCTCGTCGTTATTGGAAGAATATGAAGTCAGAATTTGTAAGAGATGACAACAACAACAAAATTGGATGCGTGACGAAATTAGTTTTTACTAAGGAAAAAAATACAACTACCGAATGGCACATATTGGAATATAGGGACAGAAATGGTAGTGGAGACACAATACTAGTCCCCATCCTACAATGGGGGAATAGAAAAGGAGAAAATAGACTAGATATGAAGAGGGCGGAAATAAGGTTGGATGCTTTTTCCCCTTTTTTATGGTAGTGTGATCGACTCATTCTTGACATTCATTTCTGTCTATGTAACTGAGTTGTGCGTTATAAAAAAAAAAAAAAAAAAAAAAAAAAAAAAAAAAAAAAAAAAAAAACCTGAGCTGTGCGGTCTCTTCTTACGTCTTGCACGGACAGACCCATTCCAAAATGGAGTGGGGATCTTGCTCCCCCGACATGCACAAACCCTTTAGGTTTGGTATTCACGATATTTTTTTTTTTTTTTTTTTTTTGTAATTCAAAACTTCACTTCTATAAAAGGATGAGCCTGTCGTTCTGATTTCTCACTAGTTCCCTTGCCTCCACTACTAAGCTCTGTACTATGGCATCCAGGAGAAATGCTTTCTCTTCCTTGATTCATGGATTCCCGGACCTCTACATTGGTTTCCATTTCGTTTCCTACTTTTGAAGACGGGTAAGAATCGTCCCATAGAAAAAAATGCAGGTGGGGAATTTCTTTCCTTTTTTTAAAAGAACATGATCGTCTATTTCAGTGCCAACCCGAACAACTCGAAGGTATAGTGGAGCACCAGTTCAATTGAAAAACTATCTATCTATATATATATATATTCTTCTTTCTCTCTCTCTTTTAAGATTCTTTTCTTGTTTCTAATAAATCTGGAGACTCAAATGATTTGCAGAATGTTATTGCTTTAACAAAATTGGAGCTGCGTAGGAATAATAAGGTGAACCGTGCATTGGGGGATGGTTCTGGTCGTTATTACTGGAAGAATATAAAGACAGAATCTGTAAAAGATGACAACAACAACGTCATTGGATGGGTGACGAAATTAGTTTTAAATAAGGATAAAAATACACCAACTGAGTGGCACATATTGCAATATATGGACACAGAAATGGTACTGGACACAATCCTCCTTTTTCTTCTATTTCTATCTTTCTTACACCTTTCTGATTTTGCATATATGTATATATATATTATATATATATATATATATATATATATATCTGTGTGTGTGTTAATTTATTGCGCATTTCTTCATTCCTAGACTGCAGGGTCCATGATATATTGTTGTTGTGTTCATGTGTGGGTTACTGTTCTTTTGAAGCTGCATTACAATTTACAAAATAAGGAGCAAATTAAGGTTTTCACTTCGTGAACCTACCTCATTAGAAAGATAGCTCTGATTAATGGAGCCTGCCCTATCACGTAATAAGTATATATAGAGCTACGCTGCATGGATTCTTTCAAATAAACAATCTATGTCAGCTGACTCGACACCTCATCTGATTTTTTTATGAATTCTTTGCTTAGCAATCCCAATTTAAATATTGTTGCATAGTTGACAAAGATATTATCATATTTTTAATCTTCTTTGGCCATTGATTCAAATAAATCCTGAAAGAGTTGTTGTAATGTATCAGTATTGTTGTTCTTTTTATGCAACATATTTGTTAGGACTTTTGGAACCTTAATTTGCTTGTCGTAGTTCTCACTGATTAACGATTTGGTCCACATCTTCTCTGGTCAAACACCTTCATGTAGCTGATGTGGATTATCATTTGTTACACTCTTTTATCTTACAGCCAATTAAGGGCCATTTGAAAACTCTAGTCTAATTAACGACAGCTAAGCATATTAAGGCCTAAAATAAAAGCTTTGACTGTATGTCGCAATTTTACAATTAGTCTATTTGGTAAAATAAAAAAAAGGCCCTTTTTTCATTACCTAACTTTTATATGATTAGGTAACTATTTTTCAAACAAAGTGATATTTTAAGTGTTGCCGAGCACTAAGTGGCTGAGGGTGAATTATAAGATTACTAGTTATTATGAATAAATGAAAAAAATGGCTTTTATTTAATCTTGGCAAATTTCACTAACTCAAGTTCCTTTTAGTGGGCCCACCTAGATGCATAAGACCAAGGGAGCATATCAATTGAAATGCTTGGAAGTAAATTGGGAAGTTTGCAATATGAAGCAATTTAGCTGATATTAGCCTTTGATTTTTGGTGGTCAAAGTTTAAAGGAGAAAATCATCTTTTCCACTCAAGGGAATAAATTATTTTGATTTTTTTAAAGGATTTTTCAAAAGAAAGAAATTTGGAGAGTTTTGTTTAGATGTGGATTAGGAAATATATAATATCAAGCCATTTAAATAACCCTGGCCTCTGGTTCTTGGTCTTCAAAATTTTAGAGGCTAAATTATCTTTGTTACTAGGATAGTTCATTTGAGATTTTTTAATTTAAAGGATAAATTGGTCAAAAACCAAATAAGTTTAAACTTGAGAAATAGGCCATTTGAGTTTTGTAAGGATAATTGGTCTAAATCAAGAAATTGGAGGCCACATTAATTTTTTTTATCTGGTTTAACTATATAGGAGAAGTTCTAATAGAAACAAGTACAAAATAATAAGGGCCTAGTTGAAATTGTATGGAAAACCAGGGTGGGTATTTTAAACTATGTACCCAGTGCTTTTATTTGGTCATGTGACCCTCCTTTAAAATGGGGTGGGTATTTTTACGTGTGAGTTTCACTTGATTTTCTCTCAATTGCATTTTATTATATAATCTTTACTGCCTGGACTGCATTGTTCTCTTTGATTTGGACCACATCAAAGGTCTAATTGCAAAAAAGTTGTGCAATGCAAGCATTTTCTTAGCAAGTTTTTGAAGTTGTCCTCCTCAATCATTTCCAATATGTCGTACTTTATAAAATTATAGGCATCCTCTGTTTTCCACTGCAGGCGGATGCTCGTCGCTGGGTTCTGTGTCAGATATACAAAAGAGAGAAAAACAATGATTCCGGTAGTTCCGGCCGCTTTGATCCTCAAATTTATCCCTCAACTTCACAGGTTCCAAGTATGAATCAAATCCCAGGTGTGGGCCAATATGGGTACCCTCCACAGGGTGATACGGACGACTGGAATGGATTCTTCAACGCTGACTTTGATATGGACGATGTGAATGAAATCATTAATCAACTCTGATCAGAGTTTTAATTAATATGGATTAGTTTTGTCTAGTATGCATTGTCGTAGATTGGTGTCACGTCCAGGTTTCCTTGCTGCATGTAGGCCCTTTGTGTTTGTATTTGGCGTAGTTGGACCTATGATATATATCTATATTTGTGTATGTTTGATTATTTTTTTTCTCGTCTTCCTTTTCCTTAATTCTTTTGTGTGTGATAAAAGTGTGCATGTGAGTTGAATTCAATTTATGGAGTTCCATACAGGGTATAGATACTTTTGAGTATACACTAGTAAAGCAAGAATATCTCCTAACGTCCCTCTCTCGTCGTAAGGTACTCAGGGACCCATGCCCTGAATTTCATGGTGTCAACCATGGCAGCATCACTTATCTATACGTGGGAATGTACGCAAGAGAAAATTACCTTGCTAGTAAAATAGATATAACTTAATAAGTTTTGATTATTTAAATTTAGAGTTCACTCAAATTAGATATAGGTGGTTTAGATCGCACGGTCCTTAATTAGAGCCATCGATTTATATGAAAGCCCCTTTTACATGGATCCAAAGTACTCAAATGATGGGCCCTTAAAAAGATTTTTTATCAGTAATGGTAAATTAAATTAAGTATAAAGCACTAGTACAATAAAATTTTCAACAAAAAGTAGAAACAAAAGGAGGAGTTGGTACAAAAGCCTTATACGAACACTAAAAACAAACAAAAAAAATATTAAGCAATAGGGGTCACAAGCAAAACAACTCTATGCACCTCTTGTTTGGCTAGAGAGTCTGTCATATCATTTGCTGACCGACAAATGTGAGAGAATGAAACTTTAATTGAAGAAGATAAAGCCTTAATCTCATTGAGATACTATTGAAATCTCCAAGGACCCCTCTCCACCTTAGACACTCACCTACTAGCATTCGAAGAATCACTTTCCATGATTAAGCTTTCCTCGAAAGTAGAAGAAAAAATCCTTAAAGCTTCCAAAATGGCAAGCACTTCCACTTCATTAGATTCTTTTATACCAACATTCTTGGAGAACATAAACAACACTTCACCATTACCATTCCTAAGAACTCCACCCATACCCACTGGCTTGGGCTTGCCTTTAGCCGCACCATCAAGATTAAATTTTAACCAACCCGATGGAGGAGGACATCAACACACCACTTTCCTATCCTTGGACGGACTACATGACATACAAGCTTCCCAATTTTGAAGAATATAATCTAAATTTATTCCAATAAATTCCTTTCTTAAAAGAGCCCATTCTGCTACTCTAACCTCCATACGCAAAACAATATCCTCCGGTGTCGAAGGAGATTTCTTAGAAATTCTGTCATTTCTTTCCTTCCAAAGTGACCACAAAATTGTAAAAGGAATGATCCTCCACAAAATTAAGCCACAACCATGAAAAGGACTAACCCTCCACTCTTCCACCAATTGATACAAGGAGTATGGGAGGCACCAAAGAAGAGCACACCTCCTCGAGAAATGACTCCAAAGATAGGTCGCGTAGTCACAATGCAAGAAGACATGATTAATCGACTCACCATCCTTCCCACACAAAGAGCAGCAGTGCACCAAATCATTTGACATCATTCATATCATGCGAAGGTTATCAACAATAGTCACTTTACCGGAAACTGCTAGTAACAAAAGGCCTCTACTCTAGGAGGTACCAAACCAAGCCAAACCTGTAAGAAAGGAGCTTGAGCCAGCTCCATCAAAGAGTCCAAAGTCTTATAACAAGACTTTGGAGAAAACTGACCAGAGGGAAAAGGCTTCCAAATGCAAACGTCTAGCTCATCTCTGTAAATAAAAGTGTTAGAAAGAAGACCCAACAAGGACTCATACTGAGACAACTCAGACAGACGCAAAATTTTTTAAAACAACACAAACCAGGACACATTGTTCCCTTATCAAATATAACAATCTTTAATAGAAGACTCTTTATCAGATGTCACCCGAAAGAGTCTAACAAATAAACGACACAACGGACCCCCACCCAACCAATCCTCTAGCCAAAATCGAACACGACTCCCCTCCCCACATTGAAGCCCACCCCTTTGTTAAGGACTTTACCCCTCTCACTAGACTTGTCCCCCAAACTAGAAATGACTCCCCACAACACAAAGAGGCAATATAAAGGAACTTTATAAGGAATACACCCCCAAGAATCCTCACCATATTTAGGCACAATGACTTTCCTCCATTGGAGATCTCTCTCTTCACCAAACCTCCACCACAATTTAGTTAAAAGAGTTCAATTCTTTAGCCCAATATCACCAAGGCCTAAACCCACCGCCCACTTTGGTTTCACTAATTCACTCTCTTTTTATTGCTTTGGCATTCCCATAAGAAATTCCTTCTTAAACGGTCTAAATTTTCAATCACCGCCTTTGGCAGTTTGAAAATAGACATATAATATGAAGGCAAGTTGGAAAGAGTGGCTTTAATTAATCAAAGCAATCCTTCCCCCCAAGGAGAAATAATGGCTCTTCCACTTGGACAACTTTCTTTCAAATTTCTCTATCACATGAGTCCACATAGAAGGGCCCTTAATTTAGATGCACAAAGCCACACCAATACAATAGATATTCCAATATACATATCATTGATAAAAACTAATATATGTTACTAATACGAGCGTTTCGCCTTTCTCAAGCTATGGTGTTGAGACGGTCGACACTGCTCAAGAGGGTAGCAAGATAATAAAGAAACAAGTAATTTTTGTTGGATAATTCACTTATCTACTCTTATTGCTTGTTGTTTATAAATATATAGATTTTCCTACTGACTGCAGCCTCTAACATTGCAGGCAATGTTACATTCCTAAAGACCGGCTCAGTCACAACTAACTTTATGATATACTGAAAGGACAGTCGCAGAAGCTCCTAGCATTCTTATTCATTTCCTTTATTTTTACATTTGATTTGAAAGTTCATTCGCTCAAAGCATCAAATGATGCCGTATTATTTTTTTTGCCTTGATTTTGTTATTTGCATTCGCCAACACAATGGCTTCGCTTGCATGGCAGACTAGCACTGCACTTCTCACTTTATTTGAAAGCTAACCAACTATGTTGGCACAAGCTTTGATGATTTGTTTTGATCGGATAAGGCTGTGATGATGAACAACCAATTACATTAAGAGCTCTTTAGATTCTTTCTTGAACAAGGTCATCAGCCAAGATTCTAAATGAAACGGCAGTGGCACTTCTTATATTTTAGGTTTGGATATGGGGTTCTATATAAAATTGCATTTCTTGATTCCCAGTTTTTACAATCTTTTCATAGTTAAAATTTAGAGTGTCAGTCTTTGTGCTAAAAAGGAGAGAGAAAAAAACCGTCTCAATGTGACTGGTTTTCATCTTTGATGAAATATGGGCTCTGTCTGGCCATTTTGACCCTTTGAAAAAAAAAGATTGGATGACCTAATGGGCGATATCTGCCCCAGAGTAGGGCAGACCCTTCAGGTTGGATATAGAAGAGAGACTCTTTCTCTCTCAGAGAAGGTTCTGGAAACAATCTAAGGCAAAGGAACTCATAATCTATTAGCAGAAATATTTATTGGGAAGAAAATAGATAGAAAATAAGTAAAATATTATTTTTCATTTACAATATTTATATATCAAATTTTATTCAAAGGTGAATAGGTGCAATAAACTAACATAAACTATGAATCAAACTCAAATTTATAAAATTTCATATATTCTGATCTTTCATATAATATTTTGGAAGAAAAGAGAAGACAAATGTGTTAAGATAATTAGTTACTATCTTCTTTTCTTTTATTTATAACATTACTAAGAAGCAATTAAAGTCGATCAATCTCAATTTTCAAATATATATAAATTTATATATTCTCCAAAAATTTTAAAGATTCCTAGATACATTAAGTTGTTAATGGAAATTTTGGACACATAATTATTATCTAAAAGTATAAGGTCTATTCAAGAGTAGAAAATACAGAAATAATCAAAGTGGAAAAAGAAAAAATATCTTTTATATCATTGCAAATCAAATAGAGGAAAATGAAGAAAATATAATGGAAAATGAATTGGACAAAAATTAGTATTTTGTGTTTTGAAGACGTTATTTATTATTATTAAAGTATACCATAAATAAAAATGGATTTATAAATTTTGTTCACACATTGTGATTTCTCAAGTAACTTTTTCAGAAGAGAAAAGAAAACGTATTAAGTTCAATTAGTTACTATTGAATCTAACAGATAAGAAGTTACCAAGGCTTTGTTTGGCAAATTTTACCTGTATGAAATAGATTTGTAGATAATAGATTTTAATAGAAAAGAATCAAAATATGCATAGATTGGCGGGACCAATTCATAGTTTGAAATAGACGTTTTAGAATCTTATAGTTTAATATTTTTCTAGAATCTCTCAAGATAGACAAGGAATCAAATGTATAAAAATCAATCCTGATTTTCAAATGTATAAAAATCCTTATAATTTTTCAAAAGATGAATTTATTAAATGTATTGTTATTATTAGTATTATTATCACAAGACATATTTATTTGGAAGTAAAAAAAAAAATTAAAAGAAAGATAAAGGGTCTATTCAATGGGCTTGTTATACTTGTAAATTTCTATTTTTTTACTACTTTGGTGGGTTCCATATTTGTAATAGTTGTTTGACCTGTAAAATGCACTAATTACTTGTGGGCCATGGTCAAATTATTTACTTTTAAATTTATCTAATTGCAGTGTTAGAAATCCATCAATGGATTCAAATTTTAACGACATTTGTTTAAAGAATGAGTGAGAAAATGAAATATGAGACTAAAAAAATTGTACCAGATTTTGTTAAAATACTTTAAAGATTATAATAAATGCATGAAAAATATATCTTCAAAGAGTAATAATGGATGTTTATATGAGATTTGAATTATGATATTTACTATTTTTAAGAATAATTCCAGTGGTATAATTTGTTTATTTTTCTTTTCTTTGCAATAATATCTCGAAGAAAACCATAATCGTGATATTATAACTATTTTAATTATCTTACAAAATTTATAAAATTTATTTTTCACATGTACTCAAAATCCATGACGATCTAACTCATGATACTTTATGCCTTAGGATCTATCAATTTTTGCGAGCATTTAAACGTTTGCATTAGAGGTGCTCATGGGCCAGGCTAGGCCGGACCGAGGTATATCTAGGCTCGGTCTGACATTAGAAACAGAGGCATGTATCTTGCCCAAACTCAATATAGGCCATAAATGTTAGGCCCAAGTTCGCATGTTTGGTCAATTGGGTTGGGACTGGCCTGGCCTGGCCAAACCATGCCTTTTATGGTTCGCATGTTTGGTCAATTGGGTTGGGGGGCTTTCTATCACTTAATCTAATCCTGGCTCAATTATTAAATGGACCCAGCTTATATATCAAGGCCTAACTCAAAGTGGGCTTGACCTGGATTGGGCACGGCCCATGAGTACCCCTAATCTGGATCATAAATTGTTGGTCCAAATGAGTGCAAGAAAAATTAAAGAAAAGAAAAAAAAAAGAAAAATAGGTCGATTTTGCACTCACGACAGTGCAGGAAAATTAGAAAGTGGGACTAAATTACTTTTGTATTTTTCACATGTATCTCAAAATGAATTTGACATTAGTATTTTTTATTTCTTCAAAAGGGTGATTTTTGTTCTTCAATGATAAAAATAAGAAAAATATAAAAATATAAAATATACATGACTTAAGTAAAATAGATTTTGAAATTCAAAAACAAAAATCAACAAATTCTCAAGAAGTAATAGGTGCTAGTCCCTATTAATAAAATTTATAAAACATCAAAATAACGTGAAATGGAACCAATGATAGATGATGGTTGGATCGGGTATCCAATAGCCTGTGAGAGGTAGGTACCTCGGGGGGTTTGGATTAATAATAAATGGGCTCCACTGATAATGCATGTTGTTTCTAACGGGCTGGACAGATAAAAAAAAAAAAAAAGGACCTTACTGAAAACTAGATAACTTGTGGTTCTCTCCAAGAAGATTTTCTTCCCTTGGATTTTCCTATTTCTCCACCTACTGGGAATTGTCCGCTTGTCATTTCACTCTCATAAAAATTCTGTCATTTTCTCCTCTTCCTGGGTTTTTTTTTTTGGGTAGATTTACTTATTAAGTGAAGTGAAGAGAATGTTCAAATCAAGTGAAAACAAAGGTAGAGGGGGTCACATGAACATGCATTTAGTAGCTTGAGAATGTATCATTTTTATTTTTATTTTTAAACAGAGGGCCTTTTGTCATTAAGTGAAGTGAGAGATGCATTTTTTGACATTTTTCTTAAAAGAAAATAGGATGTGACTTTTTAAATTTGACACTTTTTTATATGACCTCTCTTCTTTTCATATCTCTTAAGTTGAGCCTTCAATTCAATTCGCTCTACACCTGAATTACCCAAAGAAGTAAGAATCTCTGAGAGTGTCGTCTTTGTCTTTCGGCAAGAAATTATTTCTCATTTTTTCCCTGGAATAACTAAGTTGTCTCTATGATTGACCCATGCAACAAAGGGGGGTGAGGTGCAACTTTTCTTATGTTTTACGTCCACACTCCCAAATTTACATAAACTTAGAGGGTCTAGAAGATAAATATATTAGCCTTATTTGATTTTTATCTCAAAAGTCCTGATTTTTTTAGCTTTTTACAAAAAATAGGCCTTGTATTTGCACGCAAATCTAAAAAATCCTCTGTTCTCTTTTTGTGGTTTTACTAAATTAAACCTCCCTTGACTGACCGTCAAAGTATTCAAAAACTAAGTACTTTGATACTCCATTTTTTTTATCAATAGATTTACCCCTTATAAACATAAAAACTATCCTATCTCACCGTCATCAGGCCCACAACAAACTAGTTTGAATATTTTGTGAGTTGATGTGCCCTGTGAAACTCTCACCCAACTGAGTCCAACAAGGGTGGTGGTGGATTTTAAATATCGGTTGTTGGGAGCCCCTCGATTAAAGATAATACAAAAAAAATCCTTCATAGCAACTGTGTAAGTCTCTATTAAGAGAGAATTGCATGATATGTACAATCAATTGAACTTCAACAGAGGACTGTGGGCCCCACTTCAGCTGCCTTTTTAACGCATCGATGGTTGGGTTCGAAGGATTTCGTATAGATTAAGAACCTGTTTTGCCAATCTTATGTGTGAAATAGATTTTCTTAAAATTGGGCGGTTTGAAATAGATGCTTTACAAATAGATCGTTACATATGAAACACACTAAAGCTTAGGGGTGTAAAAAAAAAACCGAAAAACCGTCTAACCGAATTGAACCGCGGTTAATAACCGTATTTTACGGTTCGGTTACGATTACGGTTAATGAAATTTAAAAACCGCATAGTTCGGTTCAGTTACGATTTTCCGTAATAATTCATGGTTATTAACCGAACTGAACCGTATGATGCGGTTCGGTTAATCGTATGCGGTTAACCATACCGTTTACAAATAAAAGAAAAAAATAAGGGGGCTGAATGAAATATTTCTTACTTTATTTAATTGCTCCTTATGTGTCATTTTACCTTCAATCATTCACATTTATCTCCTAATGTGACTTATGTGAGGAAGGCATTCCACGGTTATTAACCGTAACCGAACCGTTTAATACGGTTAACCGCGGTTACGGTTTTCCATGATTTTTGTAGGTACGGTTACAGTTACGGTTTTAAAAGACAGAAAACCGCGGTTACGGTTCGGTTAACGGTTTTCCCAAAATTGACAGGTTAACCGAACCGTTACACCCCTACTAAAGCTTTCTATTTGGCCTTGGAGGGAACTTTGCTTCATAGGGCCGCTTCCTCCCTTGTGTGGTTGGGGTTGGCTCCTCTTCGGGTCGAGGCTTTTTGTTGGTTGGTTGTTGTTGGTAAAGTCTTCTCGGTTGACAATCTAAGAAGGAGAGGGTTTGTTTCTAATAATTTTTAAGACAATTGTGTGAAGTGTGGCAAGGAGGAGTCAAACAACCATCTTTTTCTTCTTTGTGAGGTGGCAGCTTTGGTTTGGAGCAACATTATCTAGAGATGCGGTTTAGCTTGGTGTTGCCCTAAGAATATTTATGCGTGGCGGAGTGTTGGTTGGGTGGGTGCTTCGTAGGGTACGGTCAAGTCTTATGGAGGATGATCCCCTTTGTTATCTTATGGTCTATTTGGAATGAGAGAAATGATAGAATCTTTAGGAGTTCTTCTTCAACGACAGATTTGACCTTTAAAGTCGCTTTTAGGATTACAAAATGGACTTTGATTAGAAATGAGTTCTCCAAGCTTACCTTTGAAAACATTTTTTCAAGTTGGGGAGCTTGCGTGGTGTGTGGCCCTTGTAAAGAGAGGAGATCAACCCCTTAGTATCCCCCTCCAGAAGGGGTTTTAAAATTCAATGTGGATGGTGCTTCAAGGGGTAAGTAGGGTCAAGCAGGGATTGGGGGTGTGCTTCGCAATAGCAAGGGCAGGGTGTTACTTTTGTTTTCCAATAATGTTAGTGTGTGTGATTCCAATGAAGCGGAAGTGCTAGCCAATCTGGAAGCTCTTAGGTTGTTCTCTACAAGATATGGTGGTGCACTTCTTATAGAAAGTGATTCATCTAATGTGATTGCTTGAGTGTCTAACAAGAAGGCTAATCCATAGAGATCCAATTTCATTTTAATGAAATTAGGGAGTTATTGACCAACATAAATGTTTCCTTTTGTCGTGTGTTTAGATCCGCTAATTCTATGACAAACGTGTTAGCCAAGCAAGGGGTCGATAGGCTAGTTCCTTGGGTGGGTGTGTTATTGTAATTGATGTTGGACTGGTGCATCTCTCTTGTGCCTTCTTTTTCCTTTGTTCTTTTGTTTTGATTTTCTTTCCGTCTCCTTTTTTCTCAACAAAATCTTGTTACCGCTTAAAAAAAAAAACCATATGAAACACACTCCAATATTTGAATACATCTAACGATTCATTTTTTTTTCACAAATATTTCAGAACTCATGACGAGATAAGATATGAAATTTGACCTCATAGTCAATTTTAACCTTCCAAAGAGGATGAACGGTTCATATCTTGATTTTGGGGACCTATAAAAGTCCCTCGAAAGAATTATAAGGTTCTTGACTTTTTCACAAATATCTAAAATTTTAGATCATCCAATTGTTGAATTTGACCCCATATCTGTTATTGGCACTTTAAAGAGAATGGGCAATTTGGATCGTGATTTGGAGGTGAAGAATTATGAAGAAATTGAAAAAACTAGACTGCAAAAATAAAAAATAAAAAAAAATCCTTTTGAAAACTACGTTTGTAACTTGATTGCATCCAGTGGTTCATGACTTTTCACAATCCATGATGAGTAAAGATTTGAAATTTGATTCCATAACTGTGATTAGACTTTCAAAGAGGGTGAATGTTTCAGATCTTGGTTTTGGGGCCCACAGAACTTAAAAAAAAATTAAAAAAAAAATCTGAGTTTGGACTTTTTTTGCAAATATCTGATTCATCCAACGGCTGAAATTTGACCCTATTTTTTCAAATTTTAAAGAAGCTGGATAATGATTTGGAGCCCAGAATTAAGAAATTTTGAAAAAACCGGACAGCAAAAAGAAAAAAAAAAAAAAACCACATGAAAGTCGTGTTTATAACTTGATTACACCCAATGGTTCATGATTTTTCACAAATTCCTCACTATCCATGAAGAGATAAGACTTGAAATTTGAGTCATAGTTGTATGAGTGTTCCAAAGAGGATGAACGGCTCGGATACTGGTTTTAGGGCCCACAAAAACCCAAAAAATAGTTTGAATGGTCTAGACTTTTTTAACAAATAAATCAAAATGGATGATTATCAAACAGCTGAAATCTGACTCCATAGTTATTTTTGCCCTTCTAAAGTCATCCATGGGTTTGAATCCTAAATTAGGATTCGACATGAAAAAAAAAAAAGCCGTAAGGGACTATGTTTAATTCAAATTGCCAAATCTGTGACTAGTGAAATAAAGGCAGTTTATCTTTGGTCCATCAGACATCTATACAATTGTGTTTTCAAACGGTTTAAAAGCTATTTAAAATAGCTATAAGTGATATAGAGGCAAGCAGTAGACTTGCCAAACATAACCTAATCAGGGGTGGAGCCCCCTAGTTTTTAAAAGCCCCATTTTTAGATCCTATGGTATCCCCATTTGTGATGGATGGCCCCCCATCAATTGGAAAATATAATGTTTATTTGTGAAAAAAAAATAGAGTGGAGGAGAGGAAAGGTTATGAAAAGAAAGGAAGGAAAGGGAGAAATTAAAGGAGAAAGAACTTCCTTATGTTGTTTGAGTGATTTATTAGATAAATGGGAACCTACTGTTTGGGTCATTTGTTCAAGGGAGAATTTCAAAAAAGTCCTTAAGTTTCGGCCTTATTTCGAAAAAGGACATAAATTTCAAGACTTTTCAAATTAGTCCCTCAGTTTTTCATGAAGTTTTCAATTAAGGACATCCATCTATTTAAAGTTATTTTTCGGCAACTTTTTCCCCTTTTTTTAAAAAAACCTAAATTATCCTTTATTGTAATAAAACTCTCCTTCACTTCCTCTATATTCTCCTCGTTTCCCTCGCCAGTATCCTCACGGTGATCAAGGACACTCAATATTCCTACAGCGATTGGCTGCATGTAGTGGCTGCCGAAACCATGCTATGGCTTTAAATTAAGGGTAATTTAGGTATTTTTAAAATACTGAGGGAAAAAGTCGCCAGAAAATACCTTTAAATGGCCGGATGCCCTTAACTAAAAATATATTGGAAAGCTTAGGGACTAATTTGAAAATTTTCAAAACTTGTGTCCTTTTTTGAAATAAGGCGAAAACTTAAGGCCATATTTGAGACTTTCCCTTTGTTAAATAAATCATGTATAAATGGAAACTGATGATTCATACCGTCCAGCACGCTATATCGGAGTAGTGAAGACATGGGATTTTGGATCAAGTCTCCCCACTCAAACCGTTAACTCATGGTTTTGCAAAAACTTGAAAGCTAAAAGGGGTGTTTAGATAAATGCAAAATATAATATCACCGAATTTGAATATTATAAGGTTTTATTATCACATAATAAAATAGTAACATATCATAATATTGTGTCACTTATAGTGTTTGGCTGGCAATATCTACAAATTTCAATATACCTTTAAAGTGTTTGGCAATTTATTAAATTTTCACTAGATGATGCACCTAAATAAGAAATGAAGAAAGAAATAGAGATGATTAACCCAATGAGAATTCACTAACTAGTAGTCACATTCAAGTGATTTAATATGGGTTACCATAATAGGGCCCATCTAATTAGAAAATCATTCGATTAAATGTTAAAAACCACAAGTAATGTTATTTAATCAATATAGGCCCATTAGATATTGGTGACCATAATGTCATACATCCATTGGTGATTATGGCAAGGGGCCATCTAATATAGAGTCCTGAGTCCTAGTAGAACTCTTATAAAAAATACCCTTATTTTGGGTGGTGAAAGAAACTTTGACCATTATTCTAGATAGTTTTTTTAGTTTTTGACCTGTAGCTTAGCTCTAGATATGTCTTTTCCCTCTACCTTCTCAAATTTTAAATATTTTCCTGCAGCTAATATTACACGATTTTTGGACAAAAATGCCCAAATTCAGAAAACCATCTCCGGGTTTTCAATACCTCCTTTAACCTTTCTTTCTGCTATCCTCGACAATAAGCAGGGATGGCCACATCTTCTTCCTAAGATTAATTGGATGTCCAACAATATCCTAAAATGATTTGCTTGCCCCATATTCTTCCTTCACGGAAGAATTAAGTATTTGTTAAACCAATAAAAGGCCATTAGGGTCATTGGCCAACTACACTTCACTAATTGTCAGGCTCTTTGTTGAAGGGTTTCCAAAAGTCATGCATTTGCAAGAAGAAATAGAGCCAACCCATGCCAAAAGGCTTTGTACCTTGGAAGTTATTGATTTCCCGAAATTAATATCTTTATTTTATATATATATATATATATCAATTGAAATATCTCCATTCTCTTGAAGAAGTGATTATTTCAAAGGGCATTTGGCGACGGGCACTTTATCGTCTTAGATTCATAATCTTTTTTCATAATATGATAGGTCTTTTTTTTCAAATTTGAAGATCTGAAATATCTAACTTACCATTTCTTCAAAATCATATCCCACGATTAGTGAGATATGCCATTAATAATGGTCTACTACCATGTAATTTGCCAAATAAATTTCAAAAGATCCAAATAAATCTCAAAAAATGTAAATAAATGTCAAAAAAATCCAAATAAATCTCAAGAAATGTAAATAAATTTCAAAAAACGAAAATAAATTTCAAAATACGTAAATAAAATTAAAAAATGCAAATAAATTAAAAAAAAATGAAAAGACAATTTCTAAAACTAAGATAACCCAATTTTGCCAAAATTTAGAAAAATATGCCAAAAAATCAAATATTTTTGCAAGAACTTAGTTAAATTTAATTTTAAAAATGCAAATAAATCTCAAAATAATAGCCTGAGTTTAGTTCAAAAACTCAGTTAAGATTTGCCAAATGAAGATAAATTTGTCAGAAACTCAACTATATTTTTCAAAAACTTAAATAAATTTGTCAAAAATTCATATAGATTTGTCCAGAACTCAAATAAATTAGCCAAAAATTCAGATAAATTTGTTTAAAACTCAGATAAATTTGTTTCAAAACTTAGATAAAATTACTCAAAACTCAAATAAATTTGACAACAAATAAAAAACTCATATAAATTTGACAAACTCATATAAATTTGTTAAAGCTCAGATGAACTTGACAAAAACTTATATAAATTTCATAAAAACTCAAATAGATTTGTTAAAAACGATATAACAGCCCTGTTGTCTTTCTTATCTAGCGATGGCGCAGCAATGTCGACTACGTTTGGATCCCAGATCAGATTTCGAATCATCAAGATATCGTGAAAACAAATTTCACCCGTTGCTTCTAGGCTTCTGCACAACGGGTCAGGTCTGACCTGGACTGGACCTGGCCCTATACTGAACCCAAAACGAAAAAAGATGATGGGTTCTGCTTCTTCGTTCTGTTTCTGTTTCTGCAACCGGACACGAAGACCGTGGGGCGGTCTTCTTCCTCGGAGGTCTCACGAGCAATGTAAAGCATCATTTCTACTGTCAGAAAGATCTGACTAAGAGATTCGGCATTCTTCGATCAGAATCCCAACCAAAATTCATCCATCAAGATTCTTTGCAGAAACCACTCTCTCTTGTAGATCAAAATCCCTAATCGCCTCCAAACACAAGAAAAAAAATTTAAAAAAAAACAAAAATTCCAGCATCATAAACCCTTCCAAAAACCGATATTCCTACCTATATCTGACCGCGGAACACAAATGAAGATCCGCGGTCTGATTCCAAACGACGATTTCCCACCTGGTCGACTCGAAAAAAAAAACCAAAAAGAAACCCTCAAACTCATGAAAACGCGATCTGAATCAGTTCCGTGTCGGAATCAAGATCTCATGAAATCCGATTTTCCAACGTTCGAAATCGAGAAACCGCCACAGAAATACACGCAAAAAGCGCGAACGAGGGCGGTCAAATATGGGTTTCTCTTTCGTCTCTCTTGGTCATGGTGAGAGCGCGAATTAGACACAGATTGTCAGATGGTTGAAAAGGAGGAAAGAGCGTGGAAAAAGGAGAAGGAGAATGGCGGACTTGCAGGGATGGGGTGGTCTTCTGATGAGTGGCGGATGGAGAAGGAGAATTGGTTGCAGCGATCGGCTTCAGGTGATGCAGATAGAGGAGAGACCGAGATGGGCAATGGAGATGTTTGATGCGCAGGGGGAGGCTGTGAGATGAGTCGGTAATGGAGAGACAGGCATGGAGAGGGTGAGGCGTGAGAGAGGAATGGTGATTCTGCGCCGCCTGAGAAGATGAAATAAAATATGGGTTGAAGAAGAAAGAGAAAATACGAGTATTGAAATTTGAAATTTTAAAATTTTATTTTTAAAACAAGGGGATTTGACATATTGGCCCCTCTTAAAATTTATTTTCCCAAAACCATGACTGAGGGTAAGATAATGTCACCAGAGTCGCTTGACTCTGGTCCTCCCTTTTTTTTTGACGTTTTTACCCAAATGCTATAGTGAGAGAAAACCCTGCAAAACAGAGAACCAGACAGATCGCGAGACCCAATCCTCGCTATAGCGACCCTCGCTATAGCGAGGACTTACAGCGAGACCCACTTTGTTTTTTCATCCCAGGGGCATTTCCCCCCCCCAAAAAGGTGGATTATCATTGTTTTTCTTAGATTTTCGATTTTCGATTTTCTTACATTCTTATATACATTCATTCTCATCTTTTCAGGTATAATCCTCTTCTCTTGTGCATTGTAATTTTTTTCTTACATTTTTGGTATTCTTACATTCTTGGATTCATCCTCTTTTACAGTTGTAATACGTTCATGGGAACGGAATCGGTGAGGGTTTGATCTCTTGCGTCGAGGCCAGGACCCAGGTGGGCCACCCGATGGTCAATCCGATCCGTGGATCCGAAGGGGGACCCACGGGCGACCGTAGATATGCTGGTCCCATAGGGAGTGGACACCCCTGGCCCACTATCCATCATCTTGATCAGCAGATGACGTGTTTAATGGGGAAAATAAATCAGTTTTGGCAGCAGATGATTGAGGGACCCACTGGATGATCCGATTGTAGATCGGGTCCCCACATCTGATAGTGGACCCCAGGGAGAACCTGATGGTGGTGGACCCGTGGGGATCGGGTTCCATCTGGCCCCACATCTTAGATCTTTACTTTACTGGGCGTCATCCACAAAGAGGGTTTTTATTTTTGAATATCAGACCATGGCGGAGCCCACTGAGTGGTTGATCACCATCTGGGCCGGTCATCTAGCCGTATAGGCCTGGGCGACCAGGTTAGTGGAGCTTGATCTGTGCCTGGACCAGTGGGGCCCACGATTTCTGCAAACTCTTTAGCCCAGGCGAAGACACTATTCTCGGTTGAAATTGTTTAGTTGCAGAATGTGCTGTGTGTGAGTGAAAGAGAGGATGGGGATGAGAGATGACGTGTAAAGGAGGGATGAGTGTGGTTGAGTGGTTTGTGTGTGTATGGGAATTGTGGTCTCACCATGTGACAGAATTAGAAGAGATAGAGAGGTTCTGGTGGTCTCTGGGAGTATGGGGAATATTTGACCTGGGACTTGTTTTCCAAATGGGTAGATGGGTTGAGTATAATCAGTGCTATGTGGGTGCATGGGAACATAGAAGCACAGACTTGTTTTTCATTATTGATCTCTAAATAAAATACATATGTACTTATATTTTTAATATAGAAACAGAGAAGCCATGCTATCATGGGATAATCCCATGATAGCATGGCTTTTCTGCAATACATTTGAGAAAAACGTTGGTTAAAAAAGGATGCTCATGTGGCCTGCAATATCTTTGTGGTCATGTGTCAATTTCACACGCTTTATCATTATTGATCTCAAATACATATATAATTTCTATTGATCTCTAAATAAAAATACATATGTACTTACAAAAATTAAACAGTCTATAATATAGCAACTGATAATCCCATGATAGCATGGGATAATCCCATGATAGCATGGCTTTTCGGCAATTCATTTGGCCATAACATTGGTTAAAAAAAAAAAAAAAACAAGTTTGCTCATATGGCCGTCGCATATGTGGTCAACGCTCTATCATTATTGATCTCTAAATATAAATACATATATAATTTCTATTGATCTCTAAATAAAAATACGTATGTACTTACATAAATTAGACAGTCTATTATATAGCAATTAATTATCTCATGATATCATGGGATAATCCCATGATAGCATGACTTTTCTGCAGTACATCTGCTTATAACATTGGTCCAACAAAAAAAAAAGTACGTTGCTCATATGGCCTTTGCATTTGTGGTCAATACTCAATTTCACACGCTCTATCATTGTTGATCTCTAAATATAAATATATATATACTTATAGAAATTTATCATGGCTTAATCCCATGATAGCATGGCTTATCTGCAATACATTTGGCCATAACATTGGTCCAACAACAATACAATTTGCCTTGGCCATACGGGATTCACCTATCATCAGTTTCTTAACTGCTACAGTGTTTCCATTTTTCAAAACACCCTGTAATGAATCACAAGTGAGGAAAATCAATCCGTAACTATAAAATGACATATAGGTTTAAAATGTTGGTTAAAAAAAGAATGCTCATGTGGCCTTTTGTCTTTGTGGTTTTGTGTCAATTTCACACGCTATATCTCTAAATAAAAATTCGTATGTACTTACAACAATTAGACAGTTAGCAACTGATAATCCTATGATAGCATGGCTTTTCTGCAATACATTTAGGAAAAATGTTGGTTAAAAAAAGGAATGAAGTGGCCTTTTCTCTTTGTGATCATGTGTTAATTTCACACGCTATATTGATCTCTAAATAAAAATACATATGTACTTAAAAAAATTTCTGTAGTTAACAACTAATAATCTCATGATATCATGGGATAATCCCATGATAGCATGGGATTATCCCATGATAGCATGGCTTCTCTGCAACAGATTTGAGAAAAAATGTTGGTTAAAAAAAGGATGCTCATGTGGCCTTTTGTCTTTGTGGTCATGTGTTAATTTCACACGCTATATCACTATTGATCTCTAAATAAAAATACGTATGTACTTACAAAAATTTCTGTAGTTAGCAACTGATGATCCCATGATATCATGGGATAATTCCATGATAGCATAGCTTTTCTGCAATACACTTGAGAAAAATGTTGGTTAAAAAAAGGGAAAAAGAGAAAAATGATAGCATGGCTTCTCTCATTATCCCTAAACATCAAACCCATTTCCCAAACATCAACACAAAAGGGAAAAACTCCTAGAAAAATAATCCAATTACAGAAAAAGAAATTTTACATTAACAAATAGTGCCTCCTTTCTCTGATAGACGAAAAGAGAAATGAGAGTCTTCTTGCTTCTTGCTGTAGCCAAAGAACGAAAGAAAAAACCCCCAAAAGGGTCGCTGCCGGTCAGAGATGAGGAAGACGAACCAAACTGCTTCCGCCATTTTCGTCAACGCCAAATCTGTTGACCGGAGAAGAATGACCCATTTCTGTTATAGTTGCAGTTCGTTGCAGAAACAAGGTCCAGACTCCTGGAACAACTGAAGAAGGAATGGGAAAGGGAAAGGTGAAAAGGGAAATAGAGATAAAAAAAAAGGGCTTGGTTTCTTTCAGGAATTTTCTTTTGACTTTTTACATTCAGATCCCATGATGGCATGGGATCCTGGGCCCTTTTTCATGGTCCAGTAGGACTCCAGTTAGCTGGGAAGAAGTTGGAAGAAGGAGTTTCCATGGTCCTACCATAATTGCTGAAATGTCAGAGAAAGTGAAGAAAGTGCAAGATAGATTGAAGACTGCTCAATCAAGGCAGAAAAGCTATGCTGACAATCGTCGGCGTGATCTAGAGTTTGCCATTGATGACTTCGTATTCTTGAAGACTTCTCCAATGAAGGGTACTATCCGGTTCGGTCAGAAAGGCAAGCTTTCACCGAGATTTATCGGACCTTTCAAGATAAAAAGCAGAATTGGAGATGTAGCTTATCGCCTAGAGCTTCCACCGGAACTTTCTGGAATTCATAATGTGTTCCACGTGTCGATGCTTCGGAAGTATGTGGCAGATCCTTCACATATCATTCAGCATGAAGAGATCCAAGTTTTGCCAAATATTACATATGTTGAGAAGCCGACTCAAATCATTGATACCAAGGAACAAGTCCTTCGCACAAGGACAATCAAGTGGGTCAAAGTCCTATGGGATCATCATGAACCCAATGAAGCTACATGGGAGCTTGAAGAACAAATGGCCCAAAAGTATCCAGAGTTATTTGTTCAGGTAAATTTGAATTTTTAATTTACTATTGAATTGTATTGCATTCGGAGGACCGAATGGTTCTAAAAGTTTAGGGGAATGCTACACCCCGACCCGAATTAATCGTAATTAAGGCTAATTAATTGTGATTAATGCTAATTAAGCATGGATAATTGGATTAACTAAGGTTAATGACCAAAGAGAGATAAATTAGTCTCAAATGACACATTAAGCCTAATGAAATGGATTTGAATGAAATTGAATTGATTGAAATGAGTTTAGATTCAAACAAGGTAAATTAAGGACTTTTTCGTAAATACGGATTTTCGCGTATTTCGTCAAATACGGAAATTCTTGATACCAACGTGTGTATCTCGAAGAGTACGTCAACATTCATAATAAACACGATCTCATTTGACCTCAAATGGGCCAAGTGAGGAGTCATTTGACTCAAAATGAAAATAGATGAAATGAGAAGGGGTTTTGGTGAAAAACCTCTTATATTAGAATCAAATGAATGGGAAGAGAGCTCATTTTCATTTCCATTGCAAGAGAGAACCCTAGAGCATTTTTCATTCCTCCTTCCTCTTCCATTTCTCTCCATCAAGAGTGAAGCTAAGAGTGATTGAGTGGTCTTTGAAGAAGGGAGCATCATCTTCATCTTCTTCCCCAAGCATCTCCACCATTGTTGAGGAGTATAGAGCTTGAGAGAAAGCTAGAGAACCATTTCTTTGGAGCTATAAGTGAGTAAATGACCTTCCCTTGTGATTTCCAAGTTCCATTAGTGATTAAGTAGTGATTTCTAGCACCAATGACTCATGGGAGTTATTTGGGTGTTTTTCTTGATTAGGGTTTGAAAAGGGGATTTTAATCTTAAGCCCAAACCAAGACAAAAGAGGACTTTGAGTTAATAGCTTCCTAAGGCAAGTATAAACCTTGCTTGTGATTAATATTAATCATTATAATTGTTCATGGTAATTGTTCATAGATTTGCCATGGTTTTGTGCATTTTACATGGATTTTGGATTTGTTATGAATGTTTAAATGATGTGATTAATGGATGTTTAGAAGTGTGATTGTGAATGAAAGTGAATGGATGATGCATGAGGGGGAACAGGAGGTTCCAATCTTTTATGCAGGTTGGGAAGTGTAGTGGAGGAAAGAAAGTAAAAGAAGAGAGGATGGTTCAGAATTCCGGAATGGAAATTCTGAAGCGTCCGCTCGAGCGCACATAGGTCCGCTCGAGCGGACGAGGTTTCTGTTTTGGACGAATGGAGCGTCCGCTCGAGCGCACATAGGTCCGCTCGAGCGGACGAGGTTCCTGTCTGGGTCCGCTCGAGCGGACATAGGCCCGCTCGAGCGAACCTGTTTCGAGCCCAACGACAATAGTGAATTTTGGATTTAGGATTTTTACGAAAATTTGGAGTACGACTCTTAAAGATAAATGCGTTCCCGATTGGTTTTGAAGACTAATCATGGTTAGATGAAGTTATAGAGAATTAATGATATTTTAAGAAGGTTCCTTGGATGAACCACATAATTGGATATTGCCTAAGCTCCATGGGTGTTAATTAAGGGGACTTGAAATGCACATATTAAATATAAATGTGATGTCCATCAAGAATAACACGTGCATTTGGAAACCAATGATTACACCCGAATGGTTGTTTAGGATTGAAATAGGATTGGAATAGGATTGAGTAAAGCCATATGTGGTGAGTATTACTCTCATTGTGTCATTGTGATCAATCTAATGAGATTGACATTATTTTCATTCCTTTCTTTTGTTATGAAAGGAATCATTGAGTTGAATTGGATCCATAAAAATGATTTCATACTGAATGTCATTGATCATTGAGTCTGGCACTACCTAGCGATTGTATTATAACTCTGAATGAGTTCAATGATAATGAATGACTAATCCTGCTGCAGCAGATGGTATTGGGGGTGTTCCGGAGCTCCGTGGTGATGCTAGTGTCCCTGGCCCGGGCACTGGTAAGTCCCACTTATACATCCGATCATACCTTCGGGTAGTGATTGAAGCCTCCCTTTGAGGGGAGATGGCAAATGAATAAATCCCGATCATATCTTAAGATATTGATTGAAGCCTTCCTTTTAGGGAAGATGGTAATGAATTGAATGTAATACAATTTAAGAATGCTATGGTAGTTGCCAATTTGTACAGGTATACTGACTGATACTGACTGTCATTGTTCATTATTGCTACTGTAGGATTGTCTAGATTTATCTAGTGTTGAACTGTTATTAATGCAAATGAATGTGTTAATACTTTATTGCAAGAATTGTTTATACATTGTTGAATCGTCGTGTTCATTAGTGTTATTGATGGCATTACAGGCCAGGTTGCCCCTGCCGGCACTGTAGCGCCCCCGGCACCAGCGGAGGAGACCGCTCCGGTTCCTCCAGGAGGATTGATAGAGTGGAATCGGCGGGATACCATTTGACTTGGTATTCGAGTGCGATTGGAATATTTTGAGGAAGGTTTTGAGAACCGTTTATAATTCATTTTGGAAATGTAATTAACATTTTGAAATGTAACTAATGATCATCTGCATAGTATTTTTGTATATGCAGCATTTGTTAAATGTATATGGAAAAATGATACATGTATAAGGACTTTCTTTTGATACATGTAAATGTTAAGTTATCATTGTCAAATATATATTATTTCCGCAAAAGTTTTATTTTGGCAGGTACTTGTGATTGATATCCCTTGTGGATCTCGTTTTAACTTCGGTTAACTCGGGGTTTATGGGAGTAAGTATGGGTTTCACGGCTCGGCTCGGGCCCGGGTCGTGACACACAAACATATCAAATTCAAGACGGTTGTCATCCTAATGTTATTAAAAAAGAAGAAAACCCAATATAGAACAGATTATTTTCTTTAAACCAGAATTATTCTATGTTGCATTTGGCTCCAATGGACAATTTAAAATGAAGATAACTATTGATTGGGGATTAGGGGATTGCTACATTCATTCCATTAACTTTATGAAACTTATGAATAGATTCTTCAGCCTAAAATAAAGCAAAAACTGTAGAAAATGAACCATACCTATTTATATTCAAATAAGCAGAATCTGTAGCAAAGAGTCAAATTGTGTTCCCAAACCACGATAAGTGTTTGGTGAGGAAGCATATAAATCATTACCCCAGGTTCTATTCCCTTTTGTATGCTAAGGACGCCATTTGTAAGACATGCTCATAATAATACACATGTGCCATTTTTTTGCTCTCATCTGAATAAGTCACATGAAAACTACATTAAAACAGTATTATAAGTCCATAAAAAGAAAATAAAGTAAGAGGAAAAAAATAGAGCATGTATTCTATTGAGTAGTTCAATCTCTTACACGAGAACACAAAGAGAGTGTTTCATACATCTAAACACTCGATATGGAAAAAAAATATGTAATTCTATTTCACAATATCAATCCTCGTGCATAAAAGGACACTGAAAAAGATCTTACAATATACAATTGGAATGAATAGGATAAAACAGAATGAATGCAACTTGAAACAAAAAACAATATACTCGTCAATTAGAATTATGTTCACTTTATCCAAGCAAAATAGCTAATCATATAAGAAAAGCAAGTAGACAAACCTTGAGTATATGATAAGTAGTGCAGGATTCTTCATCCCATGTTTCTAGAATAGTAACTAAACGCTTTGGGTAAAACGTAAACATAGACAACCATAATAATGTTTGTAAACAAACACAATCATAACTACTTATATGAAAATCACCCACAAAAGGAAATGGCAGGTAGGAAAAAAAGCAGAATGCAGATGTACATATTTAGGAGAAAATATTTTTAATTAGAAAAATCTTTCTATAGTAATATTACCAGAACACTTCCAATAGATGTTCCATTTGCAGCCAGCCTCCTAAACATGACCATCATCAAACTGAGGAAAGATGAAGAGAGTAAACATTTTTTTACAAGAAAAAAGAGAGATTGTCTGGTCTTCTAATGATAGTTGGCGCAGTAGATGGAGTTGGTATTTCTGATACATAATCAACTCTCCTAATATTCTGTGAGAAAAGAGCAGTACATTAGATTACTTCTAGATTCAAGAGAATAACCGGTAGTCCAATATATAATTCTTCCCGTAAGACCAAAAACAAAGAGGCTAAAGAAAACTAAATAGACGCATGGCCATCTAAAAACCATAAACATATCCACAATGTTTGTTCAAATAGAATACTTAATTGGTCTGATTTTTTTATTTTTTTTTTTGACCATGCTGAAATGTAATTTCCAATTGAATACTAATGAGTCTCACAGTAAAAGTAGTATTCTAACAAAATACTTAATTAAGAATAATGATATCTAGTATCCAAATACACCACAAAGTTAAACTAAATCAATTCGGATAAAATGATTAATTTGATTGTTCATCTGCACTATTTCAATCAATGGTGAATATTACTTTGAACAAAGTGATATTTGGGCATGTTCCCATTCACCGGAAGTGGGCCTCACCCTGGACATCCACACTATACTTTGTGGTGCATGTAGATGTAGCAGATTGTTGCCCTTTAATTTAAAATAATAAAAAAAAAATCTTATCTTGAAACAACAAATGGTTGATCTTCAACTGTCAATACTTGCATTCCAATATGCCGGGTTACTGAATTTACTGAAAAACATCCTACAAAAGAAAAACAACTAAGAAACTAATAATTAAAAAAAAAAAAAAAAAAAACCCAACTAGCAGCATGTTTATTGATAATCATTTCCAAACAATTGGGCAGTTATTGGAATAATCCATCAACATCAAGATACAAGTTACAAAAGCCCTGAAATTCTAAAATTCTGAACATGCAAACAAAGACAATACAAAATGGAAAGGCTACTGAAATAAATTACATGAAACCCTTTACCTCTTAATCCTCTCATCCTTCCACACAACAGATATAAGATTGGAATTGCCATCCCCAATGTAAATCGTGAGTGCCGTCCAGGCCTTGCTTGCACCCCGATCAGAGGAAGGCATTTTCACAAAATGAAATGGCAAAAGAGGCCTTAGGAATGAAAGGAGCTTTTCAAATTCAAACCCTACAGCATAAATCTAATTCACCAAAACAAGTTATGCAAGTCCAAAACAATAATCAAAGAACTGGATACACATTAGTTGTAACTACTCTTAAGTCTAGGTTATGAAATCCTTCATGACCACATAGCAGAATGAGCATCCTGATGAAAGGCAAATCAAACAACACTTTCAAATGCCACGGCACCCAAGAAAAGAAACCCCTTAAAACCAAAGTCCTACAACTGAAAATCTCCCAAAATCAGTTTTTTGATAAATAGATAGCTAATCATGGATTTCACCACCGTTTCTGGATTCCACAATGGGTAATCATGGATTTCACCACCGTTTCTTCATAATGACGAGGGCTATTAAGAGCGACTGAGAGGGGAAGAATGCATTCTTCAGCGGTGTGGAGAGAGAGAATCGAGAGGGCTGGACGAAGAGTGCAAATAAGGAAAAAAAAAAAAAAAAAGGAAGGGTCGTGGCTTTGTACATGCGTAACATGCCTAATGCCCTTCATATGGCAAACGTATATTTAAGTGGGCTCCGCGAGGGGTAGAGAATTTATCAGCAAGCAGCTGAAATGAGAAATGGACCGCCTATGATGTAGGCAAATGTGCCCCACGTTGTTGTGTAGAGAAAAAAAATAAAAGAATCACGTCATTTGTTCTCTTTTACGAGGGTGTATGTATGTATAGATGTATAGATACACTAGTAAAGCAAGAATTTCTCCTAACGTCCCTTTCTCGTTGTTAAGGTACGCAGGGTCCCATGCTCAGAATTTCATGGTGTCAACCACGACTACATCACTTATCTATATGAGGAAATGTACGCAAGAGAAAATTACCATGCTAGTAAAATGGATATAACTTAATAAGTTTTGATTAATTAAATTAGAGTTCACTCAAATTAGATATAGGTGGTTTAGATTGCATGGCCCTAAGCATTGGAAAAATTTGCATAGTTTTAGAGCCATCCATTTATATGAGAGCCCCTTTTACATGGATCCAAAGTACTCAAATGATGGGCCCTTAAAATTTTTTTTATCGGTAACAGTAAATCAAATGAAGGATAAAGCAACAGTACAATAAAATTTCTAACAAAAAGTATAAACCAAAGGAGTTGGTACAAAAGCCTTATACCAACACCAAAAACAAAAAAAGAAAAACAAAAAAGCAATAGGGGCCACAAGCGGAACAACTCTATTACCGTTTGTTTGGCTAGAGAGTCTGCATCATCATTTGCTGACCAACAAATATGAGTGAATGAAACTTTAATCGAAGAAGATAAATGCTTAATCTCATTGAGATACTATTGGAATCTCCAAGGACTCCTCTCCACCTTAGACACTGATCGGACCCAAGTGTAGGGTGCGATTGTAGTAATAAAACTGGTAAGACCAGGTCGATCCACAGGGAGCAATGTAAACTAAGATTCATTCTCAACTTGTACCTGCCCTAAATAAAATCTAATTTTAGCCTAAAATCTAGAAAAGTACATTCATCATTCCTACTTTCCAAAAATTAATTACAATCCAATTAAAAGAGAACTTCCTAAATCTAAAAATTCTAAGCTAAAAAACTAAAATTGCTACAAAAGAACACACAAGTTAGAACATCAATAATAAAAAGTACCAAAAATAAAACTAAGAAACTAAAATAGAAATAAAAGAAACCTAAGTTGGAAAGTTAGTAATGCAATGCATGCCATGAGATGCTGAAATTTCTAAGTCTGGAAAACTAGTATGCAGTGCTGTTTTTATGCATGGTTTTTTCTAATCTAATGCAATCTAAAATTGAATTTAATGGCTGGAATTTAAACTATAATGATGCATGAATCTAATGTACTTTCCAGCAATTAACAAATCTAAACAAAATTGTGTGACATGGTATTGTAAAAAGGTGCAAGAATTAAAAGTGAGGTGCTGAAAATAAAGGTGGTGTGCATAAATCAAAGATGGTAAACAAAACTGAAATATAAAAGTGGTGAGTTGCTTTTTAAAATCCCATTCTCAATCTTGGGCCCCAAAAAAATTAGAAGTGCAAACCTAGGGTCTCGTTCTTCAACTTGGGTTGTCAATCCAAGTTGAGAATGATAAATCCTCACTTTTTAATAAATGAATTTCAGACTTGGATTCTTAAACTTTTCTTGGTCAAACCTCTTTAACTTCACATTGTATTGCCTCCAAAAATACCATGTATCCGTAGAAAACAAGATATATTGTGAGGATGCTAATGTGAGTTATTAGTATTTATTCCAAGCCAATTAAAATTACTTAACCAAAAGTAAGAACTGACCCTATTGCATGGATCACAAATCTAATATTAAGAGATACACAAATCAAGAACACAAATTAAAAGAAACAACTTTATTTACTAGCATGAAAATTCTTTACAAAGAATATAATATTGAAAAACAAGAATACATACTAGGATGTTGAGAATCCCTCTTTCTAGTTGAAACCACAAGGTTGGTGGTGTGGCTTTTGGAAAGAACCCCCTTGGTGAATCAAGATGGAAAGGCAAGAAAGGGAGAGATGGTATGAAATTCTCTAGAGTGAGAGGTGAGCAATTCTCAAGCATGAGAGGAGATGGATGCTTATGCCTTCAATTTATAGATTTTGGCTCTCTTTCTTTTCTTCTTTGCTCCAAGTTTGTAGCATGCAATCTTCTTTGTATGAAGAGTCCCTTCCTTGGCCAACAAGTCTTCAAAGAAATAGTAAGATGAGTGAGAGATTTTTTTTGTGCTTTCCATGTGCAAAATTGCAATCCCGAGTAGAAATTATAGCACCAACTTCCAGAAGCCATATCTTCCTCGTTTTAGCTCCGATTGACACAATCTTGGGTTCTAAAGATATCTACTCGAAAAGAGCTTTCCAACGGTATATAGATTGCACTAATCTGATGGCTGGATTAAGAGTTATGGCCATTTTAATCTTGCTACCTTTGAAAAATCCGAAAATAAATATGCACATATGGAATGTTAATTGTGCAATGGGGTGTGTGGAACCCATATGGGCATCTAGAGAGATCTTGGGATCTTTCTTTCCTTGTTTCTTAACTCCTCTTCCATCTTTGATTGGCTTCCAAACTTCTTTGATTGGGTAGTCAACTCTTTTAGCTTACTTTCCTTTCTTGAATATCTTTCTTGATTTTTGAGTTTTCAAACTTTGTAAGAATTAGATCTTACCAAATCTGAAGTTTCTTTTCTTGATCTTGAAATCACAAATTTAGCTTTTCATTGTTGACTCTTCAAACTCTTCAAAAATACCAAGATATGTGGGTCCACCATGAAAGATGTCCTACCCTTGATTTCTCTCACATTTCACCAATGTGGGTCCCATTCTTGATTTCTCCTACACAAATTAAAATAAATGGATTCAAGAATAATTCTATGTGGGAAATTTAAATGGACGATGTATGGGACCCTACTTGATGCACCCATAATAACCGACTTTCCAAAAATAAATCTCCAAGAATGGCAGGTTTCATGAATTTATGCAAAAAGTGTGATTTTTGAGTAAATTATGCATGAATGCACTACAATGGACTCTAAATGCATAAAAACATGATTTGACACTAAATAAAGCTATTTAATATCAATAAGCCATTAAAATGGTCCAAAATGTATATGAAAATGTGCGCTTTTCAGGACTCATCAGACACCCACCTAATAGCATTCGAAGAATCACTTTCCACGGTTAAGCTTACCTTGAAGGTAGAAAGAACAATCCTTAAAGCTTCAAAAATGGCAAGCACTTCCACTTCGTTATATTCTTTTATGCCAACATTCTTGGAGAATATAAACAACTCTTCACCATTACCATTCCTAAAAACTACACCAATGCCCGCTGGTCCAGGCTTGCCTTTAGCCACACCATCCAAGGGCGGACCTACATGTAGGCCTAGGGGGGCCATGACCCCTGTTAAGTTTTCAAAAATTTATTCTTTACCACTAATTTTTTTTAATTTTTTTATTTTGACCCTTAATTAAATTGTTAAAATTTTCTTTTAATAATTTTCATTTGCCCCCCAATTTCATTTTCTAGGTCCGCCCCTAACACCATCAACATTAAACTTTAACCAACCCAATGGAGGAGGACACCAACACACCACTTTCCTATCCTTTTACAAACCACATGACATACAAGCTTCCCAACTGAAGAATACAATCTAAATTCATTTCAATAAATTCATAAGGAGATCTCCTATGGTTGCTACTCTAACCTCCACAAGTAAAACAATATCTTCTGGTGTCGAAGGAGATCTCCTAAAAATTTTTTCATTTCTTTCCTTCCAAAGAGACTACAAAATTGCAAAAGGAATGATCCTCCACAAAATTAAGCCACAACCATGAAAAGGACTAACCCTCCACTCTTCCACCAACCGACATAAGAGGCATGGGCGGCACCAAAGAAGACTGCACCTCCTCAAGAAATGACTCCAAAGATAGGTTGTATAGTCACAATGCAAGAAGACATGATTAATTGACTCATCATCCTTCCCACACAAAGAGCAGCAGTCCACCAAAAGATCTGACATCATTCCTATCCTGCGAAGGTTATCAACCAAAGTCACTCTACAGGAAACTGCCAGCCAACAAAAAGCCTCTAATCTAGGAGGCACCAAACCAAGCCAAACCTGCAAAAAAAGGAGCTTGGAGCTCCATTGAAGAGTCCAAAGCCTTATAACAAGACTTTGGAGAAAACTGACTAGAGGGATGAGGCTTCCAAATGCGAACGTATGACTCATCTTTGCAAATAAAAGTGTTAGAAAGAATACTCAACGAAGGACTCATACTGAGACAACTCAGATAGACGCAAAACAATCGAAAATGACACAGACCAAGACACATTGTTCCCCTCCCAAATATGACAATCTTTAGATACCCGAAAGAGTCTAGCAAATAAATGACACAAAGGACCCCCACCCAACCAATCGTCCAGCCAAAATCGGACACAACTCCCCTCCCCCACATTGAGGCCCACCCCTTTGTTAAGGACTTTACCCCTCTCACTAGACTCGTCCCCCAAACTAGAAATGACTCTCTACAACCCAGAGACGCGATACAAAGGAACTTTAGAAGGAACCCACCTCCAAGAATCCTCATCATATTTGAACACAATGACTTTCCTCCATAGGGCATCTCTCTCTTTACCAAACCTCCATCAGCATTTAGCTAAAAGAGCCCAATTCTTCAACCCAAGATCACCAAGGCCCAAACCCCCCACCCACTTTGGTTTCACTACTTCACTCCCATCTTACAAGATGCATTTTCTTTTTATTGCTTCACCCTTCCCATAAGAAATTCATTCTTAAACGGTCTAAATTTTCAATTACCGCATTTGGCATTTTGAAAAGAGACATATAGTACACAGGCAAGTTGAAAAGAGTGGCTTTAATTAAAGCAATCCTTCCCCCCAATGATACATTATGACTCTTCCACTTGGACAACTTTCTTTCAAATTTCTCTATCACAAGAGTCCAAATACATGGGTCTTTAGTTTAGATGTACAAAGCCGCACCGATACAATAGATATTCCAATATATATATATATATATATATATATATCATTGATAAAAACCAATACATATTACTAATACGAGCTTTTCACCTTTCTCAAGCTATGGTGTCGAGATGGTCGACACGGCTCAAGAGGGTAGCAAGATAATAAAGAAAAAGGTTTTTGTTGGATAATTCACTATCTCCTCTTATTGCTTGTTGTTCGTAGATATATAGACTTCCCTACTTACTGCAGGCTCTAACGTTGCAGGCAACGTTACATTCCTAAAGACCGGCTCAATCACAACAAACAACACAACGTGCTCCATATACATGGGATGACTCATACATTAAGAAACCAATTCATAATAACAACCAAATAAAACTACTTCAAAAGGACTCAAACCTTTTAGGGTGGAAGAAAAAATGTACGTGTATCAATCCTTCCCCCTTAAAACAACCTTGCCCTCAAACTTTACATCTGGGTACTTTGTTGCAATCATCATGTACCGTTCTGAAGTAACTACAAGGACTAGAGATCCCGTCCACTTGATGTGCACTTCAACGTCTGCCACATTGCCACGCTTAATAAGCCATCGTGACAAAATAGCCTCGGGATATGGTTGTAGTGAACCATGATCGGACAAAGGTGGAAGAGAAGGATAGGATTGAATTCCCTGACCCGACTTTTTCTTTAACTTGGAAACATGAAAAACTGGGTGTATTTTACTATCTACTTGTAAATCCAATTTATAAGCTACATGTCCTATTTTCTGCCACACCTAAAATGGTTCATAGTATTTTACTGCCAATTTCTGAGACCGTCTTGCTACCATAGAACTTTACCGATATGGCTGGAGCTGAAGATATATAGACCCAATCACCCACTTCAAATTCCCGGTCGGACATGTGTTTGTCGACATTCAACTTCATACTTTCTTGGACCTGTTGAAGATTGCGTTTTAATAATTGTAGTGCTTATTTGCAGTTTCCCACTCGGTCTTCTACGGCTTGAACCCTAGTGGTACCTGGCACATAAGAAATCAATGTAGGTGGTGTTATTCCATAGACAATTTCGTAAGGTGGGTGGTTTTGGTGGCTGTTGGGAGGTGGTGCTGTAACACCACTCAGCTAAGGGAATCCACCGTACCCAAGACTAAGGGTGCTCAGAAGCATTGCATCTCAAATAGTTTTCTAAAAACCGAATTAAGACTTTTGTCTATCCATCCGATTGTGGGTGATAAGAGGAGTATACCCCCCGCAACTTAAAGAGGTCTCTCCAAAAAAACACTTGTGAACATAGGGTCGCAATCGAATACAATTGGTTCCGGCAAGCCATGTAATCTGAAGATATTAAAAAAAAAAAAAAAGATGATTTGGCCATTATCTGGGCCGTCTAAGGATGGGCCATAGGCAAAAGAACCGACAATACTCGCTGAGACGATCTACCACTACCAAAATGACTGATTTGGAAAAGGAAATGGGCAACCCTCTATGAAATCAAGGGATATATGGTGCCAAACTTTACTATGAATGGAAAGTGGCCCCACAAGTGCAAGTCCATCAATATTGTAGCTTTACCCGGTGAGTCAGGATCGTATCCACAGGCAGTTATTAACTTGAACCTATCCTAATAAAACTAAAACTAGCCTAAATAGAACCTATACATCAATTAATCTACTGAGAAAGTCTGAAATTAAAAAATAATTACATCTCATAAAAATTAAAATCTTGAATAAAAGACCAAATCTAAAAAATCCTAGACTACGCTAATGCTAAAGACTGCAAAACAGAAAAATCATTAGACCATCAAGATAGTAAAGATAGAAAAATCAATGAAAATAAAAATAAAATAAAATAAAAGATGAGATTTAGATTTCCAATTTTCAATACACAAACTTCATGCTTGGGACCAAGAAATCAAATTAGAAACACAACACCGAACACAGTCTATCACCCTATGCAAACACATTGTGTTGATCCATTAAAATCAATTAATGCAACTCACAAATCTTAATTTATTCCTTGAGCATCTCTAAGATTACATCAACAAGAGTTTGAAAATTGAAAATTAAATAGACTCGCCTACTACTCTAGTTACATGAAAAGGTCAAATGAGCATTCGCCACGTGAAATACATTATTTCTTGAATTATCTTAATTAACACTAACTAGAAAAAGGGAGGTGGAAGAGAGGATGGCATGGAGGAAAGAGAGGGAGAGAGTGGACGTGTGAGAGGAGCGAGGGGTGGGTATGGGATGTCCCCACTACAACAAAATGCAGTTTTGCTAACGCAGTCATCGCGTCTGGAAAGGTAAGTTTTGCGTCGGCAAATGATTTCCCAACGCATTTTTGCACGTCTTATGTGACCACTGTGGTCTTTATAAGACTTTGAAGACATTTCGAGTTTATAACAACTTTAAGGGGACTTTTCCGGTTAAATCCTCAACATTTTATGAATTCAATTTCCTTTCTTGGGCTCTTGTTTCTTACTTTCAATATAAACTACCCTTAAAGAAAAAAAGTAAAAATAAAAAATAAAAAAAAGGGTTTTCAAATGGCATCGCATGTTCTTCATCTTCTACCATGTTGTAGGTTTTTTTTTTCAAGAATAAGAGTCATTATAATCTAATTATAGCTAACATATAGAATAGTGTACTCCCTAGGTAATTTAAACAAGGGAAACCAAGTCCTTTTGTTTTGAAAAAAAAAAAAAAAGGTTTAAATCAATTTAATTGATACTCTCCTCTTAAAAGTAATTAATAGTGGCGTTATGTGCAAGTTAGGTTGAGTATTGTCTCAGCTCAGGGCTTATAATAGTGGTGTAATGGGTTGCATATTGCCTCAACTCGGGACTTATTCAAATTGGATGTAGATAAATCCCAAACATAAAGCTGACCTAAAGCCGAGTTGAATTATAAATCTCCCAGCCATATCAGGTTGGGCACCTGAATATTAGAAACCTCAAGGGCTTATGCAGAAATCTTAGAAACTTCACCGAGGTATATACAAAAATGGCCTTTTGTAAATAATAACTAGTGTTTAATGGATGTGAGGTCAAACTTGTCATTTTCATAAAAACTCATCATTCAACTCATGTTGGTTGTCGGTTGCTCATAATTACTGGCAACTTAGATATATTTTGGGACATGAAAGGTACTTAAATACCGAAACTACAGGGGCTTATTTAGAAATATTAGAAACCCTAGGGGGTAAATACAAAAAACACTTTATTCAATAAATCATAAATGGGAACTAATGATTCATACCGTCCAGCACGCTATATCGGAGTAGCAAAGACATGGGATTTTGGATCAAGTCACCCCACGCAAACCCTCAACTCATGGTTTTGTAGAAACTTGAAAGTTAAAGGTAAGTAATAAAATGTTAAGGAACCCATCTTACAATTTTCTTATTTTATTGTGACTCAAGAAAATTTTTTGTGGTTCTTTAGTGGGGCCATTTGGCCACTCTTTTATAATAAACCATAGAAAAATTACAATCCAATAAAAGATGGCCCACGATCAGATTGAGATCAACAAAATTCACAAAATTATCACGTTACTTTGGATGCCACAATCTTTTGTAAGTGATCAATCTGATAGCGGGCCAAGATCCTATGTGAATGAGATTTTGCAAGGATCTTGGCTATTTTGAATTGCCCTGAATTTTTCGTAAGGGGCCCTATTAAGAACCCACATGAATTTCTCAAGAATCGAAGCCTTAAATGATTTTAGACTATTTGTAAATAAGGTATATTGTTTATCGTTTAAAGTTCCACCTAGAAATTGATAGGCTGCTTTGGGCCTTGAAATTCTAGGTTGACAAATGAATATATTTATTTACTGCAATTGTTATAATTTATTTTTAAGAAGTTTTTATATTTTTTAAAAAAATTGCATGGATTCGGAAATCTGACCACAAATTCAATAAATTTTTTGTGTGTATTTTACTCCTAAAATTTGCAATTTTGTTTAAGATTATTTTACTTTGGAGGCAAATTTTCAGTTGCACTCCAACACTATGGGCTGCAAGGGGAGGGTTCCACATTTGAAGATGGTCTGAATGAGTGCTCCCATGGAGAGCACAACGTAGGAGAAAGATTTTGCCTTGGCCCTAATTAAAAAAAAAAAAAAATCCTAGTTCCGCCGTTGAACTTAAGAATAATAAAAATACTGCTTTCATATCACGCAGACAAGGGTATAATTTTTGTTTGAACTATTCATTTTGTAAACTATCGATTTCAAGGTTCTGATTATTGATTTACGTTAATAATTTCAACATTTGCCACTATAGTTGAACCAACATCATCCAAAAACCAGCGTTATATATTGGCTGTTGTAGTGGGCCATCAAGTCAATGGGCCTGGCCGGGCCGGGCTTGGGCATGGATTGTCCAATCCCATCCCAAATATTGGTCGGGCCTGTCGGGGATTGTCCAATCCCGGCCCTAAATTGAGTGGGCTTATGTCAAATCCCATCCTGTTCGGGCTCGGGCTGGGCACGGGCCAGGCCTGGGCTCTTGCCTTTTCATTCATGGAGACGGTTTTTTTTTTTTTCTTAATGGGTGAAGCTCTGTTAATAAAGATGATAATGATGGACGGACAAGGGGTGGACCAAATCTTAGCTTGATCAAATTTCAAAAGGTCTAGATTCTAGATAGTAGATATAAGTCTTCAAAATGAAGGGTGATAAATCTATCAAAAATCTCAAACCTAGACTCAATAGTGGATCTAGTCCAAGTATCAAATTGAGTCCAACTGCCAATTCATCGTGTCGGTTTTTGGTGTGGAGTGGGAAGGGATTGAATTCATGAAAAATGGTGGTTTCTCATGAAGGTAAGAGACATTTTGGAGGGAGTTTTCTTTAGGGTTTCCATTGAAATATATAAAAATTAGTAAAATAATCTTACAGGCGGGCCGAGCTGGGCATGCTTTGCCCATTCCCAGTCTCATTTTGGCTGGGCTTTCAAATAATTATCCAAGCCCAGCCCGCTAGGCTCAATTTTTTTAAAAGCCCTGTGTTTTCGGGCTTAGGCCGGGCTGGGTACCCATTTCAACGGGCTAAACTGACAGGTGCATGGTTTATACGACTTTCTTTTATTGATCCTTACCAACTGTTGGGATGACTGCAATCACCGATGGGGAGCAAAAAGGTTTTTTTTTTATAGCCATTTGAGGGAGGCTTCGACTGGGATTAAATGGGAATGAAAGAAAATCTTCTGCTTGGTAATAATTTATAGGCATTATTTTCGATCGGTAAAGCCCATGAAACAACAATTCCAAACCATTGGCAATGGAGCCCACATTATCAAGCGGTAGTTCCACATTTGCCCAACCATTCATTGTGCAGATCTCTGAAGTTGGCCCCAGAGTTTATATGGTTTATGACCAAGTCCAACTGGTTTCACCCATTATTTTACAGAATGCTCAAGTCCAAATAATTGATTGCTTTCCGCTTTTTCCCACGTGCGCCGGGGGCCTTTTAACTGTGGAGTTCTTATGGGATTTGGAGCCACATGATTTTAAAATGCGTCAAGATGGGGGTATGATTTATAAACCCAAAAGTCAAGATGTGGCCAAAGTTCCTCTATAGGATCCGCCGCGACTCTTGTTGTAACTCTGATAATACTTATAGGATCTTATGCCCCATTGAGCTACTAGTTATTCCAAAACTAACTGGTGATAGGAAACGATACAACAATAACTTTATGGTAGGCGATTGCTCGACCACAATTATGCCGCTCAAAAACAAGGCTGAACGTTGACCTCAACAACCTCTATTGAAACAATGGATGCATTTTCGTCATTTTTTCTTTCGAAGTATATAAAAGTATTGGGGCATTTTGTAGTGTGACTCTTTCAAGAGTGTGACTTTCTCTTGAAATTCATTTTTGTCTATGAAAACTGACTTGTGTGGTCTCTTCTTAGGTCTTGCACGGACAAACCCATTCCACACTGAAGTGGGGATTTGGTCCCCCGACATGCATAAACCCAATAGGTTTTGAACATAAATTACTTTACATGCACAAACCCAAGAGGTTTGGTAAATAGATTCTGCCCATAGACACTACTTCCCTTCCCTCCACTACTAAGTTCTCTAGTATGGCGTCGCTGATAAATGCTTTGTCTTCCTTGCATCCTCGATTGGATTCGGACCTGCTCATTAGTTTCCATTTCCATCCTACTTATGAAGAGGGGATGATAATTGTCAATATAAATAACTGGACTGCAGAAAAGAAAAAAAAAAAAAAAAACATGAAAAACCACGTTTGTAACTTGATTACATCCGGTGGTTCATGACTTTTCACAAACTTCTCACAATCCATGGCGAGTTAAGATTTGAAATTTAGCTACATAATTGTGATTAGACTTTCAAAGAGGATCAATAGTTCATATCTTGGTTTTGGGGCCCACAGACTTTTAAAAAAATCTGTGGGTTTAGACTTTTTTGTAAATATTTGATTCATCCAACTGCTGAAATTTGACCCCATTTTTTTTTTTAATTTTAAAGAAGCTGGATCATGATTTGGAGACCAAGAATTATGAGAATTTGAAAAAGACTGCAAAAAAAAAAAAAAAAAAAAAAAAAAAGGAAAGAAACGAAAAGAAACACATTAAAGTCGTGTTTATAACTTGATTACACCCAATGCTCCATGATTTTTCACAAATTTCTCACTATCCATCATGAGATCAGACCTGAAATTTGAGTCATAGTAATATTAGCGTTCCAAAGAAGATGAACGGTTTGGATACTGGTTTTGGGGCCCACAAGAACCCAAAAAATAGATTGAATGGTCTAAACTTTTTAACAAATATATCAATATCGATGATCATCAAACGGCTGAAATCTAACTCCATAGCTATTTTTGCCCTTCTAAAGTCATCCAAGGGTTTGAATCGTGATTTAGGATTAGACATGGAAAAAATGACCGACCCCGCCGCTCCCAAAAAAAAAAAAGGCATCAAGAACATCAAATGCATTGTGGGTGTAAGGGTCTTTGGGCTTAAGAAATCTTTGTTTAATTCAAATTGCCAAATTTGTGATTTTGTGAAATAAAGGCAGTTTATCTTAAGTCTATCATACATCTACATAGACGTGTTTCCAAACGGTTTAAAAACTGTTTAAAATAGCTTTAAGGAAATAGAGGCAAAAAGTAGATTTGCCAAACATAACCTAAACAAGGGCGGACTAGGGGGCCGGAAGGGACCATGGCCCCCCAATAGTTACAAGCCCCATTTTTAGATCTATTGGTATCCCCATTTTGTGATGGATGGCCCATTCCCCCAAAAAATGGGAAATATAGTGTTGACTTGTGAAAAAAAATAGAGTGAAGGAAAGGAAATTAAGGATAGGAATAAGAAGGAATGAAAGAGAAAAATTAAAGAAGAAAGAACCCACTAATGTTTTTTAAGTTATTTATTATATAAATGGGAACCTGCTGTCTGGGTCATTTATTCAAGCGCTTTTTTATATATACCCTCTTGAAGTTTTTAACATTTGTAAATAGGCCCATATATTTTCAGTATTTGTAGCACCTGCTTTTGCAATTTTATACCTTTCATGTCCCAAAATATGTCAAAGCTATAGTAATGAGAAGAAAGCAATTTGGGTTTAAAGCATCCTGTCACTTTTACGCTTGTCACTATCTTTTATATATAATTTTCAAAATGCCGTCAGGAAAATTCTTTACATTCCAACAATAATTTTACCATTTTACTTTATTTATTTTTTCCCACTTTCTTCCTTCCTCGGTACTCTAATGAGCACCTGTAGATTAGCAGAGTTCCTCAAGACCCATCTATCCTCTTATTTAACCAAAGGCCTCACAAATGGGAATTGCCTTTCGTTATTTTTTTGTAAACAGTCAACATCTACAAGTGCTTCTCATGATAGTGGAATTTAATAAATCTACATGGTACAATTTTCTTTTTTTTTTTTCCTTCCCTTTATTCATTTATAACATTTTATGAATTCAATTTCGTTTCTTGGGCTGTTGTTTCCTTTCTTGCTTTCAATATAAACTACCCTTAAAAAAAAAAAAAAAAAAAAAAAACAAACGACTTCGGTTTTCAAAGGGCATTGCATGTTCTTCATCTTCTACTACATTGTAGTTTTTTTTTTCTTTCAAGAATAAGAGTCATTATAGCTAACACTTCAAGACTTAATTGTCTTCCACGCTATGACCTACTTTAGATCTCTTTTATCAAAGAGAATGGTGGAATCTCCAAAAGAAAAACCAACTAGAACCTCAAAGGAAAATCAGAAGAGAAACTATAAGAGAAAGGAGAGGGAGATGAGCAACTCTTGCTCTGGGCGTGAATTCCAAAGGGAATAGTGTGTTGGACGTCGAAGGGGTCTCCCCTATTTATAGCTTGGGCAAACTCCTATTACTTACTAATTCATATTAGATGTCTCACTTCCATAACAACTAGTAACTTGCTCCTTTCTAATTATTATTAGAAGTCTCATTTCCATAACAATTAGTAATTTTCTATTTCTTTTTCTTTTAAGTTCAAGTAAAATTAGTAATGATCTAATAATTGAGTTAGCCTGGGGACTACTAAGGATTCCATAGAAAGCAGGCTCCAACTGGGACACCCTAACCCCACATCTCATGTGCAATCTGGGCCCACAGTTAATTGCAAATAACTCCACTATATAAATGCAACTGTACTCCATTCTTAGGAGTTAATTACAAGAAGACCCTAAACTTCCCTATGATCACAAGTAGGCCCCTCCATTTATATCCATGGATAAATTAGATATGTCCAACCAATTCAGATCCATATCTTATTATCCTTGAGACCCAATCAAAAAAAGTGATCATCAAATACCATCTAATTAACTCTTAATTGAGATGGGTACGCATTTACCAATGATAAATCCATTAATTGGCACAAGGGGATAATGATGATAGATTCCATCTTGACCATTGAATGTTCTCACAGTCGTACTACCACGTACCCAAGACATCGAGGTGTTGACCTACAATTGGCCTCACTCATTGGTGACTCAAAGCAAATGAATAGATAGAAATTTGAGTTCACTAATGTCTCAGGATTAAGAGTCTATTTTTAGAGAATTATGAGAGCAGACCTTAAAGAAAATATTTTATAAGATGCATCTTATGGTCCTTCAATACATCCAATGTACCAGCACAATGATTCGAGAGTCTTACACTCTGATGATTGAGACAAATCACACTATCTTATAGTGATTATAATGTTGCAACCTTGTCAAATGAGATGCCCAATCTCACCACCGGTTGTAAACCAATTTAAGTATAGGATTTGTGACATATGTCTCCCGCATGTGGATCTCATTCACACACATGTATCACATCTAATATACTTGTGGGCTCTGGTTCATCTCATGAACCATTATGTCATTCGTATTGGTTATGTGCAAGTAGGGAATAAAACCATTCATCTTATGAAATAACAGCATAATTCTTTGATAAATAAATAAATCAATCAATTTATTACATCATCCACTGAATTGAGACAATATAATCTAACAGTTGTCGCCGTCCCAGCAGGACTATTCCACCTGGCTCACGTGAATTAAGTAAGCATGTGCTAGTGAAGCGTCACCTACGCAGGTACCATTACTAGGCCTGAATAAGTTTCATGCAGTTCAATGACTAATTTACCTACACAAATGATTAGAATTTAGAAAAGCCCAAATACGTGATAGAAAGCCTAGCCCGGGCCAAATAAGTTGCCTAAATAGTTTGCGATTGATCTACCTAAACAAGTGATCAGACAAAACCAAACAAGTGTGAAAAGCACAGCCTGATGGACTTAATAGGGAGGCTCAGGCCAGACAAGCCTGAAATGCATAAGATAGATCGATCAAGCTTGGTCCGGATAAGGTCCTATGTTATTAAAGTTGAGTACCACTCTAGTCTAGATAGAAAAGCTTAATCTAATCCCCTCCCAAAACCAAAGTCTTGCACGGACAGACCCATTCCACAATGAAGTGGGGATCTTGCATAAACCCAAGAGGTTTGGTATCGCGATACCTTTTTTTTTGTAATTCAAAACTTCACTTCTTGTCTATAAATTTCTCACTAGTTCCCCTGCCTCCACTACTAAGCTCTCTAGTATGGCGTCGAAAAGAAATGCTCTCTCTTCCTTGATTGATCATAGATTGAATCCGGACCTCTTCACTGGTTTCCATTTCATTCCTACTTTTGAAGACGGGATAAGAATCGTCAATAGCAAAAATGCAGGTGGGGAAGTTCCTCCTATTTTCAATGAATATGATCGTCTATTTCAGTGCCAACCCGAACAACTCGAAGGTATAGGGAAGCACCAGTTCAATTGAAAAACTATCTATCTATATATATATTCTTCTTTCTCTCTCTTTTAAGGTTCTTTTCTTGTTTCTAATTAATCTGGAGACTCAAATGATTTGCAGAATGTTATTGCTTTACAAAATTGAAGCCGGTTGGAAAAAATAAGGTGAACCGTTCATTGGGGGAAGATTCTCGTCGTTATTACTGGAAGAATATAAAGACAGAATCTGTAAGAGATGACAACAACAACGTCATTGGATGCGTGACGAAATTAGTTTTACATAAGGATAAAAATACACCAACTGAGTGGCACATATTGCAATATATGGACACAGAAATGGTACTGGACACAATCCTCCTTTTTCTTCTATTTCTATCTTTCTTACACCTTTCTGATTTTGCATATATATATATATATATATGTGTGTGTGTTAATTTATTGCGCATTTCTTCATTCCTAGACTGCAGGGTCCATGATATATTGTTGTTGTGTTCATGTGTGGGTCAGTGTTCTTTTAAAGCTGCATTACAATTTACAAAATAAGGAGCTAATTAAGGTTTTCACTTCATGAACCTACCTCATTAGAAAGATAGCTCTGATTAATGGAGCCTGCCCTATCACGTAATAAGTATATATAGAGCTACGCTGCATGGATTCTTTCAAATAAATAAACAATCTGCTCATGTCAGCTGACTCGCGACACCTTATCTGATTTTTTATGAATTCTTTTCTTACCAATTCCAATTTAAATATTGTTTCATAGTTGATAAAGATATTATCATATTTTTTACATTTTTGGCCATTGATTCAAATAAATCCTGAAAGAGTTGATGTAATGCATCAGTAATGTTGGTCCTTTTATGCAACATATTTGTTAGGACTTTTGGAACCTTTTGCTTGTCGTAGATCTAACTGATTAATGATTTGGTCCACATCTTAATTCTCTGGTCAAACACCTTCATTTAGCTGATCTGGATTATCATTTGTTACACTCTTTTATCTTACAGTCAATTAAGGGGCGCCATTTGAAACCTCTAGTCTAATTAACGAGAGCTAAGCATATTAAGGCCTAAAATAAAAGGCTTTGATTTTTATGTCCCAATTTACAATTAGTCTATTTGGTAATATAAAAAAGGCTCTTATTTCATTACGTAATTTTTATGCGATCGATTAGGTAACTATTTATCAAACAAAGTGATATTTTAAGTATTGCCGAGCAGTAAGTAGCTGACAGTGAATTATATGATTACTGGTTATTATGAATAAATGAAAAAAAATGGCTTTTATTTAATCTTGGCATATTTCACTAACTCAAGTTCCTTTTAGTGGGCCCACCTAGATGCATAAAGACCAAGGGAGCATATCAATTGAAATGGTTGGAAGTAAATTGGGTAGTTTGCAATATGAAGCAATTTAGCTGATATTAGCCTTTGATTTTTGGTGGTCAAAGTTTAGAGGAGAAAATCATCTTTTCAACTCAAGGGATAAATTATTTGATTTTTTTAAGGACTTTTCAAAATAAAGAAATTTGGAGAGTTTTGTTTAGATGCGGATTAGGAAATATATAATATGAAGCCATTTAAATAACCCTGGCCTCTGGTTCTTGGTCTTCAAAATTTTAGAGGCTAAATTATCTTTGTTACTAGGATAGGTCATTTGAGATTTTTTAATTTAAAGGATAAATTGGTCAAAAACCAAATAAGTTTTAACTTGAGAAATAGGCCATTTGAGTTTTGTAAGGATCATTGGTCTAAAAAAAAAAAATTGGAGGCCTCATTAATTTTTTTATCTGGTTTAACTGTTAGTTAGGAGAAGTTCTAATAGAAACAAGTACAAATAATAAGGGCCTTGTTGAAATTGTTTGGAAAATCAGGGTGGGTATTTTGAACTATGTTCCCGGTGCTTTTATTTGGTCATGTGACCCTCCTTTATAATGGGGTGTGTATTTTTACGTTTGAGTTTCACTTGATTTTCTCTCAATTGCATTTTGTTATATAATCTTTACCACCTGGACTGCATTGTTCTCTTTGATTTGGACCACAACAAAGGCCTAATTGCAAAAAAATTATGCAGTGCAAGCATTGTCTTGGCAAGTTTTTGAGGTTGTACTCCTCAATCCTTTCCATTATGTTGTACTTTATAAAATTATAGGCATCCTCTGTTTTCCACTGCAGGCAGATGCTGGTCGCTGGGTTCTGTGTCAGATATACAAAAGGGAGAAGAACAATGACAATGTAACAGGTTAGCCCCTGGGTCCTCTATCAGATGTGAGGACCCAATCTACGTTCGATGACCTACCTGGGTCAGACCCGCCAAAGTTTTAACATCAATTAGTTTTGTCTGTGGGACTTGTGAGTTGTGTCTAGTATGTATTGTCGCAGATTGGTGTCACGTCCAGGTTTCCTTGCTGCATGTAGTCCCTTTGTGTTTGTATTTGGCGTATAGTCCCTTATGTTTGCATTTGGCGTAGTTGGACCTATGATATATATCTATATTTGTGTATGTTTGATTTTTTTCTCGTTTTCCTTAATTCTTTTGTGTGTGATAAAAGTGTGCATGTGAGTTGAATTCAATTTATGGAGTTCCACTGAGTGTACGGACTGAGATTGGGGGCGATAAAAGGTAACTTACTGGGACACAACCCTAACTTGACTAGCCATTTTAGTAATTGGGGTGGAAATGTCAAACCTGAGCCCAATCGGGAAGTAGTGTCATTGATTAATAACACCACTGCAATCAGAAGTGGGCTCAGAAAAAGAAAAAAAATCAGAGGCAGTAGATCACATGTAAATCACTTGTTCAACATTTGACCAATTAGTGATCAATCTATGGATAATCTCTTTACTCGTTAGAAAATGAAATCTGGTCGAGATGTTCTCTTGGGCTGTTTGGATTTAATTTGGGTCCCACGGATAACATTTATAGGCTCTGCCCTGTGAGCGGATGCTCATGAGGAGAAAAAAAAAAAAAAAGGTCACTTGGTAGATTTATGGAAAAAAAAGCCACATCTATTCATGAAAAATGATGTCTTCTGCTGGGCTGATTTCCATGTGAATGAATGGTATTAAGTTCGCACCTGAATCACATTTATTTATCATCTTTACTAATTAAAGATATTCTAGTTACAGTTTACAAAATACCATTAGGATACTGATCAGGGTTTTAAGAAAAAGGTTTGTGTGATTTTCGAAACCTGGCCCCAATAAAGATAATGAGAAATTTTCGTTGCCATGACTATAGAATTCTTGTCGTCTTGTTAGAAAGACAGTAAAAAAAAAAAAAAAATCCATATCTTTGGCGTCTGGCATCACAAAATAGTTGTAGCGTCTAATCAAAATGTGCCGTATCATTCAAGTTAGCTTAATTTGTTAAATTTAAAAAAGCACCACTTCATTAATTTGATGCATTTTTTTAGTGGAAGCAACAGGTTTTTTGTGATGCATGTCATAAGGTGATCTGGACTCTAAAAATAAATGCGTGAACTTATTTTTTCTTTCAAAATCCTAGAACATGAGTGTCTATAGTGGTGGCTTAACCGTCCTGCACTCTAGATGTGCAAGGGGAAAAAGGGGGGGGGGGAAATGGTGGGTAAATGGAATGAAGTCAGTGGCTTGGGGTGAGGTTAGCCGTAGGTGTCCAGCATGCCTATATTAAAGTGGAGAGGTAATGCTATTCATCATTAAGAAAAAGCTCTATCAGTGGCTTGGGGTGAGGTTAGCCGTAGCTTAAGCACTTGTGACGTAATTGTCCAGCACTATAGCCTATGCAAAGAGAAGGAAAAAAAAAAACATTAAATGAAGTGGAGAGGTAATGTTATAAATCTAAATTCTTCAAGAAAACTCTCTCAATGGGGCGAGGTTAGCCCTAGCTTAGGCACTTAGCGTGTGCATACCCAGACATGAATTTAGTTAGGCCTCATCGTGTGGCCTCAGTTGTCAAGGCCATGGTCACAAATATGGATAATGGGTTGAGTTACGTAGTCGGAGAGTTTTCAAAATTTTAGTCCTTTCTCGGGCTATTAACAGAAAATACCACAGAAAATAAACAAGAATTAAAAATATAGTATTTATAATATAAGTATATTTAAGTAGAAACATATACATAAAATGGATGTAGCAGAGATAAAAATGCTGATGTAGATGTGTGGTAAAAGTAGGAAGGATAAAATTAGAAATGAGCGCTTTCGACCATATTTAGGAGTAGCAATAGGGGATAAAATTAGAGAAACTCGTTTGAGATGCATGGTTTGGACATATCCAACGTAAGCTGACAATGGCGCCAATAAGGAAAAGTTTGACTATGAAGGTTGATGGCCCACCAAGGGGAAGGGGTAGGCCAAAGATGACATGGATGGAGGTAGTAAAAATAGATATGAAGAAGTATAACTTATCTGAGGATTTGACTTAAAATAGATCAGAATGGAGAAACATAATTCGTGTAGCTGACCCAAACATAATTGGAACAAGGCTTTGATGATGATGATGATGATGATAAATATAAGTATATTTAACATTATATTAAAGGTGCATAATTATCTTAAACTTATAAAACATGCCAAAAGTTATTGCACTAAATTTAAACCAATTATAATTTTCTGTGATACTTTCAATTTATAAGGAGATTGTCATGTTATTTAACTTTTCAGGAGTGCCTCACATTATTACTTTGTTATTTACACAACATTAAATGGCCGTTTTTCTTTTATGCATGAGATAATTTATAATAAAAGAAATACAAAATAAAATGAAATAAATTTAATTAAAAAAGGCAAAAAATATATATATAAATAAAGATCCATAGACAAAACAATGATAAAAGAAATTTAGAAGAACCAAACCAACTTAGAATAATCTAATACTCAAAAATAGAAATTTGAAGCCACAAAATAAATAAGAAAAATCTATAAATAGATTTCACAAAGAGAACTTAAAGAACACAATGGAAGTAAGATAAATAATTAACTCATAATGATAAGCAATAACAAAAAACAAAAAAAAAAATACAACAGAAAAATGAGAATTCACAGAGAATCCCATGATAAAAAGTAATTTAAAAGAAAAAAACCAAGGAAACCCAATACCCAAAAGTTGAAACAAAAAAGGGGAAAAAAAGAAACTCACAATCTATGAAAACCATACAAATACAAACCATAAAAATATTGCAAATCTAAGAAATTTTAAAGTGATGATTCTTTTGTATAAATCATATTAAAATGACATAATTAAAATTGCTCAAATAAAATATAATGAACTCAAAAGTACATAAATTAAAAAAAGGTTTACCTTTCAAATAGAAACTTTTAATAATTGCACCAATTGTCTCAAGATGCTCACATTTTAAAATGGGTTGAACTTGATCTAAACTAAGCATGCAAATGAGACCTGAGACGGTACTAAAAAGAGACACAAAGAAACAAAAGAATTATTAAAGTTGCTCTAATAAAATAAAATGAACTTAAAAGTAAATGAATGAAAAAAAAAAAAAAAGTTCTCTTGTTGACATAGAGAAATAGAATTATATTGGAGAAAGTAGAAAATGATGATAATAAGAATGAGCTTATTTCTTTATTTAGATGGAACAATATTATTGGAGATTCTTTTTAAAATTATTTCCGCATTTTTAACAAAAAGTGTACTACCAAAATCTATAGATAAAAAGGAAACCAGACAGCCCAGAACCAAGAGTGGAATAAATAAAAAAGACTAAGGATTAAATAAACAAGATAACCCATAAATCAGCGTTTCACATTCTAAAAGAAAAAAAGAAAAAAAATCATATAATCAGAATAAACAAAAATACTTGAAATTCCTTAGATTAGTGACACTTAGATATTGGGACCAATTAACATTCAAATGCTATTGCCTTGATAGAAATAAGATGATATTGAGAGTTTCTTAATAGACAAAATGCATGATGGAGAGTCCAAATCACATAAATAACTTTATTTGGAAAACTCCAGTGTTTTGTATTTTTTATTATTAAAAAATCAATTTGACCGTCGAAATAACCCAGAATGACGTGAAAATTTTAGGTATCCCATAAATAGCAAGGATGTTTTGTTTTAATGATTGTGATTTTTAATAGATGAGGTTTCCACGCCTTAGTTATATGGCAGCACATCAATTACATGGAAAGTTTACCGCCTCCTCTTTAGCACCATGTTGTTGCCGCGAGTTTTTCTATTTTCAATAATATTGTCATTTTCTTATTAATTATGAAACTTATTATTTTTTTTTTATCAATCCCATATATTATATATTCATTTTAGTTTAGTTTTATTGTAATATGGTTGTCAAAGAAAATTAAGGACTATATAAGAATCATATAAAATAGTTATTTCAAAAGTTTGATCACCCATGCTTAAAGTACAATGCATAAGTATGAAAATAATAACAACAGTATTTATAGGGGTCAATATTCTAAAAATATAGTTATTTTTATAAATACCTCGTAAATAAATTCCAACTCCCAATCAATATTCCAAAGTGGGGCTGGGTCCCTTCCTCATTAACTGCTTTTAAGTTTTTGTTGATAACTATTAATAAAAAGATATTATATGGTGTAGTGGTAGGGTTGCCCATTTGAAATCCATTTTCTCCTGAGTTCGAGTCTTGGCACATACATGTTTAATTCTTACCATGTCATTAAAAATTCATAGGTCAGGTTGGGTCCAAAAAGTGTGCTTTATATCTGACCCGAACTAATTTACCCCGACCTGTTTGCTAGGGTCAAACTAAATTAATAAAGCCATCATGAAATTGAAATAATTGAAATGAAATCAAAATCAAATCAACCTTATAGTCATACTATTCTCCCCCTTTTTGTTCGGAATTGACAAAGTATATACTCCCAATTTTTCAAATAATTGCAGCCTCAAGTATCGAATAAAAAGCACAAAAGCACCAGTGCAAAAACTTAATCATGCCAAAAATACGAAAACCTTAGACGACCAAATACGATAGTTTACAAAATTTTAAGATATCAACATATGAAGCAACACAAATTCTACGAATTTGATATGTGTGTAAATTGTATGTGAGTTCGAATAATATAGGAAAAGTTAAAAACTAGCTAGGGAGCAGACCAGTAGTTAACATTTTCACTCACTCATCATTTTCATTTTATTTTTTTAACTGCAGGATTTCTAAATCCTTTAATATAGAGACACAAATAAGACCCGGCCTGGCTACCTCTATATCGAAATTGTGTAGTCAATTGGGTGGGGCCTGGCCTGGCCGAACCATGCCTTTTATGGGTTGTTGTATCAGCTCTTTCGCAATTATTTAGAATGGTTATCAGTAACTGCTAAGCACTCTTCATGTATCTCACGAGAGTGAAGAAAAATTCGAAAGTGGGACTAAATTACTTTTGTATTTTTCACATGTATCTCAAAATGAATTTGACATTGATATTTCCTCTTCAAAAGGGTAATTTTTGTATTTCAATAATTAAAATAAGAAAAAATAATAATATAAAATATACATGACTAAAGTAAAATAGATTTTGAAATTCAAAATAAAAAAATAATCTCAATAAATTCTCAAGAAATAATAGGTGCGAGTCCCTATTAAGAAAATTAAAGAAAAGTTTAGTTGAGGAAAAAATAACAATTTTTATTGATAAAGGAGAATTTGAAAAATGCATAAAAGCTATAAATTATGAAATGGATACATTCATGTGCATCCATCCCTCACCATAGGGTGAGGGCGCCCTTTTTTGTACATGAATCTCTCTTTTGTACTTCACCCTGTGTACTTAAAATCCCCCTTTTGTACTTAAAAATCTCCATTTATAGAAGCACCCCTCACCTTATGATGAGGGATGGATACATATGAACATTCTCCAATATGAAAATAACGTAAAATGCAACCAATGATAGATGATGGTTCGGTCGGTATGGGGGGTTTGGATTAATAATGAATGCGCTCCACTGCTAATGCATGTTGTTACTGAAAACTAGAGAACTTGTGGTTATCACCAAGGAGATTTTCTTCCCTTGGATTTTCCCATTTCTCCAACTACCGGGATTTGTCCGCTTGTCGTTTCACTCACATCAAAATTCTATCACAATCAAAATTATGTCATTCTGTCACATCAAAGTTGAGCCTTCAATTTAATTCACTCTACACATGAATTAGCCAAATAAGTAAGAATCTCTGGGAGCAGTGTGGGAATTAGGTACAGGCACCGGCACCTATCAAACCGTGGTGTGCTTTCAAAATATATATGAGAATTCTTGGTTTACTTCAAGAAATTCAATAAAAGTAGTGAGTCCACCCTCAATATCCATATGAAAATTTTCAGTTGTCCTCCAAAACCAAAATACCTATTAGAGTCCACACCCCTCAAACAAAAATTCTGGGTACGCCACTGTCTGACATTTGTAACGGCAATAAATTATCTCTCATTTCTTTCCCTTGAATAACTAAGTTGTTTCTACGATTGAAAACCCATGCAGCAAAGGGGTCGGGTGCAACTTTTCTTGTGTTTTACATCCACATTCTGAAACTTACATAACCAAATAGGGTTTAGAAGATAAATATATTAGCCTGATTTGATTTGTATCTCAATGGTCTTGGATTTTTTTTTTTTTTTTTTGAGCTTTTTACAAAAAAAATAGGCCTTGCATTTGCACACAAATCTAAAAAAATCCTCTCTTATTATGGTTTTACTTAAACCTCCCTTGACTAAAAGTCAAACTATTAAAAAAACTAGTTGTTCCATTTTTCTTTTTCAATAGATTTGCCCCTTAGAAACATAAAAACTATCCTATCTCACCATTACCAGGCCCATAACAAACTAGTTTGAGCATTTTGTGAGATGATATGCCCTGCGAAACTCTCACCTAACTTAGTCCAACAAGGGTGGTGGTGGATTTTCAATCTCGATTGTTCAAAAAAGTGGGGCAATAACAAAAAAATCCTGCATGGCAAGTGTGTGGGTCTCTAGTAAGAGAGAATTCCATGATATGTCATATCGGTTGAACTTCAACAGAGAACTGCGGGCCCCACTTAGCCACCTTTCTAATGCATCGATGGTTGGATTGGAAGGATTTTGTATAGATTAAGAACCTGTTTTGCAAATCTTATATGTGTGAAATAGATTTGTTTCAATTGGAGCAGTTTGAAATAGATGCTTTACAAATAAATCATTACATGTGAAACGCACTCCATTATTTGAGTACATCTAACAAATTCATTTTTCTCACAAATTTCTGAGAGCTCATGATGAGATAAGATATGAAATTTGACCTCATAGCCAATTATAACCTTCCAAAGAGGATGAACGGCTCATATATATCTTGGTTTCAGGGCCCATAGAAGTCCCCCAAAAGAAATATAAGGTTTTGGACTTTTTTTTACAAATATCTAAAAATTTAGATCATCCAATTGTTGAGATTTAACCCCATAATTGTTTTTGACATTTTAATGAGGATGGACAATTTGGATCGTGATTTGTAGGTGAAGAATTACGAAGAAATTGAAAAAACTAGAGTACAGAATAAAAAAAAAAAAAACATGAAAAAACAAGTTTGTGACTTGATTACATCTGGTGGTTCATGACTTCTCAAAAATTCTCACAATCCATGATGAGTTAAGATTTGAAATTTGACTCCATTACCATGATTAGACTTTCAAAGAGGATCAATGGTTCATATCTTGGTTTTGGGCCCCATATAACTTTAAAAACTTTGAGGGTTTGGACTTTTTTGCAAATATCTGATTCTCCAACGGCTGACATTCGACCCTTTTTTTTTGGTGGAGATCAAGAATTATGAAAATTTGATAAAACCGGACTGCAAAAAAAGAAATATTAAGTCTATCATATATCTACACAAACATGTTTCCAAACGGCATTTGTGAAAAAAAATAGAGTGAAGGAAAGGAAAGGATAGGAAAAGGAAGGAAGGAAAGTGAGAAATTAAAGGAGAATGAACTTATGTCGTTTGAGTGATTTATTATATAAATTGGAATCTGCTGTCCGGGTCATTTATTCAAGAGTTTTTTGTATATACCTTCTTGAGGTTTCTAACATTCGTAAATAGGTCCATGTAATTTTAGTATTTGTAAATAGGCCTCTGCCTTAGCATTTTTATACCTTTCATGTCCCAAAATATGTCAAATCGATAGTAATGAGAAGAAAGCATTTGGGTTTAAAGCATTCTGACACTTTTACCCTTGTTTACATAATTTTCAAATTAAATGCCAACAGGAAAATTCTTTAAATTCCTATACATAATTTTACATTCCTATACATTCCTATAAAATGTTTAAAGCATTCTATACATAATTTTACCATTTTGCTTTATTTATTTTTTCTCACATTCTTCCTCCCCTACTCTAGTGACCACTTGTAGATTATCAAAGTTCCCCAAGATCCATCCATCCTCTTACTTAACCTAAGGCCTCACAAATGGGAATTGCCTTTCGTTCTTTGGAGTTTATTTTTTTTATGAACAATCGACATCTACAAGTGCTTCTCATAACAATGGAATTTAATAAATCTACATGGTACAATTTTCTCATGTTTGTTTTTTTTTTTCTTCCCTTTATTCATTTATAACATTTTAGAGGATTTTACCAGCAAAACCCCCGTAAAGTTGTTAAACTCAAAACATCCTCAAAGTCTTATATAGACCATAGTGGTTCCCGGGACCCTGTTAGGTATTTTTTTTTTTTCACTTTTTTCTCTGGGCGGGGATATCCTCGCTCCCTTTTCCTTTAAGGGGTCGTTTGTTTCTTGTGAAAGTGATTCACATGTGTAAATGACCCACATGTGAGTCATTTGCATAGGTAAATGACTCACATGTGGATCAGATTCCACTGTTTGTTACTAGCATAACATTTCACATGTGTATCTATGAATGGGTTGTATATTGTTTGATGATATTTCAACATCCAAGACACATCAACGGTTGAAAATTGGACACATGGTCGTGTTCGAGCTTTTGAAGAATATGAACGGTCCTAATTTTACAGGTGGGGCCCAGAAAATTAAAGAAATCATAAAAGGCGGACTGGGTATGTTAGTAACAATAGATTAATCCAACGGCTGTAATTATGTTGATGATATCTCAACCTCCATGCATCATCAACGGTTGAAAATTGGCCACATGGCCGTGTTTGAGCTTCTTAAGAGAATGAATGGTCCGGATGTTACAAGTGTGTGTGTGTGGGGGGGGGGGGGGGGGGAAAAAAAATAAAAAGGCGGACTGCTCATTGAGGTACTGTAGCAGTCCGCCTTGTAACAGTGCCATGTGAATCTCTTTCACACCTCTTGAGGTGTGAAAATGTAAGGCACAAAAAGAGCCAAGTTTCACACCATTTACATAGCTATTTTACACATGTGAATCAAAATCACACCAAACAAACATGATTTATGTGTATCCATTACCCATGTGATTCCATTACATATGTAAATGAAAAAAACAAACGACCCCTAAGCATCCCAAAACCCTTTTCCCATTTTTCATTCTTCTTGCTCTTCTTATCCCTTCCAGCGATTTCAACTTTCACTCGCTTCAGTGGTCCCAGAGCTTGTCTAGACACCAGCATAACACGTTTTGGATATGAGATCTCCTGAAAGCCCAGGAAAGGGACATTTATACACTATCGCCTTCTCCATCTTTGTTTCTCAACTAAGTCGTCTTTGACAAAAAACACTCGGATAGGCAGGGATATCCCTGCCCAACTCAAACGTCTCTGGCAGATAACACTCCGGTAGGATATCCCCGTTTAATTGAGACGTCTTGGATAGACAACACTCATGCATGCAGGAATATCCCCACCTACAACACTATCATGGGCGGGGATATCCCCGCACGATTCCACTGCGTGAGAAGGGATATCGCTGCCCAGAACAATATCATTGGCAGAGATATCCCTACCCACAAGACAATGCATGTACGTATATCCCTGTTCAGTTTAGAAGTGAAATGAGTCTCCACAACTCAGGAAGACATATGGTACATTTCACATAATTAGACATGTACATTTACCAGCAAGTTCCATGCCAATCACATTTAATATTCTTCCAAAATAGTGTAGGTATTGAATTTCCAACCGTCTATACAAATGCAATTGTTTATGACTAGAAATCTTATGTACTTCCAACTTGACAAAAGTCATTCAAACTAATCATACAAAAAAAAATGGTGAATCACACAAGTTTTACAAGATCTAGGCCCTTTTGAATCTGTGGGAGCTTAGCACCCAGGTTCTTTTGAATATCTCTATAACTATTTTGCTCAAATAAAATGAAATGTCAGTTTGAGTGAAATTGATTGATTTGCGGATAATGCAATATTCTACGAAAGTGCATGCAATTACCCCACAGTCATTTCCATTGTCTTGGTAAGAACGTCTATCTTTTCTTTGAAGGTCCAAACGAAAGGGTCATTCCAACCATACGAAACAAAATTTTGAGTGAGACAATCAACATGGGGAGTATCAACATGGAAGTTTATTTTTTTCCAAGATTTAATCAACTTCAAGGAATTTTGTATGAGGTTAGCAAAATGCATACTTACAAATTCATTGCAAGTAGTTAGAGAATATCACTTGTCGAGCGATTATAAAACTCTCATTTTGCCTCATATGAGTAACTGATTAGCAAACTGAAATGATAGATGCGATGCTTCAAAGATACTAATATTTTATTATCCCTCATATAAATCACATTTGTACCATTCAGATCAAAAGAAAGGGGTTCCGTTTTGCAGTGTCCTTCCTTCCACATACTATGCATGATTCAGCTGTAAGAATGTTAAATTCTATTGACTCATTTGTAGTTCGTAAATAGTTATCATATACAATTAGCTTATAGCCCAATGCCAGATGAAACAAGGTTGTTTTTGTCCAAAGCCAAAATTTTAACTGAAATATTTTGGAAGGTATACCATTTTAGATATGTAATTGAAATGAAGCATTATGGCTCAAATGAAATCATGAAAACATTGACCACATATGGGCTTTGTAGAAAGACCTCCCTTCTAGTTCTCTTAGTTTCTATACTTTATGTGAATTTTCATTGCCCTAAATAGCTATTCCTCAAATATATTAGAAACAATGAGATTTGTGGTGCTTCCAAAGATAAGAAAAAATCCCAGAAGTTGCACTTTAATTTCCATTTTTTTTCTGATCTATAATCTTTTCAATTTTCAAAATGAATAATCATTTAGAACCCATTCATATCAATTCCATGGAGGCCTTATCCTACTTAGCACGGATTAGCTGTATGAGTTTATTTTTCACTTATTCCACTAATTCCACTCATCCATTAAGGGGCATGGGCTCTCAACCTCCACGATCTTGCATGTCACTTTTACTTCGTTCCTCAGTTCTCATCCTTATCCCTGTCCACTTCAACTCTTCATATAGAAGATCATTTTCAATCTTTTGGCAAGTCGGACATTTAATAAAAGAGAAAAACCCTACAAAAAATAAGGGCAAAAGAGAGTTGTGGGGATCAAGATTGTCACTCTTACAGCCCATTTCCAAAAGCCCCCATTTCACATTTGGTACACATATGGTTTCATGACATAAAAATGAAGTATTTCATTCAATAATTAAGATAATCTTTTGGCCTTTTCAATGTCATATAAACTGCAAAATCTACTCTATTAAAAAAAATTTGTGCAATGATTTCATCTATAAAGCATGGATTGAATTACAACTAGGAAAGGGGAATAACAAATCTACTGTGCAATCAAGTGAAAATCACAATGCATGCATGCTTTTAATATTGCTTACCTTCATGAAGAGATGTGATATCATATCAACAAGAGGTTGGGGAATGAGAGAAAAATGAAAAACCAACTTATATCATAGCTTGGGCAACGACGATGAATAAGATGATAGTGTATAAACGATCCTCTGCTAGGCTTTCAAGAGTTCTCATATCCAAAACATGTTCTACTAGTGTTTGGACAAGCTCTGGGACCACCGCAACAGGAGAAGATCGGAATCGCTGGAAGGGAGAGGAAGAGGAAGAAGAAAAGGGAAAGGGGGAAATGGGTTTTGGGATGTTTTAAAGGAAACGGGAGTTGGGATATCCTCACTGAGAGAAAAAGTAAAAGAAATACCAAACAGACCTCGTGTGACCACTGTGGTCTTTATAAGACTTTGAAGACATTTCGAGTTTATAACAAATTTAAGGGGACTTTTCCGGTTAAATCCTCAACATTTTATGAATTCAATTTCATTTCTTAGGCTCTTATTTCTTTCTTTCAATATAAACTACCCTTAAAGAATAAAAGTGAAAAATAAAAATAAAAAAAAGGGTTTTCAAATGGCATCGCATGTTCTTCATCTTCTACTATGTTGTAGGTTTTTTTTCTTTTTTTTTCTTTTCTTTCAAGAATAAGAGTCATTATGATCTAATTATAGCCAACATATAGAATAGTGTACTCCCTAGGTAGTTTAAACAAGGGAAACCAAGTCCTTTAGTTTTGAAAAGGAAAAAAAAACAGTTTAAATCAATTTAATTGATACTCTCCTCTTAAAAGTAATTAATAGTGGCGTCATAGGCAAGTTAGGTTGAGTATTGTTTTAGCTCAAGGCTTATAATAGTACTGGTGTAATGGGTTGCATATTGCCTCAACTCAGGACTTATTCAAATTGGATGTAGATAAATCCCAAACATAATGCTGACCTAAAGCCGAGTTGAATTATAAATCTCCCAGCCATATCAGGTTGGGCACCTGAATATTAGAAACCTCAAGGGCTTATGCAGAAATCTTAGAAACTTCAGCGAGGTATATACAAAAAAGGCCTTTTGTAAATAATAACTAGTGTTTAATGGATGTGAGGTCAAACTTGTCATTTTCATAAAAATTCATCATTCAACTCACATTGGTTGTCGGTTGTTCCTTACTGGCAACTTAGATATATTTTCGGACATGAAAGGTACTAAAATACTGAAACTACAGGGACCTATTTAGAAATATTAGAAACCCTAGGGGGTAACTACAAAAAAACTCTTTATTCAATAAATCATAAATGGGAACTAATGATTCATACCATCCAGCATGCATGCATTGTGATAGCGGAGACATGGGATTTTGGATCAAGTCACCCCACTCAAACCCTCAACTCATGGTTTTGCATAAACTTGAAAGTTAAAGGTGAGTAATAAAATGTTTGTTGGACAAGAACGGTTAAGGAACCCATCTTACAATTTTCTTATTTTATTGGGACTCATGAAAATTTTGTGTGGTTCTTTAGTGGGGCCATTTGGCCACTCTTTTCTAATAAACCATAGAAAAATTAGAATCCAATAAAAGATGGCCAATGATCAGATTGAGATCAACAAAATTCACAAAATTATCATGTTACTTTGGATGTCACAATCTTTTGTAAATGATCAATCTGATAGCGGGCCAAGATCCTATTTAAATGAGATTTTGGAAGGATTTTGGCTATTTTGAATTGCGCTGAATTTTTCGTAAGGGGCCCTATTAAGAACCCACATGAATTTCTCAAGAATCGAAGCCTTAAATGATTTTAGACTATTTGTAAATAAGGTATATTGTTTGTCGTTTAAAGTTCCACCCTGAAATTGATAGGCTGCTTTGGGCCTTGAAATTCTAGGTTGACAAATGAATATTTTTATTTACTGCAATTGTTATAATTTATTTTTAAGAAGTTTTTATATTTTTTAAAAAAATTGCATGGATTCGGAAATCTGACCACAATTTCAATAAATTTTTTGTGTATTTTACTGTTAAAATTTGCAAATTTTGTTTAAGATTATTTTACTTTGGAGGCAAACTTTCAATTGCACTCCAACACTATGCGCTTCATTGGATCGCTACCGTTGTCACAGCGGTACCTGTGAAGTTCAAGGGGAGGGTTCCACATTTGAAGATGGTCTGAGTGCTCCCATGGAGAGCACAACGTTGGAGAAAGATTTTGCCTTGGCCCTCGAAAAAAAAAAATCCTAGTTCCGCCGTTGAACTTAAGAATAATAAAAATACTGCTTTCATATCACGCAGACAAGGGTATAATTTTTGTTTGAACTATTCATTTTGTAAACTATCAATTTCAAGGTTCTGATTATTGATTTACGTTAATAATTTCAACATTTGCCACTATAGTTGAACCAACATCATCCAAAAACCAGCGTTGTATATTGGCTGCTGTAGTGGGCCAGCTTTCTGTCAATGGGCCGGGCTGGGCCCGGGCCTGGATTGTCCAATCCCGTCCTGAATGTTGGTCGGGCCTGTCGGGGATTGTCCAATCCCTGCCGTAAATTGAGTGGGCTTATATATGTCAAATCTCATCCTATGCGGGCTTGGGCTGGGCACGGGCCGGGCTTGGGATTTAGCCTTTTCATTAATAGAGACGTCTTTTTTTTTCTTAACGGGTGAAGCTATGTTACTAAAGATGATAATGATGGACGTTCAAGGGGTGGACCAAATCTTAGCTTGATTAAATTTCAAAAGGTCTAGATTCTAGATAGTAGATATAAGTCTTCAAAATGAAGGGTGATAAATCTATCAAAAATCTCAAACCTAAACTCAATAGTGGATCTAGTCCAAGTATCAAATTGAGTCCAACTGCCAATTCATGGTGTGGGTTTTTGGTGTGGAGTGGGAAGGGATTGAATTCATGAGAAATGGTGGTTTCTCATGAAGGGAAGAGACATTTTAGTGGGAGGTTTTTTGAGGGTTCCCATTGAAATATATAAAAATTAGTAAAATAGCCTTGCAGGCGGGCCGAGCTGAGCCTGGACAGGTTGGGCATGCTTTGCCCATTCCCAGTCCCATTTTGGTCGGGCTTTCAAATAATTATCCAAGCCCAGCCCGCTAGGCTCAATTTTTTTAAAACCCTGTGTTTTCGGGCTTGGGCCGGGCTGAATACCCATTTCAACGGGCTAAACTGACAGGCCTAGGTGCTTGGTTTATACGACTTTCTTTTATTGATCCTTACCAACGGTTGGGATGACTGCAAACACCGATGGGGAGCAAAAAGTTTTTTTTATAGCCATTTGAGGGAGGCTTCGACTGGCATTAAATGGGAATGAAATGAAAATCTTCTGGTTGGTAATAGTTTAAAGGCATTATTTTCGATCAGTCAGGCCCATGAAACAACAATTCCAAACCATTGGCAATGGAGCCCACATTATCAAGCGGTAGTTCCACATTTGCCCAACCATTCATTGTGCAGATCTCTGAGGTTGGCCCCAGAGTTAATTATATGGCTTATGACGAAATCCAACTGGTTTTCACGCATTATTTTACAGAATGGTCAATTCCAAATAGTTGATTGCTTTCCGCTTTCTCCCACGTGCGCCGAGGGAGCACTTCACCTTTTAACTTGGAAGTTCTTATGGGATTTAGGGCCAAGTAATTTTAAAATGCGTCAAGATAGGCGTATGATTTATAAACGCAAAAGTCAAGATGTGGCCAAAGTTCTTTTGTAGGACTTGCAGCGACTCTTGCTGTGATTCGAACACCCGACTTATCAGGCTCTGATAGCACTTGTAGGATTTTATACCCCATTGAACTACTATTTATCCCAAAACTAATTGATGATAGAAAAGGGCACAACAATAGCTTTACGGTGAGGGCAAGGGCTCGACCACAATTATGACCGTTCAAGAATGAGGGTGGATGTTGACCCCAACAATCTTTATTGAAACAATGAATGCTTTTTCGTTGTTTTTTCTTTCAAAGTACATACAAGTATCAGGGCATTTTGTGGTGTGACTTTCTCTTGAAATTCATTTTTGTCTATGATAACTGACTTGTTTGGTCTCTTCTTAAGTCTTGCATGGACAGACCCATTCCACACTGAAGTGGGGATTTGGTCCCCCGACATACATAAACCCAATAGGTTTGGAACATAAATTCCTTTACATGCACAAACCCAAGAGGTTTGGTAAATAGATTCTGCCCGTAGACACTACTTCCCTTCCCTCCATTACAAAGTTCTCTAGTATGGCGTCGCTGATAAATGCTTTGTCTTCCTTGAATCCGCGATTGGATTCGGACCTGCTCATTAGTTTCCATTTCCATCCTACTTATGAAGAGGGGATAATAATCGTCAATATAAAAAACTAGACTGCAGAAAAGAAAAAAAAAACATGAAAAAACCACATTTGTAACTTAATTACATCCAGTGGTTCGTGACTTTTCACAAACTTCTCACAATTCATGATGAGTTAAGATTTGAAATTTAGCTACATAACCGTGATTAGGCTTTCAAAGAGGATCAATGGTTCTTATCTTGGTTTTGTGGCCCACAGACTTTAAAAAAATCTGAGAGTTTGGACTTTTTTGCAAATATTTAATTCATCCAACACCTGAAATTTGACCCCTTATTTTTTATTTTATTTTTTAAATTTTAAAGCACCTGGATCATGATTTGGAGACCAAGAATTATGAGAATTTGAAAAAACGATTGCAAAAAAAAAAAAAAAAAAAAAAAAAAAAAAAAAAAAAAAAAAAGAAAGAAAAGAAAAGAAACACACTAAAGTCGTGTTTATAACTTGATTACACCCAATGGTCCGTGATTTTTCACAAATTTCTCACCATCCATCATGAGATCAGACTTGAAATTTAAGTCATAGTTATATGAGCATTCCAAAGAGGATAAACGGTTCAGATACTGGTTTTGGGGCCCAGAGTTACTAAAAGTACCAGATTCTCATGCCTCTCTCTTTCGACACCTTCTTTTTACTGAAAGTTCGAGATCCTCTTTTTGCTGGTCGAGCTTCTCGTTACCGGTCTTCCTGTGGTTAGTCTCTCACCAAATAGCCATAAATAAAAAAATCTCCCTCCTTCCTCAGATTTAGTATAATCCTAATCACTCTATACTCAAATCTGAGCCTTTAATCTCCAAATCCTAATTTCAATCCCTTAATCCCCAAATCTTAATCCAAATCTTAAGCCCTAAATCACCTAATCTAACATATCTACAAGTCCAAAGATAACCAAATAACCATTGGGCACACTTTAATCTTCAATTTACAAATAAATCAGGCCTTAGGATTCATATGTTCAATGACTTGAGTTAGATTTAAGTGGAAATTTTTCTTCTTTGCCATGAGCCATGACCAACTAAAGAAGTACATGCAACTAGAATTTTTAGATCGAAATAGAACTCATTTGGGATGAATTGATGATCATATGAATTCGGAAGAGACAGTGGGAGGGCCCTTCAATTAGGCAAGAGATATAAGCATGGAAAAACATTTTTTGTTTATTTAAATGTAATACATTATTTTTTTGGTATTTCTAATGTGAAAAAAGTTAGCAAAGTTGAATAAATTTTTTTCCAAACTTGGCCTCACCCAAACAAAATTCCTGATCAGCCTGAAGCATCATTTCCTCCCATTGTTGTACTTGCTCTTCAACAAATCTACAGCTAGCTAGTGTACTCTTTCGGTACTCCCGAGGTATACCATTCATCTTTCTACCACTAAACCTAGGGCTGTCAAAATGTCACACAACCCGTTAACACGACACGAACCCACACGATATTAACGGGTTTGGGTTGGCTCTTAATGGGTTCGGGTCGTTAATGGGTCAAACCTGTTAACACGTTAAGTTAACGGGTAGGGTATGAATTAAACAAGTAACCCGTTAACAACCCGCTTGACCCGTTAAAATTTTTTTTACTCCCTAAATATAAATAAATTAATTTATATTCATATTAAAAGAAATTAAATTTTATTATTTTATAGTTTGCGATTGATCTACCTAAACAAGTGATCAGACAAAACCAAACAAGTGTGAAAAGCACAGCCTGATGGACTTAATAGGGAAGGCTCAGGCCAGACAAGCCTGAAATGCATAAGATAGATCAAGCTTGGTCCGGATAAGGTCCTATGTTATTAAAGTTGAGCACCACTCTAGTCTAGATAGAGAAGCTTAATCTAATCCCCTCCCAAAACCAAAGTCTTGCACGGACAGACCCATTCCACAATGAAGTGGGGATCTTGCATAAACCCAAGAGGTTTGGTATCGCGATACCTTTTTTTTTTTTTTTTTCTTTTTTTAATTCAAAACTTCACTTCTTGTCTATAAATTTCTCACTAGTTCCCTTGCCTCCACTACTAAGCTCTCTACCATGGCGTCGAGGAGAAATGCTTTCTCTTCCATGATTGATCATAGATTGAATCCGGACCTCTTCATTGGTTTCCATTTCCTTCCCACTTATGAAGACGGGATAAGAATCGTCAATAATAAAAATGCAGGTCGGGAACTGCCTCCTATTTTCAATGAATATCGTCGTCTATTTCAATGCCAACCCAAACAACTAGAAGGTATAGTGGAGCACCAGTTCAATTGAAAAACTATCTATCTATCTATCTATCTATCTATATATATATATATATATATATATTCTTCTTTCTCTCTCTCTTTTAAGGTTCTTTTCTTGTTTCTAATAAATCTGGAAACTCAAATGATTTGCAGAATGTTATTGCTTTACAGACGTGGCGGTGATTGGGAATAAGGTGAACCGTGCATTGGGCGAAGATTCTCGTTATTATTGGAAGAATATAAACAAAGAATTTGTAAAAGATGACAACAACACCGTCATTGGATGCGTGACGAAATTAGTTTTACATAAGGATAAAAATACACCAACTGAATGGCACATATTGGAATACAGGGACAGAAAAACGGTAGTGGACACAATCCTCCTTTTTCTTCTATTTCTATCTTTTTTACACCTTTCTAATTATGCATGTGTGTGTGTGTTTTAATTTATTGCGTATTTCTTCATTCCTAGACTACAGGGTCCATGTTCATGTGTGGGTCAGTGTTCTTTTAAAGCTGCATTACAATTTACAAAATAAGGAGCTAATTAAGGTTTTCACTTCATGAACCTACCTCATTAGAAAGATAGCTCTGATTAATGGAGCCTGCCCTATCACGTAATAAGTATATATAGAGCTACGCTGCATGGATTCTTTCAAATAAACAATCTGCTCATGTCAGCTGACTCGCGCGACACCTTATCTGATTTTTTATGAATTCTTTTCTTACCAATTCCAATTTAAATATTGTTTCATAGTTGATAAAGATATTATCATATTTTTTTCATCTTTGGCCATTGATTCAAATAAATCCTGAAAGAGTTGATGTAATGCATCAGTAATGTTGGTCCTTTTATGCAACATATTTGTTAGGACTTTTGGAACCTTTTGCTTGTCGTAGATCTAACTGATTAATGATTTGGTCCACATCTTAATTCTCTGGTCAAACACCTTCATTTAGCTGATCTGGATTATCATTTGTTACACTCTTTTATCTTACAGTCAATTAAGGGGCGCCATTTGAAACCTCTAGTCTAATTAACGAGAGCTAAGCATATTAAGGCCTAAAATAAAAGGCTTTGATTTTTATGTCCCAATTTACAATTAGTCTATTTGGTAATATAAAAAAGGCTCTTATTTCATTACGTAATTTTTATGCGATCGATTAGGTAACTATTTATCAAACAAAGTGATATTTTAAGTATTGCCGAGCAGTAAGTAGCTGACAGTGAATTATATGATTACTGGTTATTATGAATAAATGAAAAAAAATGGCTTTTATTTAATCTTGGCATATTTCACTAACTCAAGTTCCTTTTAGTGGGCCCACCTAGATGCATAAAGACCAAGGGAGCATATCAATTGAAATGGTTGGAAGTAAATTGGGTAGTTTGCAATATGAAGCAATTTAGCTGATATTAGCCTTTGATTTTTGGTGGTCAAAGTTTAGAGGAGAAAATCATCTTTTCAACTCAAGGGATAAATTATTTGATTTTTTTAAGGACTTTTCAAAATAAAGAAATTTGGAGAGTTTTGTTTAGATGCGGATTAGGAAATATATAATATGAAGCCATTTAAATAACCCTGGCCTCTGGTTCTTGGTCTTCAAAATTTTAGAGGCTAAATTATCTTTGTTACTAGGATAGGTCATTTGAGATTTTTTAATTTAAAGGATAAATTGGTCAAAAACCAAATAAGTTTTAACTTGAGAAATAGGCCATTTGAGTTTTGTAAGGATCATTGGTCTAAAAAAAAAAAATTGGAGGCCTCATTAATTTTTTTAATCTGGTTTAACTGTTAGTTAGGAGAAGTTCTAATAGAAACAAGTACAAATAATAAGGGCCTTGTTGAAATTGTTTGGAAAATCAGGGTGGGTATTTTGAACTATGTTCCCGGTGCTTTTATTTGGTCATGTGACCCTCCTTTATAATGGGGTGTGTATTTTTACGTTTGAGTTTCACTTGATTTTCTCTCAATTGCATTTTGTTATATAATCTTTACCACCTGGACTGCATTGTTCTCTTTGATTTGGACCACAACAAAGGCCTAATTGCAAAAAAATTATGCAGTGCAAGCATTGTCTTGGCAAGTTTTTGAGGTTGTACTCCTCAATCCTTTCCATTATGTTATACTTTATAAAATTATAGGCATCCTCTGTTTTCCACTGCAGGCAGATGCTGGTCGCTGGGTTCTGTGTCAGATATACAAAAGGGAGAAGAACAATGACAATGTAACAGGTTAGCCCCTGGGTCCTCTATCAGATGTGAGGACCCAATCTACGTTCGATGACCTACCTGGGTCAGACCCGCCAAAGTTTTAACATCAATTAGTTTTGTCTGTGGGACTTGTGAGTTGTGTCTAGTATGTATTGTCGCAGATTGGTGTCACGTCCAGGTTTCCTTGCTGCATGTAGTCCCTTTGTGTTTGTATTTGGCGTATAGTCCCTTATGTTTGCATTTGGCGTAGTTGGACCTATGATATATATCTATATTTGTGTATGTTTGATTTTTTCTCGTTTTCCTTAATTCTTTTGTGTGTGATAGAAGTGTGCATGTGAGTTGAATTCAATTTATGGAGTTCCACTGAGTGTACGGACTGAGATTGGGGGCGATAAAAGGTAACTTACTGGGACACAACCCTAACTTGACTAGCCATTTTAGTAATTGGGGTGGAAATGTCAAACCTGAGCCCAATCGGGAAGTAGTGTCATTGATTAATAACACCACTGCAATCAGAAGTGGGCTCAGAAAAAGAAAAAAATCAGAGGCAGTAGATCACATGTAAATCACTTGTTCAACATTTGACCAATTAGTGATCAATCTATGGATAATCTCTTTACTCGTTAGAAAATGAAATCTGGTCGAGATGTTCTCTTGGGCTGTTTGGATTTAATTTGGGTCCCACGGATAACATTTATAGGCTCTGCCCTGTGAGCGGATGCTCATGAGGAGAAAAAAAAAAAAAAAAGGTCACTTGGTAGATTTATGGAAAAAAAAGCCACATCTATTCATGAAAAATGATGTCTTCTGCTGGGCTGATTTCCATGTGAATGAATGGTATTAAGTTCGCACCTGAATCACATTTATTTATCATCTTTACTAATTAAAGATATTCTAGTTACAGTTTACAAAATACCATTAGGATACTGATCAGGGTTTTAAGAAAAAGGTTTGTGTGATTTTCGAAACCTGGCCCCAATAAAGATAATGAGAAATTTTCGTTGCCATGACTATAGAATTCTTGTCGTCTTGTTAGAAAGACAGAAAAAAAAAAAAAAAAATCCATATCTTGGCGTCTGGCATCACACAAAATAGTTGTAGCGTCTAATCAAAATGTGCCGTATCATTCAAGTTAGCTTAATTTGTTTAAATTTAAAAAAGCACCACTTCATTAATTTGATGCATTTTTTTAGTGGAAGCAACAGGTTTTTTGTGATGCATGTCATAAGGTGATCTGGACTCTAAAAATAAATGCGTGAACTTATTTTTTCTTTCAAAATCCTAGAACATGAGTGTCTGTAGTGGTGGCTTAACTGTAGAGTGGGGGGGGGGGGGGGGGGGGAGGGGCGGGGTGATCTGGACTCTTAAAATAAATGCGTGAACTTATTTTTTCTTTCAAAATCCTAGAACATGAGTGTCTGTAGTGGTGGCTTAACTAGGAGTGTAGAGGGGGGGGGGTGGTGGGGGGGTGGGGTGGGGTGGTGGTGGTGTGTGGAAATGGAGTGGAGAGGTAATGCTATAAATCAAAATTCATTAAGAAAAAGCTCTATCAGTGGCTTAGGGTGAGGTTAACCGTAGCTTAAGCACTTGTGACTTAATTGTCCAGCACTATAGCCTATGCAAAGAGAAGGAAAAAGGAAAAAAAATAAAAAAAATTAAATGAAGTGGAGAGGTAATGTTATAAATCTAAATTCTTCAAGAAGACTCTCTCAATGGGGCGAGGTTAGCCCTAGCTTAGGCACTTAGCGTGTGCATACCCAGACATGAATTTAGTTAGGCCTCATCGTGTGGCCTCAGTTGTCAAGGCCATGGTCACAAATATGGATAATGGGTTGAGTTACATAGCCGGAGAGTTTTCAAAATTTTAGTCCTTCCTCGGGCTATTAACAGAAAATACCACAGAAAATAAACAAGAATTAAAAATATAGTATTTATAATATAAGTATATTTAAGTAGAAACATATACACAAAATGGATGTAGCATAGATAAAAATGCTGATGTAGATGTGTGGTAAAAGTAGGAAGGATAAAATTAGAAATGAGCGCTTTCGACCATATTTAGGGGTAGCAATAGGGGATAAAATTAGAGAAACCCGTTTGAGATGCATGGTTTGGACATATCCAACATAAGCCGACAGTGGCGCCAATAAGGAAAAGTTTGGCTATAAAGATTGATGGCCCACCAAAGGGAAGGGGTAGGCAAAAGATGACGTTGATGGAGGTAGTAAAAATAGATATGAAGAAGTGTAACTTATCTGAGAATTTGGCTTAAGATAGATCAGAATGGAGAAACATAATTCGTATAGCCGACCCAAACATAGTTGGGACAAGGCTTTGACGATGATGATGATAAATATAAGTATATTTAATAATATTATATTAAAGTGCATAAGTATCTTAAACTTATAAAACATGCCAAAAGTTATTGCAGTAATAAATTTAAACCAATTATAATTTTCTGTGATACTTTCAATTTATAAGGAGATTGTCATGTTATTTAAATTTTCAGGAGTGTCTTACATTATTACTTTGTTATTTACACAACGTTAAATGGTCATTTTTCTTTTATGCATGCGTGAGATTTAAAAATGGGGTCTGCATACGTGAAACATATTATCGTGTTTGTTTCGAAGCACCATTTTCACATGAGTAAATGACATGGGATTTAGTTGTTCTTGGGGTTTTCACATTCTTCTCAAAATCCATGAGGATCTTAGATATGAAACTTCACGTCGTGAGGTTATCATTTGTATGAGAATGATGAATGGTTCTGATCATGAATTGAGGTCCCACAATAGTGTTGATCTATTTTTTTGGACATTTTCACATATTTCTCAAAATCTATGAGAATTTTAAGATATGAAAATAAATGTCTTGTGTTTATCAAATGAATAAAAAATTTGAACAGCTCAAATTACAATTTTGGAGCCTATGAGATTGCGAAAAATAGGTGGTGGCTGATGGGTTTTGATCCCACGACCCATTGCAGGCAGTAATTGTAGCGGCACCTCTTTGAGGTGTGAGGTATGGAACAGTATCACACCTGAAGTGGTGAAAGTTTTTATCTAAAAATGGCCCCATTTTCATACCTTTTCACACCAGAAAAAAAAAAATTAATAGAAGGTAGCTGATGGGTTTTGATCCCATGGCCATGACCCATTGCAAGTGGTAATTGTGACATGCACTTCTTTTAGGTGTGAGGTGTGTAATGGTTTCACACCTGAAGAGGTGTAACATTCCGAAATGTTAAGGTTGTAATTAACTTAGTTAATTTTAGTTTTAGATAATTAAGTTCGTTTATAAGCCAAACAGGTCCGATTAATCATTAGGATCGCGCGTGCGAAGTTGGGTTGAGATCTGAGCCCGTTTGGGTACAGTAGGGGTGTGTGTCGCAATTTCCGGAAAGTTCCGAGGGCTTTTTAGTATTTTCCGCTTTTCGAGATTTTGGCACCACCGGGTAGATTACCTAATTTCCCAGACTTTATCCTCCTGTTGCATCTCAATCCGAACCCTCGAACCCGACCTAAAACTGGACCTGACTTGACCCGTACCCATCAAGCCCATTTTATTAATTCCCATCTCATCCCTTGTGGACCCACCCCCTTTAATCCACATGTAAAACCCCCACCCCATCTCACTTTCCCCCTTTTCCTTTATTAGGTCAAATCCTTCTCCCTCTCTTCTCATTCCACTCACCACGTTGCCTTTCTCCTCACACCCACCCATCTCACCATTTCTTTCTTCCTTTCTTTCTTCCATTCTGTCTTTTACATTTTCCTGTCAATGGGCCCCAAATCAAGTGGGCCCCATTACCTACCCATCTCCATTTCAATTCTTTTTCTATCTTTCTCAATCTCTCACCCACCTTGCTAGAAACAGACTACAAAGGTAGCCCCCACAACCTCCGATCGTCACCATCTTCGCGTGGACCCCGCGAGCATCTCATCCCCAATTTCAAGCTTCACTGTTTGGTAAGCACCTCTTTTTCCTTAGCTTTGGGTTAATGCCTTTTGGGTGTAGTAGTGTGTTAGATAGCTCCGAGCTTCCCTTTCTTTTGGTTTATGTTTTAATTTAGTTTTATTTTACCAATTATCCCTTAGGTTTTTGGTTTGTTGGGCTATGGAGCTAGGATTTGTGGATTTGGGTATTTTCAACCAAAGGCAAGTAGATATATATATATATATATACACACACACACTAGTGGAGCCCTGTACGTGCAATGCAAGTGCAATGAACATACTCTTTCAATATGATAATCTGAAAAAATAAAATCATTTAAAAACTCAATATTAACTATGGCAATGGAGAATGACCAGTTTACATATAGCTCATTTTTTTTTTGCCAATTAAGTAATTTACAATCACTGATTATTGTTATGAAATTTAGTAAAAGCTTCAATAGAAAAAAGTAAGAAGAAGATGGAATAACGAGATATATGGAAGGAAACTAATTAAAAAAAAGTTGAACACCAACCTTTTCTGGCCATGCATGATTAGGCAAAACACTCACCAATTTCAATATAGATCGATAGTTCGGCCTATTTCCCATTAAAATTTGTCTAAAACCTAGCACCAAATACATACCACATTCAATGAAACAAAATACTAACCAACCGAAACAGTACCAAACTCATAGCTTTAAATGAATCAACAACAAATCACAAGGATTCCAAGCAATCTTTGGCATTCTCATCTCTTCCTCTGACAAGCAAATCGTGTCTTTACAGACATTAGGAAATTTTCTATATAGGAAAATCTCAACTGAAATTTCTCATTAATTTGAGTTCTTGCAACGAATGAACAAATTCTTCAAATACAACCATTTTCATGATCATTTGAGCTATGCATTTCATCGAAATATAATAATACTAAGTGGGGCCCACAGATGTGTAGTTCTCTTTGATTTTTTTTATATATAATATAATAAAATAATACTAAGTGGGCCCACAAATGTGTTGAGAAAAAGCATGACAAGTTCTGCTACTAAGTGGGGCCCACAAATGTGTAGTTCTCTTTTATTATATATATAATATAATAATACTAAGTGGGGCCTACAGATGTATAGATGTAGAGTAAAAGCATGATAAGTTCTTCTACTAAGTGGTATAATATAATAATACTAAGTGGGGCCCACAGATGTGTAGATGTAGAGAAAAAGCTTGACAAGTTCTTCTACGAAGTGGGGCCTACAGATGTGTAGTTCTCTTGTATTATATATATAATATAATAATACGAAGTGGCGCCCACAGATGTGTAGTTCTCTTGTATTATATATATATATATATATATATATAATATAATAATACTAAGTGAGGCCCACATATGTCTAGATGTAGAGAAAAAGCATGACAAGTTCTCCTACTTAAGTGGGGCCCACAGACATGTAGTTTTTTTTTATTTTATATATATCTATATATAATATAATATAAAATAATAATACTAAGTGAGGAGGCCCACAGATGTGTAGAGAAAAAGCATAACAAGTTCTTCTCTTTTATTAGGGCCCACATATGTGTAGTTCCCTTTTATTATATATATATATATATATTACTATTATAAAAGAGGAGAAATTGTATATATATAATATCAAAATACTAATTGGGGCCCACAGATTTGTAGAGAAAAAGCATGAAAAAGTATTATAATATATTATTATATTATATCATATTATAATATTTGGGGGAGGGGGCCCACAAAGGTATAGTGAAAAAGTATGCAACTTCTCTTGTCTTTTATAATAAGGGTATATATTTTATATTATTATTATTATAATATAATAATAATATATTATTAAATTATATTATAATATTTGGGGGTGGGACCCACAAAGGTGTAGTGAAAATGTATGAAATTTCTCCTCTTTTATAATACTATAATAGATATAATAGATATAAGATATAAGATAAGATAAGATAAAATTGCATATAGATTATAATATTTGGGGGTGGGCCCCATAATGGTGTAGTGAAAGAGTTTGCATTATAATATTTGGGGTTGGGCTCCACAAAGGCGTAGTGAAAAAGTTTACAATTTCTCATAATAATATATTTTTATATTATATTATAATATTTGGGGGTGGGCCCCACAATGGTGTAGTGAAAAAGAGTTTGCAGCTTTCCGTCTTTTATAATAGTAGCAGATAGTAGATAGTAGATATTTGGAGGTGGGCCCCATAATTGTGTAGTGAAAATGTTTGTATTATAATATTTTGGGGTGGGCCCCACAAAGGTGTAGTGAAAAAGTTTATAATTTTTCAAAATAATATATTATTATATTATATTATAATATTTGGGGATGGGCCCCACAATGGTGTAGTGAAAAAGTTTACAATTTCTCATAATAATATATTATTATATTATATTATAATATTTGGGGGTGGGCGCCACAATGGTGTAGTGAAAAAAATTTGCAACTTTTCCTCTTTTATAATAGTATAGTAGATAGTAGATATTAGATATTTGAGGGTGGGCCCTACAATGGTGTAGTGCAAAAGTTTGCAATATAATATTTTGGGGTGAGGTGTAGTGAAAAAGTTTGTAATATCACAAAATAATATATTATCATATTATATTATAATATTTGGAGGTGGGCCCCACAATGGTGTAATAAAAAAGTTTTGCCTCTTTTATAATAGTAGATAGATATATTATTATTATTATTATTATTATTATTATTATATAATCATATATTATTATATTTTCTTATAATATTTTGGGTGGGCCCCACAATGGTGTAGTGAAAAAAAACATGCCACATTGCCTCTTTTATAATATAGTAGTAGATAGATAGATAGATATATTATTATTATTATTATTATAATATAATCATATATTATCATATTTTCTTATAATATTTTGGGTGGGCCCCACAATGGTGTAGTGAAAAAAAAAACAAGCCACATTGCCTCTTTTATAATAGTAGTAGATATATATATGCTTGGATATATTTGTCTCTCCTTTGATTTGATGATTGATGATAATTTAGATAACCATATGTTCAATTGATACCTTTGATTTTGGAAAACATGATAATTATATTTAATTGTTTAATTAAATGGATTTTTAATTGGATGGTTAGATTGGTTGGATGGATATTAGATGATAGTCTTGATGAGAGGGGGTATAGATGTATGTGGAGAGGGCGAGTCCCTATTCTTTTGTTTGCAGGATTAGAATGGAAGGGCTAAGCCCTTCATATTGACTGATTACATGTTCTGCGATTTTAGAAAGGGGTTTCCACCCATTTCACTTTAGTTACAGAGCTGAAGTTCTATAACTATAGTGTATGCGGTTGATCGGCCAGGGGGACCTGGTCGACAGGCCATACACAATCAGGCTCCTTGAGCCTGATGAAAAACAACCGTGAAC
>QPKB01000001.1:46679674-46706021 GCA_003546025.1 Camphora micrantha
CCATGATGCCCTTTACACTTAGCCACAAATAAACCAATAACAATATGAAAGAAAGTAAAAATTGTGGGCCATATGGAGAGGACATTATCACCTGTAAGTTAATATCTCATACAACTCACAAAACCATGTTGCCACTTCTATATAACATGCGCGTCGCAAAGGGGGTCCGGGGGTGTCCCCCAGCGGGTTTCTAGCTGCTCGGTCAGCTCGCAGGGGTCCAGGGGGCAGCGCCTCCGACCAAAAATTTGGTATAAAGGATACCATCCATCATCTCATGATAAAAGTCCCGGACTTGCAAAAAAAAAAAATCCAGCACACTGTTCGCTCGAGCGGACTTGAATTCGCTCGAGCGGACTGTTCCAGAACCCAGTTCGCTTGAGCGACCTGCTCGGAAAACCTACATAAAATTCCCTTTCTTTTCCGAACCAGCCCCTTTGACAGCATTTATACCAGATACAAAACGCATACAAACATCAAATCTGATCCTTACAAAGCCCTAGGTCTATCCTTATCACATCTCATGTAAAGATTAAATCTAGATCGCTGATCTAACATGATTAGAGATGAGGTAAGGCTTTGATACCAATTGTTGGAAATAGGTGGGCCTAGTGGATAGGATTTCAAAAACTTTTGACCCACTTGACTCAGGGATCAAGTACCCATAAGGCCATAAACTATATCCAGGATGTAATCCCTCATACTCATCTATCATGTACAACAATAAAACAAGCAACACCATGCAACAAAATAATATACAACAGATAGATAAGCAAATTATACCTTTGGAGCCTGGTTGTGTTCTAATGGAGAAGAATACTTGCTAGTTGAAGAAACTCTTTCTTTGTAAGCAACTTAGGATTTCCAAGACCTCTTAGTCTTCCACGCTACGTCCCGTATCAGATCTCTTTTCTCAAGAAGACTGGTGGAAACTTCAAGAGAAAACCCTTCAAGAAACTCAAAGAACTAGAAGAGATGTGCAACTCTTGCACAAAAGGGAGGGTTGGGCGTGAATTCCAAGAGTGTGAATGTCCCAGCCCCTTGCTTTTCCTTTTATAATTTTAAGCAACCTCCTTCCCTCCTCTTGTACTAATTAAAATAGAAGTCTTACTTCCACACAAATTAGTATCCTTACTATTACCACTATTAGAAGTCTCACTTCAAATAGAAATAGTAACTTTCTAATTCCTTCATCTTAGAGTTCTAGTAGGATTAGTATCTTTCCAATACCTTGGGCTAGTGTGGGGACCACTAGGGATTTCATTGAAAGCTGGCTCCAACTGGGACACCGCGACCCCACATCTCATGTGCAATCTGGGCTCACAGTTAATTATAAATAACACCACTATATAAATGCAATTGCACTCCAGTCTTAGGAATAAATTACAATGAAGATCCTAAACTTCCCGATTAGCATAAGTAGGCCCCTCTATCAATATTCATGGATCAATTGGACTAAAACTGTCCCACCAATTTAAATCCACATCTTATTATCCTTGAGCCCCAATTAATCACAGTGATCATCAATACCATCCAATTAACTCTTAATCGAGATGGGTGTGCACTTACTAATAACAAATTCATTAATTGGCACAAGGGGATAATGTAGATAGATTCCATCTTGACCATTGGATGTTCCCACAATCCTACTACCACGTACCCAAGACACCGAGGTGTTGACCTACAGTTGGCCTCACTCATTGGTGACTCAAAGCAAATAAATAGATAGAAAATTGAGTTCATCAATGTCTCAGGATTGAGAGCCTATTGCTAAGGAATTATGAGAGCAAACCTTAAACTCAAGACAGTATTCCATAAGGTGCTTCTCATGGTCCTTCAATACATCCAATGTACCAGCACCGTGATCCAGAATCTTACATTCTGATAATCGAGACAAATCACACTATCTCATAGTGATCAAAGTGCTGCAACCTTATCAGAAGATGCTCAGTCTCATCACCGGTTGTGAAGATATTTAAGTGTAAGATTTGTGACACATGTCTCCCGTGTGTGGATCTCATCCATACACATATCACATCTAATATACTAATGGGACCCAGTTCATCTCATGAACCATTATGTCATATGTATTGGTCGTGTGCATTATGTAGTAAAACACCATTCATCTCATGAAAAAGAAAGCATTATATTATGGATAAATAAAGAAATTAATCAATTTATTACATCATTTGATGGATTGAGTCTATACAATCTAACAATCCGAACTCGGAGTGAAAGTTATGACCATTTCAATTGCTGCCCCTGAAAAATCCGAGAATAATTGTGCAATTAAAGGAACTTATATATTTGGCATGCAATGGGGTGTGTGGGGCCCATGTTGGACGTCCAAGGCGTGTTTGGACTCTTTCTTTGCTTTCTTATTTGATTATCTTTCCATATTTGGCATGCTTTTCTAAATTTAGCAAGTCAACACCATCTTTCCAAATCTTAGTTTCTTCTTTCTTCTTTGAGAATTTTCAAGCTTTCCAACTCCACCAAGATGTCAAGATATGTGGGTCCACCATGAAGGGTGTCTAGCCTTTGATCTCTCTCAAAATTCACCAATGCAGGTCGCTCTCTTGATTTCTCCTACATAAATAAAATTAAATAAGGTCAATAATAATCAAGTGTGGAGAATCTAGATGGACTATGCATGAGACCCTACATGCCTACTTAATGCACCAAAAATACCCAACTTTCAAAAAATAATACATGGTGTCAAAATCAGCAGGTATGTATTAGTGAAGCTAAAAAAACTAATTTTTTGGTGATGAACAAGATGAAAATCCCTAATTTCACAAAAGTCATGCAATGTAATGAATTTTGACCAAATTTGACTAAGATTTCAACTTTGATGCTCAAATGCATGAAATCATGAAATTAAGTTTTATTCTATGCAATTAACCTAATTAAGTCCTCAAATACATATAAAATGATGAATGAAAGCTACAATTTTATGGACTTATCACCATCATAGAAAGAGGAAGAAGACAAATGAGAACGAGATTAAAGGTGATAGGTTCAAAGAAATGTGGATGCCTTTTACACTAAAGGGAAAAATTGGTGGTAAATATGATGAATGGATGTTGCTTATAGTATGCGGTGTGCACAATCACCTACCTGCAGATTTCTCAGAGAGGCACTCCTAGGCAGCAAGATTAACATAGAAGGAAAATTCATTGTTGGTTGACATGTCAAAAAGCTAGGTTCAACCAAAGGAGATATTGGTTACATAGAAAAATAAAAACGATTTAAATGTAAGCACAATAAAGACAATCTACAATGCACGTCATAGGCAGAAGGTTGCAGAGAGGGGCTGAAGAAGTCAGATGCAACAATTGTTTGAGATGTTGACGCAGCATAAATACATTGAGTGGCATAAGCAATATAATCATACTGATATTGTCATTGACTTGTTCTTGACACACCATACCAGCCTAGAGTTGTTACGTGCATTTCCACATGCATTGATAATGGGTTGCACTTATAAGACCAATCAGTACCGTATGCCCCTGTTGGATACTGTTGGAGTGATATCTACGGACAAGACTTTCTCTGTTGCATTGCATACCTTCAGCATGAACGCAGAGATAACTATGCATGGGCTTTAGGCATATTGCGAAGTGTAATTGGCGAGGGTGCTCTTCCTAATGTTATTGTCACAGACAGAGAGATGGCCTTATGAAGGCCATATCTGCGGTGTTTCCTACTGCTACTCATCTATTATGCAGATGGGACATTAATAAAAATGTTCTATCAAATGCAAGAAGTTGTTTGAGACGAAATAAAAGTGGGACATGTTTATCATATTCTGAAAATGTTAGTGTCTTCATCTATGGAGGATCATTATAACCTGTAATTCAAACTATTTCTGAAGGAGTTCAACACCTACCAGGACGCAATCCATTTTGAGAGAAGTAGTTGGATAGATCCATACAAAGACAGATTTGTGACTGCCTGACAAGTTTATGCATTTCGGAAACACTACAGTAAACATGTTATAACCTTCTTCATATGTCATCTATCTTGATTGTTTAATAACTTTTTTGCATTATTAAATATTCTACATTGATTAACAGGGCGGAGAGTTCACATGCACAACTAAAGAGGCAGCTTGGATCAAGCCAAACCACTTTTAAGGACTATTGGACAAAGATACACAACTTGCTTCAGTTGCAGCATAGAAACATAAAAGCATCTCTCGAAACGAGTAAAACGGTGGTGCAACATAATTTCAAGCCGTCTGAATTCAATGAGCTTCGAGGTAACATTTCCATAAGTGGATTGAAAAGGTAACATTGCAGAGATAAAGCGAGCTAATTCAATTAGCATTGACCAAGATGCACGCGCAGTGTCATTCAACACACGGATTATTGGGTGCTCAAGAGATTGCAGAATACATTACTGTAGGGCGGGCTATTCCACTGGATTGCATTCATCCCCATTGGTGAAAACTTAATATGTTGGCAACCACTACTACCAAGAGTATTAGTATGTCATTGGATTGCATACCGCAGATAGAGTTAATAGTCAAGTGGTTTAAAGAGTCTAAATCGGACATTTAGATGCAACTTCTAAACAAATTGAGGGTGTTAGCAATGCGTGAGAGTACATCATTGGTTGAACCAGTAGTGAAGACAAGAACTCGAGGGCGTCCACAATTGAAGGTTGACTCATATATGCATCATGATCGTAGTGCATTTAAGTTGGTACAATTAGCTCAGAATATCTACTCCCCTAGATCAACTGCAACTACATTGGTTAGCAGTGGAGGATCATCGAAACTCTCGACGCAAATAAACAAACTACGGGTTATCCGCACCATATCAGTTATGTCAAAAGCATATATTAATGCATTTCCAGATGGTTTAAGGCCTTTCATCAGTCATGTTAAGGATGTTGTAGCTGATGGTAATTGTGACTTCAAAGCTATTGCTAGACTAATGGGATTTGGTGAAGATTCATGGCAGCAGGTTCGAAAAGACCTATTGAGCGACTTGCTCGGTCATGTAGACCACTACAGGCAGTTATATGGGCCTCCATTAAGAATTTATGAACTCAACCTCAGCCACATCCTATCATACACTGAAGATTGTCCCCCTAATGATCGGTGGATGATGATGCTCGATATGGGACACTTGGTTTCATCGCGTTATAACGTTGTTCTATACCACTTGTCTAGTGAACAGTGCATAACCTTCTTGCCACTCAAATCAATACCACTTCCGACATTGGCACGGAGGGAGGTAGCAATCAGTTTTGTTAACGGGAATCACTTCGTTCAGGTATTGTCCACAACGGTTGTATTAAACTTCTAAGTTTTAGTATTTTTTCTAAAAACCGTGTTGTCTCGGTAGGTTTTCTTGGTATTGGATCACACCACTCTGCCCGTAGCTTCTAATTGGCAGCGTCACCATCATAATCCATTTGTAGTAGGTTGGGAGTTCGCATACCAATCCTAGATATAACAACTTATGTAAATTATCAGTCCGGACGTAGCCACATGTGAGACGATCGAGCTGGATTGAAGCTAAAAGGATTGATGAGACATGAATGAACAGTGTGATTTGAGAACGAATGTCATCATTTTTCGATGTATTTGGATGTTTTCTTGGATTTAATCATTTTACGATGTAATTGGATGTAATATTTTTAGAATGGTTTCCAGTCACGGTTACGAATTGATAAGGTATTTTACAGTATGTCATTTAGTTTTTCCTCATGCTTTCGAGTTCATAGCTGATACCTGTTTGGCTTCTCAGGGCTGAACAAATGTATATTGTTCGGCCACTCAAATCCGAACAAAGCTAATTCGTTCGACCCTGAGTAGCCGAACAAATACACTAAGTTGAACACCACGTTTCCAGTCACATTTATATCTAATGGAATTCATCCAAAACATACGTATCCACCACATTCCCATGGAATTCAATATAACCAAAAAAGTGATCAAAATATACATTGATATAATCCAAAGTGATCAAAACATACATCCGGGTTGCGTGCAAAACCCATCACATCTCTCTTTTAAACAAAAAAGAAGAAGAAGAAAACACATCATGTGGCCCTCTTGTTGGTGCTGGTGTGGGTGTATGTGCTCGTCTAAGCACAGGGCATGGGCTACTGGACAACTTCGATAGAGGCTAGAGTTAATCTATCCAACTACTCAATAGCCAAGTACAGGTCACCCGGGGTTTGAATGCTCAGAACATATCCCCTCTGAAGGATCGGTCCTGTGATGATTTGCAAATTCACGATTAGCTACATTCGGAAATTCCAAGAAAGAAACCAGTGCTTGATTAGTGTTACGATCGAAATATAGCATGAATACGATAATTAGTGTCAATACCAGCTGAGGCTCTATGATTGAGCTACCCTGAGAGTCCTGCGCTCATGGGTCACTTGTAGACGCGCGATTTGGATTTTGGAAAATCGGGAAAGACACCTGTGCAAACCAATCCATGTATCCGGGCACATTACGATTCAGAGGAGACAGTTGTGGTTGTTAAAATGTCACACGACCCGTTAACACGACACGAACCCACACGATATTAACGGGTTTGGGTTGGCTCTTAATGGGTTCGGGTCGTTAATGGGTCAAACCCGTTAACACGTTAAGTTAACAGGTCAGGTATGAATAAAACAAGTAACCTGTTAGCAACCCGCTTGACTCGTTAAAATTTTTTTTACTCCCTAAATGTAAATAAATTAATTTATATTCATAAAAAATAAATTAAAATTTATTGTTTTATACTGGGTTTTTAGGTGGGATCCACTTGAGATCCTCACTTATAGTTTCATGTGGCTTATATATTTTTCTTCTTCTATTTTTGTATAATTTTTTTTTAAATTTCGAAATGACTTAATTACTTAACGGGTTAACGGTTGGGTTGGGTAACCCGTTAAATTAATGGATCGTGTTCGGGTTAGATTTTTTGACCCGTTAAGTTAACAGGTCGGGTACGGGTTGAGGTAATTTTAACCCGAATTCGTTAACCCGTAACCCGAATTCGTTAACACGACACAATTGACAGCCCTAGAGACAGTACATGATTGGACCAGCTCTCCCATATTTGGTTTAGGTATTCATACACAATTTGCGTGGCGTGCTTCGGAGCAAGTGGTGCGGGAGGAATCCTCTGTACCCTACCGAATTGACTAAGTACCATTTTGGGATGGTATGGCCCAACGATATCCATACATTTCAAGCATCTGGTATAAAAAGTAACCTCATGGCATGGAAGGTCACCCCTTTGATGTCGATATGGATCACACACTACCACACACAATAGAATAGACACATTAAATGAAATACTATAACCAATATTGTTAACAATACCCCCAGATTGTAGACTGCATATCATATTACCTTGTGAGCTCTCACTCTATTAAGAGCCTCTCAATGTATATGTAAAAGAGACATGTCTCCTCCAGACTCCCGCTATGGAATCAAACAATGCGCCCGAGGCTAAGTTGGCAAGTACATCTAGTTGTAAGTAAGTGTGCAATGGATGAAATGCTCATATATCCATGCCTCCAAAAGGGTCAAATAACTAGTTATCTGCTTCATGCCAACCCAGGTAGCAAGTCCCAAATGTCTATACTAATATGCCAAGGCTGCAGTACCCCAGGCATATGTATGCATCATGATGAGTTCACAAAAGATATACTTTCATAGCATTATTTTATGAGTTTTCATAGATAAAAGAACTCAAAACACTATTTTTAGCATAAAAATCATAAGGTTCCTCCCCATCATGCTTTGCTCATATCTTTTCATTATAGATGGCCATTTGTATGCATTTATATGAGTTCCAATGGCTTTCATACAAAATATGTTAAAAAAATACTCTCAATTACGTTAATTTCTCTTTGTAGGTGTTAATTGAAGACTAATTTGAAGATTAAAGTTGAGATTCAAGAGTTAAAGAGAGTATTGATTAGTTTGGAAGACAATTGGATGAAGAAATGACAAAGATAGGCCAACAATAAGAAGAAAAATGAAAGACCTAAATTTGTATTTTGATCATATCTTTTTACTCGGGTGTCCGATTGAGGTGATCTTAGAAGCATTGGAAAGCTTGTTCTAAGACCTACAAATCATATTTCACAACATTTCTCCTAATTCAGACGTTTCGAGGGTCAAAATCACACATCAGTGTGGGGACTGTTTTCTAATACGGGAATTACATTCATATGTTTATATTTCCATTCTTGTAAAGTCCCACATTGGAAAGAAACCAAAAGAGAGCAAGCAAATGTTTCTATATAAGGAAGGGAACTCTAGGCATTTAGCACACAAGTAAGGAGAGCCTCCTCCTCTTTACTTAAGCTATTCATGTAATTGAGAGCAATTGTAGAGAGAAAGTGAGCAAAGCTTTGTAAAAATTGAAGATTTATAATGAAAGCTTTGTCTTCTCCAATGGGTGGCTAACCACTTTGATTAGATCTTCTAGATGAAGCTAAGTTAATACTATTCCTATTGCTTATGCTCTTAATTCTCTTTGTTTATGTGCTTAACATGCTAGAATAGATTTTTCTTCATTGCAATATGCTATCTTCCTTGCTTATTTTTTATTTTAGCATTCTTTTTACTATCTATGCTTAGGTTTGATAAATCATGCTTAGGAGTTAATATCTTTTTGATGGTTTATGCTTACTTTTAATAGATAGTCATTAGGAATCTTTTCTTTTATGAAAGGAAGAAAATCTTAACTATTAGATTGTTAATTTTTTAGAGCTTTAAAGTTATATTTTCCAAATCTATACATTGATTTGTCATTAGATTTGAGTGTTTGTTTGGAAAAAGAGAAGAGCATTGGTGTTGGATTAGTGTTACTTAGTTGATTCTAGATTGTTCAATCTATCCATTAGTATTGATTGTTGTTTATTTTACTTACTTTAGTTTGATTCTATTATATTCTCACACACTTATTCACTTGTTTTAATTCTCACACTCCATTTCTCTATTCACACCATCTTCCACCATGCACCTTTGATTTCACACTTTTAGCACATTTCTTTTTTTCTCCATCCACTTATTTTCTATCTTGTTCTCTTTATTAGTTAGTTTTCATGTATGTTTTTAGTTTCTTTATATCTTGATCTTTCACTTATTTTCACACACTTACTCATTTGATATATCTAACATTGTTCTTTTGTTCTTGTTATTACCCTTGTTATTTTTCTTTTGTCATTAACTTTGTTACTAACTTGTTACTAACCTTGTTTTCACTTTAGTTCTTCTATTTCTACTAACATCTCTTTGTTATCTAGTTTCTTGTTTTCTTCTAGTTTGCATTTTTTTTATTTCCCTTGTTATTATTTTGTTTCTCGTTTTCATTGTTTTTGTTATTTCCATTTGCATTTGTTAGCTATATTTGAGTTGATACTCCTTTTCATTGATAATTGTTATTTTCCTTGTAACGATCATCGTGGAACGATATTCGGACTTCCATAGTCTATATTACTTGAGACAACCGTATACTTGCGGGAAATTCGCCCTCAAGTTTTTGGCGCCGTTGCCGGGGATCGGTGTACATAGGAATCCTTGATTTAAGGATTTTCAACTCTCATATAGCTTAGTTGCATTTTTTTTTTCTTTCTTTTAGCTTTCATTGCAGATTCTATACATTTTCCTTGTTTGTATTTTTCAGAGATTCCACGGTTGGTGCAAGGAAAGAGGAAAAGAGCAATCAAAGAACTTTAACTTAGGAATTTAGTTTGGTTCCATTTCCTACCCGTTCTTCATAATTTTCCTTGCTACCAAACACCAAATAGAGAGGTTTAAGAGTGTTTTCCTTCATCTTCTTCAAGCAAGAACCCATTTTCTACAAGTTTCATCTTCTTCAAGCTCTCATTTGTTCTTCTTCTTCCATTCCACTCTATAGGTAAGCAAAACTTTTCATTAATTACTCCTTACTGTTCTAAGCAATGATTAAAGGTTTTTAGTAGTGAATATTTGTTGATTTTGTAGTTTTTTCTTCAATTTTTACCATTGTAGGAGCATGGTTGAGGTTCCATTTTGGGGGTTTTTGCTTAGAGAGTGGGTATAGCTTGGATTTCTATAAATTTGTATTACAAGCACCTAAGGCAAGTAAACATTTATAAAATGTGCATGTTTTTCTCTATTTATGATTCTTGCAATGGATCTCATGTTAGATTACCCAATTTCAGCTCATGTTGTCTATTGTTCTAATTTAATTTAAATTTGTAAATGGGTGTAGTAATAACTTGATATTTCTTTTGGGTTTTATTTTGATTGGGAATGTGTTTGATGGTTTGGAGTGTGTATTGGAGACTCTTTTTGTGCTTATGAAATGGGTTTGAAAGGTTGTAAGAAGTTGGGGAAGGAGCCTACTCCAAAGATAGAGTTTCAAGCATAGAATTCATGGTTTATGCCAAATTTTAGGTCATAAATTCAGTCAAGAATTTGGCCAACCGAATTTGGGCAAATTTTTCCCCGAATTTACTGATTTTCGAAAGGCCATGACTTTTGATCCGTATATCCAATTTTGGAGTCCTACATATCACTGGAAAGCTCTTGGAATGTAGAATTCATTGGTCCATATAACTTTATGATCAAAGGTTAGGAAAGTTAGGGGATATTTAAACCAATGAATTTAGCCCCATAATTCGTGCTACCCACATTGTACCTAGGTGAACTGAGTGTGGTTATGTTGGAATCAACTTAATAGGATTTTTAGGTGGTTATGGAACGAGTTTTGGGCCTTAGTATTGGATCCTTTAACTTTAATTTAAACCCAATGGATTTCTAATGTTAGAGGGTGTTGTTTGAGCACACATATACTCTCATGGAAACTCGTTCTTGGTCTTCTTTTACCCCGAACCAAAGGTGTTATCTTAAGGTATTTCGTATCCTAAATTATGTAACGCCAATGGTTCTTTTGTAGCCCAATGATGTCGGAAATCTTAAGCCTACACATTGTTGGACGATGAAGCCCACAAGTATGTTAGATTGTATGGACTCAATCCATCAGAAGATGTAATAAATTGATTGATTTCTTTATTTATCAATAATATCATGATTTCCTTTCATGGGATGAATGGTGTTTTATTACTTAATGCATATGACCAATACATATGACATAGTTGAATAGGTTTGGATGAGATTTTCACAACTATTGCTCTTTTACTGTGAAGCACGAATACGTTAAAATGGGGGTCGAATCCATATCCCGGGCGTATCGGACACGGATACGCCTTGGATACATCCGGGATACGCAAAACGGCGTATCGGGGTTAAATTTTTTCTTTTTGTAATTTTGAACACGTTTGGGACATGCACAGGACATGAGTGGGACACGTTGTAAGTGAAAAATAAAAATAAGGGGGGAAAAGGAGAAACAGAGAAGAAAACGTGGGAGAGGAGAAGAGAAGGGAAAAGCAAATAGCAGAGAAGTTATCAAACCCTAACCTCGCCATCGCCTCGCCATCTCCTCCGCTCCTCCGACGAGATCATCATCGGACAACACATCATCGTCATCAAACCCTAACCTGGGGTGGAGGAAGTGCAGGTCGCTGCCAGGTCGTCATGTTGCAACATCGCCATCCTGTAGTAGCAAAATTAAAAAACACAATACAAAACAAAAGAGAAACTGCTACATAACTCTGCTGCTGCAGCCTCGCCACGCCCTCATCTCCACCTTCGCCGCTGCATCATGACGAAACTAGCGCTTGTCAGCTCTTGTTATGTTCTTTTCTCTTCTTTCTTTACTTTTTTTTTTTCCTTTTTTCTCTACTACTTCATCAATTATGTTTGAGAATGCAATGACTGTGATTTTGAGATGACAATTTTTTTTTTCTGCTTTTAGAATGTTATATATAATTTTTGAAAGGGTTTTTAGGGGTTTTTTCTTGTAGGTAATTTCAAGAATGGAATGATATGAAATGCTGATTTTCTGGTAAGTTTTGTTGTGTTGTTTGGATTGGAATTTGTGTGTTTTGATGTTCTTGTTTTGCCTTTGGGGGATCAGATTTCATATGCATGTTGTGGTGGCAATTGAAGATTTCATGATTTTGGTTCTGTTTGTAGTTGAAGGCCTTGGGTATACCAGGCCTTGCCCTAACTTTCTTGGACGACATAAGGCCAAACATAATGAGCTCAAAGGGGCATAAGAGTTCCTACATCCATTGAATGTTTTGTTGGAGCCCCTTTACTAGCAAATGAAAGATTTCAGTCATTCAAATGACATCAATGATATTAAGGGCCTGTTGGTTAGAATATATTTGAAAATTCTTGTGATGAGGGATATCCAAATTCTTCAAAAGCTGTCCCCATTCACAAATGTATTATATATATATATAATGTATTATATATATGTGTGTATATGTATCCATCTTTTTTTTTTTTTTTTTTTTTCACTCTTAGATTATTCTTGTTTGTTTGGAGTAATTTTAGGTAGCCTGATGGGGCCAATATTTTGTGTTTCCATCAACCAAAGTTTAGTCATATGGCTTCTAGTATGGGTGGTAGTACTGGTGTGTCTTCTCCATCTGTTGAAGAAGACGCTCACAACCCTTTTTGGGGGTATGTGACAAAACATAAAAAACTTGGTGATGGAGAGGGAAATGTGTCGTGGCATTGCAATTTTTGCCATCAAACCAATAAAAGCTCATACACAAGGGTGAGGGCTCATTTGATACATGAGCCTGGTCATACTGTTGTATGATGTCTAAAAGTTAAGAGCAGTGATGTTGCGGAGATGAGAAGGTTAGAGGACGAATGCAATGAGAGATTGAGGAAAAATGCACCCAAGAAAGTACCATTGCCAACTTCTAATGTGGATTATGATTAAAAAAAAAGGAACGCGAGTGGAAGTGGAAGTTGGAGTGGAAGTGACAGCTACTCCAACTGTTGACACCAAAAATGTCACTATGTCCCTTCAACACCAAAAGCTACATGGAGCCACATCCTGCCATAAATAGGAAGGCGCCACTTCAAGCACCAGATCTTGTCAGAATCAAACAAAAACTGCAAGATCCTTCAAAGCAGCCAAAAGAGGGGTACACATGAAGTTTCGGGCCATTTCGACATCATTTGGCCTAACTTCACTCCTCCGACAAGCAGACAAGAGCTCCCGGCAGCGACAATGTCGAAGATTTCAAAACTTCGATCAGAGCCTACGGATGGTCTCAAAATACCTCCAAAAAGCCCCCTGCCAAATTTCAAGTCAAACGGACGACGTTTGACCCTTCATCAACTCTCAGGAAGCAAAAACAGACCTACCGGCAGCGGAGCACCCCGGAATCATGGCATTCAAATTGGAGCTAATGGATCGTCTCAAAATGACTCCAATAGGTCCCCTGTCAAATTTTAGGTCAAACGGACATCGTTTGACCTAGTTTCGAAGCTCGGCACTTTCCTCGAGATGAAATCAAGGCGAGCGTTTGCGGGACCCCAAAAGGCTTCAAAACCCAAACTAAAGCCCATGGTTGGTCCTACTTACTACTCAGGAGGCTCCCTGTCAAATTTCAGGTCAATCGGACATCGGTTGACCACAAGTCAAAGCTCGGCATTTCTCTCATGGCGAAATCAAGGCAAGCGTTTGCGGGGGCCCCAAAAGGCTTCAAAACTCAAACCAAAGCCTATGGTTGGTCCTATCTAATGCTCAAGAAGCTCCACGTCGAATTTCAGGTCATTCTGACATCGTTTGGCCTAGTTTCAACGCTTGACAAAAAATCGGCAAAACCGCACAACAAAGTCTTCGGCTTTCCAGAAAAATAGGAAACTTTGTGCTCCGATTTCCGTGGCTTCTCGACGGGATTTCTCCAAGGAAAACAGGCCAATAAATGAGGGGAAATGTCAAGAAAAATACAGGAAGAAAAAGCATCAAAAAAGAGCGAAAAACGGCGAAGATACGGCGACCGAAAGGCGACCAAAAAACGGGCCCAAGGCCCATGGTCGCCGGCGACCTTGGCCCATGGTCGCCGGCGACCATGGCCCAGGGTCGCCGGCCCATGGTCGCCGGCGACCATGGAATTTCCGGCGGCCCAAAAGTCGCCGGAAACCCACTTTTTCGGGTCCTTTTCGCGTTTCGAGTTGATTGGCCCCTGTGATTTTTCCAAAATCTGATTTTTCGTGCATGAAATCCGTCGATCTTCGTCAAACATCACGGATTCGACGCCGAAGTCATTGGATGATCATTAGATGCCTCGAATTCGCCAACCGGCCGACAAAGAAAATACACTTTCTGCCCGCCCGATCGTGAAATCGACAGGACGGATGTTGCCGGCACATTGAGATCAATCAATGTCTGAAATTTCATCGCCATCCGACATCAAACAATGTGTGGATCCATCGGCGATCATCGCGAGAAGAATTCCAAAAGACACTGCGCGGCCCGCGACTCTTCAAGCGACTTGGCGGCCAATTAATGAGAATAAATGACCCATTTTATGACAAGTTAATGCGGTCATTAACTCATTATTTTGAACGGCCCAATCAAAAGCAAGCAAATGGGAGTTACAAATCCAATGATTTATGGCATTAAAGCCACGAAACTCCTCCCATGATGGAGATTAAATGCAATCAAAGGCTCATTAATCTCCATCGACCAATCAAATTCAAGGAAAAAGGAGTTACAAAACAAATCATTTAAAACTTGTAACTCCTCCCATTATGAGCATTAATGTATTAAATGCTCATAAACCCTCCTAATGGCCACCAAAAGCCTATAAATAGGAGGGCTTTTCCAAGGAGAAGGGCCAGAGAAAAAATTGCTCAGAAAATCCCGGAAGGGCCAGAGAAAAATTGCTCGGAAAATCCCGAAAGGTCCAGAAAAATTGCTCGGAAAATCCCGGAAAATCCAGAGAAATCAGAAGAACCTCTGCCAATTTGAAGAAAAGAAACTCTGCTGCAAGAGCAACTACAAGGTGATTGAAGCACCCTTGGGGGGCCACCCCCCCAAGGACCTCCCTTCTTCTACCAACATGGCTAAAACGTGGCTTTTCAGCCCGTTTACTTAGCCTTTTTATCGGATATAAGACCTTCTCTTGGTCTTTGTCCTTTAAAAATCTGAGGTTAGAAAGCCGAGCCAAGAATCCAAGCATCGTGTTCTCATCTGCATGGACGATGGAGGAGCCCATACATGACTCGCGACCGTCGATCTGAACGTGTCCCCACAATCGAATGAGAAGTCAGATTCCTTTTCTTGATTTCTATTGTACTTTATTTTTTTTTTAGAGACAAAAATCACAATTCTTGTCTTTCATAATGGATGAGACTTGTAAATCGCCTTTTACGGCAAAATCGCCTTTCACGGCAACAAATGAAATCGCCTTTCACGGCATTCAAAAAAACCCTTTGTCTCTTTTCTTAAAATATGTGTGCAATGGAAAACTAGAAAAAGTTTCATTTCCCCTTTCTACTTGTGAAGGTGGATCTTCGGATCACCATTCCTAAATTCCAAGTAGAAAAGTGAAATTGGCATACCCGTACAAAAAAAAAAAAGATGTTGAAACCCTTTATCTTTTCTTCTCCACCCCTCCGCCGCACCCCGAAAAGACCCGGGGCGGAGGCAGCGGGAGAGAGGGAAGAAATCGGGTCCATCACCAACAAGAGACTACAATCAATGAAAGGCACATGGAAAGAAAAAGGTATAAGCATTGTGAGTGATGGATGGAGTGACTCACAAAGGAGGCCCTTGATTAATTTTACGGCGGTGATGGAAAGTGGGCCTATGTTCCTTAAAGCCGTAAATTGTTTGGGTGAAATTAAAGATAAGTACTTCATTTATGGTTTGTTGAAAGAAGTGATAGAAGAGGTTGGTCCCCAAAATGTGATTCAAGTGATAATTGATACTGCTAAGAATTGTGTGGGTGCGGGGCATCTTATTGAAACATAATTTGAAAATATTGTTACGGACACCATGTGTGGTTCATACACTCAACCTTGCCTTGCAAAACATTTGTATGGCAAAGAAAATTGAAAACAATGAACTAACATATGAGGAGTGTCGTTGAATTACAGACTTGGCCAAGGATGTTGTGTTTGTTAAGAACTTTATCATGAATCACTCCATGAGATCGGCTATTTTTAATGAATTTGTCCCTTTGAAGTTGCTTTCGGTTGCAAGTACACGTTTTGCTTCGGTCCTTGTCATGCTTAAGAGATTCAAGCTCATAAAAGGTAGTCTTCAAGCCATGGTTATTAGTGAAAGGTGGAATTCCTACAAAGAGGACGATAAGGAAAGAGCAAAGGTTGTGAAAGAGTTTATGTTAGATGACATTTGGTGGGACAAAATGACTTACATAGTTTCTTTTACGGCTCCTATATATGATATGCTAAGGTTTTGTGAAACGGATATGCCTTGTCTTTACTTGGTGTATGACATGTGGGATACCATGATAGAAAAGGTGAAGGAGGATACAATATATAGGCATGAAGGAAAGAGACTCGATGAGACATCTACCTTTTCTGAAGTAGTGCATAGAATTCTTATGGATCGTTGGAACAAGAACAACACTTCACTCCATTGCTTAGCTCATTCACTAAATCCAAGGTGACTTCTAGTCTTGAACTTTTTTTCTCCCTCTTAGTCTTAATCATAAACTCATTCTTAATTCTTTTTCTTTTTTTTTTTTTACCTATTCAAGGTACTATAGCGAGCATTGGCTTTTCATGAGGATCCTAGTCGAGTTGCTCCACATAGAGATATGGAGGTTGCGAGAGAAAGAAAAGAAATCCTTTAAAAATATTTTCCTAATTTGGAGGAGCGCAAAAGGATAATCACAGAATTTGCTGATTTCTCTAGCAAGTTGGGAGAGTTTGCGGATGTTGATTCCATTCGTGATCGCTATGAAATGGATCCTAAAAGTTGGTGGGTCACCTATGGTGCGTGTGCACCTTTGCTTCAAACTCTAACTTTCAAGCTACTTGTGCAACCTTCTTCGTCGTCATGTGCAAAGAGGAATTGGAGTACTTTTTCCTTTGAGCACTTGGTGAGAAGGAATAAGATGACACCAAAACGTGCTGAAGACTTGGTTTTCATTCATAGTAATCTTCGCCTTCTTTCAAGAAGAACTCCACAATATATGAAAGGAGAAACCAAGATGTGGGATATTGCTAAAGATGCTTTTGATTCGTTTGAGGATGTTGGAGAGCTTGAGATTGCACAACTCTCCCTTGATTAACCGGAATTGGAGACCATGCTCTTTCATGAAGATGGCGATGGAGGTGATCGTGGTGGACCTGGTGGCTAGGCAATTGAAATTTAATTGGATGCACTGTCTATTTGTTTGGTTTATATGCTTATATTTCTGTAGTAGTTGGTGAAACTTGGATTTTGAACTTGGAAGTATCGAATGTAATGTTTAATGATGATTAAATCAATGAAAGTGCAAATTTTATGGCTATTTTGATTGAAATAATGTTAGATTTTTATTACATAGTCATATAAAAAATATTTTAAATTTTTTTTTCAACGTATCCCCAATGTATCGTATCCTACTTTTTTGAGAAATGGTGTATCTGCGTATCCGTATCGTATCGTATCCGTGTCCGTGCTTCATAGCTCATTTAGGGTGTGTTTTATGTACTGCAATTGGAGTCTCCTATTGGTAGATTTATTTTTCTACCAAACAGAAATCTTGTCTTCCCACCCCATACATAGAAAATCAAAATCCTCCATATCAAGGACAATTAGTTCTCTTTTTTTTTACGCATGAAAGTATCATTCCACCAAACAACAGAAGAATGGGCTACACATAAAATCATAACAATTTATATTTATCACAAAATCTTCTCATTGCACAAACACAACCTTAGGGCATGTTTGTGTGGTTGATTTTATGTGGAAAAAAGTGAAGATTGTGAAAAGGTTTTTATGCATTACAAGAAAATCTACATTTGGTTTGCAGAAAAGCACAAAAATGAGCTAATTTTTTCATAATTCTACGGAAAGGCTTTTGTTTGTGTGTTTGTGTTATGTGTAGCCACTTTTCTATGGGAGTAAAAAGAAAAAGATGATTTCCCTCGCCTCATCTGCTTCCTTAGTTCCTCTCATTTTTCATTTAAAAAAAAGGGATATTGTTTTTTACTAGCTAGCTTTCCTCGCTAGTAAGGAAATCTCTTTTTGGAAACCTATTTTTTTTAAAAGAGGAAATTCTCTTTTGTAGCATCACAAAAACATGCCTTGATACATCGACCAAAATCCGATTTTGCAAACTTTTCCCACTTATGCAGGAAAAGATATTGAACCCACCTCAATCAGAATCTTTTCCACATAATTGCAGGAAAATTTAGCTCATTTTTGCATTTTTCCTTCTAGAAAAAACGGTTGCATCAAAGGTAGATAATTTTGTTGCAGAAAAGCGGCCAAATATTCAACGTAAGAGTGATAAGTCCTTAAAAATGCACATTTTCATAGCTATTTTTGGTAAGTTTAAGGACTTATCAAGCCAAGAGAGCCTCATTTAGTATCATATCATGATTTTATGCATTTTTGATCCATTGTAGTGCATTCATGCATAATTTGCTCAAAAACCAGCATTTTTGCATCAAATCATGAAACTTGCCTTTTTCGTAATTTTATTTTTGGAAAGATTTTTCAAATGTGTTTTCATTCATCTTTTCATGAGAGATGGTCCCGTACTCATGCATTCGTGAATTAAGGGTAAATTTATATTTTCACATAAAATTCATTTTTTTTTTTTTTTTTTTTGCTTGCAGGAAATGAGAAAAAGGGTCCCACACATGCACATGTGTAAGTCACACAAAGGGGGCGTCCAAGAGGGGGGGTCCATTCATGGCTAAAAAGGATTTCAGAATTCCTATCCAATTGTTGAAGGTATTTTTCAAATCTCAAGATTCAAAATTCAAAAGCAAGAGAGGAAGGAAGGTCAAGATAATTATGGAGCAAGAGAAATAAAGGAGGAAAGAATGCAAGGACCCTTCTTTGCCAAGAAATCAAAAGGAGAAAGTGAAGCAAATGAGGATTTTTCTCAAAACTTGCACATGGACGTCCCACCTCAGCTAGATTTGAGCCAAATAATGCCTACCAATTTCAAGAGATTCTCTCTTCAAATCATCTCAAACATTCCAAAAGAAGAAGGAAGATATGTCAAGCATAGAAAGCAGCTTTGCAAAGAGAATAAAATGGAGAGAAATAAGGGATAGGAACGTCCAAACCAAGTCCTCCTTTTGGTTGTACGGTCAGCATGGTATGGTGGTCCTCATCTATTTAAGGAAATTGAAGCATAATTCAAGACCTATCATGTACATGAGTTTCCATTAATAGTGCACCCAATTCAAGAAAATTTTGCACCAAAAATCTATATAAGCAAGGCTTAGGTGTACCATATTCTGCATGCTTGAAAATTGCTCACCTCTCACTCTAGAGAATTACATGCCATCTCTCCCTTTCTTGCCCTTCCATCTTAACTCATCAAGGGGGTTATTTCCAAAGACCAAACCACCAACCTTGTGGTTTCAACTAGAAAGAGGAATTCTCAACATCCTAGTACGTATTCTTGTTTTTCAATGTCATATTCCTTGTAAAGAATTTTCATGTTAGTAAATAAAGTTGTTTATTTTAATTTGTGTTCTTGATTTGTGTATCTCTTAATATTAGACTTGTGATCCATGCAATAGGGTTAATTCTTACTTTTGGTTAAATTTTTTTTTTTTTTGGCTTGGAATAGTTACTAACAACTCACCTTAGCATCCTCACAATATACTTTGTTTTCTAGGGATACATGGTATTTTTTGAGGCAATACAATGTGAAGTTGAAGAGGGTTGACCAAGAAAAGTTTAAGAATCCAAGTCTGAAATTTATTTATTAAAAAGTGAAGATTTATCATTTTCAACTTGGGTTGACAACCCAAGTTGAAGAACGGGATCTTAGGTTTGCACTTCTAATTTTTTTTTGGACTCTCAGTTGAGAAGAATTAAAGAAGCAACTCGTCACTTTTATATTTCAATTTTGTTTACCACCTTTGATTTTTTCATACTACCCTTATTTTCAGCACTTCACTTTTAATTCATGCACCTTTTACAATTATATGTCGCACAATTTTGTTTAGGTTTGTTAACTGCTGCAAAGTACATTATACTCATGCATGTTTTATTTTATTTTAATTTATTTTATTTTTAGGAGTGGCGTTCATGTGAAGTTATGAAATTAGATTCTCATATTTGTATGTTAAATATTCATGTGGCAAAAACAATCCATAAACAGGCCCAGTTCTGAACCTGTTTTTAGCAGAAATTTGCAAGCAGATTTGAGTATGCTTTTGTCTTTAATATGCTTCATGACTGAATTGAATATAAAAAAAAAATCTGGAAATCAGATCTGGAAATTACTTTAATTCAGAACAGTCCCAATGCTTAAAACAGTGCTGAAATCAGGGTTTTATAAAAAAAAAAAAAAAAAAAAGATAGAGTTGCCGAATTGTGTGATATAATGAAGGACCGTTTGAACTAGTTTCAAACTTGATTTTTTGCATTTTAAATTGAGAAGTTTCAGTCTTGGAACTGGGCTTCACGCAGCTGATTTCTGGTATGTTTTCAGAAATTCACAAATTCATGCAATGTGCACTCATACATGTCCCATATAGTTTTAGTTTTATTTCAGAGTTGCACCCATTATTTTATGCTGTTTCTCCTGGTATTCCATGCATATTAGATTAGGTTAGGATTATATTTAATTTAGAAAACTAACTTTTTCATACATTGTGTAAAAATTTCTGCATTATTTTATTTTTAGTAAATCGCAACTTAGGTTAGTTTCCTTTTTTCTATTTTGTTAGTGACTTTTATTAGTTTCATATCTTCAGATTCTTTCTACTTGTGTTTTATGAGAAGATTTTTAAACTTGAGAAGTTTCTAATTTCAGAAATTTTAGATAGTTGATTTATTCTCTAACATATTTTGATTTGATTTGTTTCCTTTTATATTTGAGTGTTTGTCCTTAGTATAGTTTGATTCAGTTTCTAATTCTAATATTTGTTCATAGTAAGAATTATTTTTAATAGGTATCTAATCGGAAGTTCTAACTTGTGTCTTCTTTTGCAGCAATTTGAGAATTTTTTTTAGATTTAGGTTTCTACTTTTAGGAAATTTTTTTCTTTCATTGGATTGTGATTAATTATTTTAATTAAAGTAGGAATGGTTGTAATTAGTTTTTAATTAGGCTAGTTTTAGATTTCATTTAGGGTAGGTATAAGTTGGAAAACCTTAACTCAATAGCTCCATATGGATCGACCCGGTCTCACCAAATTATTACTACAATCGCTTGGGGTCCGATCAAGTTTTTGGCACCGATGCCGGGGATTGCCATTTTAGGTAACTTTTCTGACTTTCCTTATTTACATTGCTTTATGGGTGTGCTATTTTTGGCATCTTTCTAGATATAGGAGGTGCATGCATGGAATGTTAAACTACCCTAAATTTGATTAGGAAAGTGCATTGATTGCTAATTAGAAAATACAAATCATTGAATTTTTAGAAACTTTCTAAGAATTGGCAAAGTTACACTATTTCCCAACTTGTTTTAAGTCCTTTTGGAAGAAAGTAAACTAAAAGTGACCTAATCGCTGTGCTTGATCCTTACTCTATTGCTAACTTGTTTTAAGATCTTCATTGAAAACCTCACTTCTGAGATGCGTCAATTTATTGAGATGATGTGCAATGGTCAATTCGACCAAAAAACACCAGATGAAGCATGGGAATTTTTGGAATTTATGGCAGAAAATGCACAAATATGGGCCTCCTTTGAGGGGGTAAATCATTCTAGGGAATTGAATCAGCCTAAGGGTGGAGGTCTATATCAAGTGAACAATTAGATAGACATCCAAGACAGGCTTGCGGCACTCACAGGAGAAGTTGAGTCCTTAAAACTTGGGAGGAATAAGGAGACTGCCATGTTTTGTGGCATGTGTGCTTCTGATAAACATGGACCTGCAGATTGTCCAACAGTCTCAGCTTTACATGAAGTATTGCAAGAACAGGCCGGTGTATTGAATACTTATCAGAAGCCGTTCAATGCAAACAATATGGGGAACACATATAATCCTTTGTGGTGGAACCACCCTAATTTCAGTTGGAGGAATGGACTAAGTGCAAATTTAGAGTTTAATCCCCAATGACAATCTAATGTGGGTGCGTACATGCCTCAACAGCCAAATACATCTTATGCCCCCACAACCCTAGAATAAATCTTTGGAGGAGACTCTAAATTTATTCATGCAGTCTCTCAACAGCAGTTTATGTAAAATTTGCAAAGTAATCAACATGCTATTTAGAGCAACCAGCAAGCTATCCAAAGGTCGGAAACATAGGTTGAACAAATCAAACGTACCCTCCAAGGTCAAGGGAATGGATCTTTTCTAGCTCAACCCCTCCTGAACCATAAAGGGTAGTTTGAAGTAAACAACATGTCTGACCCCAGCCTTCAGGAGCATGTTCAAGTTGTCACTCTACGTTGTGGCAAAGAACTTCATTAGAATCCAAAAAAAGACAAACAACATGGCTCCTTGGATTCAAGTACCCAAATTGAAATAGACAAGGATAGTACTAATGCTGAGGCTACTGTTGAGACACAAAAAGTTCCTGACCCCACTACTTCTAAGCCGGTGGCCCCGTTTCCAAAAAGATTGACCCATCCCAAGAAGAAAATTCTGAACTAGTAGATCATGGATGTTTTCAAGGAAGTTAAGGTCCATATTCCTCTGTTGGACGCAATCAAACAGGTTCCCTCCTATGCCAAGTTCCTTAAGGATCATTGCACTATGAAACGTAGGATGAGTGTACAAAAGAAAACTTTTTTCACAGAGCAAGTTAGAGCACTCCTTAATGGTAGCACGCCCTAGAAATATAAAGATCCGGGATGCCCCACCATATCATGCACCATTGGAAATCACCGGATTTGTCAGGCTTTGTTAGATCTAGAGGCCAGTGTTAATCTATTACCCTACTCGGTTTATCAACAACTGGGGCTAGGAGAATTGAAACCCACCAAAGTTACTCTACAACTCACCGATCGATCTGTAAAGAAACCAAGGGGGAGTAATAGAGGACGTACTTGTGCAGATTATTTCCCTGCGGACTTCTATGTACTAGACACTTGATTTGAGAATTTTCACAAGTATACAGTTGTCTCAAGTAATATAGACTATGAAAGTCCGAATATCATTCCCACGAGGATCGTTACAAGGAAAATAACAATTATCAATGAAAATAAGTATCATCTCAAATATAACTAACAACTGCAAATGGAGATAACAAAAATAATGAAAACAAGAAACAAGATAATAACAAGGGAAATAAAAAATGCAAACTAAAAGAAAACAAGAAACTAGATAACAAAGGGATGTAAGTAAAAATAAAAGAACTCAAGTAAGAACTCAAGTGAGAACAAGGTTAGTAACAAGTTAGTAATAAAGATAATGACAAAAAAAAAATAACAAGGTTAATAACAAGAACAAATAAGCAATGTTAGATAGATCAAATGAGTAAGTGTGTGAAAACAACAAGTGACAGATCAAGATAAAAAGAAAATAAAAACATCCCTGAAAATGAGCTAATAATAAGTGAGTAAGATAGGGAATGAATGGATGGAGATGATAATAAGTGTGCTAAAATAGTGTAAAATCAAAGTGGGAATAAAAACAAACACATAGAAGGTAAGAACAAATAAGCTAATGGATATGATGGTGTGAATAGAGAAGTGGAGCATGAGAATTTAAACAAGTGAATATGTGTGTGAGAATGTGAATAGAATCAAACTAAAGTAAGTAAAATAAACAACAATCAATACTAATGGATAGATTGAACCATCTAGAATCCAGCAAGTGACACCAATCCAACACTAATGCTCTTGTCTTTTCCCAAACAAACACTCAAATTTAATGACAAATCAATGCATAGATTTGGAAAATATAACTTTAAAGCTCTAAGATAGAAATTAACAATCCAATAGCTAAAACTTTCTTCCCTTCATAAAAAAAAAAAAAAAAGATTCCTAATGACCATCTATCAGAAGGAAGCATAAGCCATCACAAGATATTAACTCCTAAGCATGATTTATCAAATCTAAGCATAGATAGTAAAAATAACGCTAAAATAGAAAATAAGCATGGAAGGTTGCACATTGTAATGAAGAAAAATCTATTCTAGCATGTTAAGCACATAAACAAAGGGAATTAAGATCATAAGCAAAATGAATAGTATTATATTAGCTTCATCTAAAAGATCCAATCAAAGTGATTAGCCACCCATTGGAGAAGACAAAGCTTTCATTACAAATCTTCAATTTTTACAAAGCTTTCCTCACTTTCTCTCTACAATTACTCTCTATATGAATAGCTTAAGTAAAGAGGAGGAGGCTCTCCTTGTTTGTGTGTTTAATGCCTAGAGCTCCCTTCCTTATATTGAAATATTTTCGTTGCTCTCTTTTGGTTTCTTTCCAATGTGGGACTTCACAAGAATGGAAATATGAACATATAAATGTGATTCCCATGTTACAAAATAGTTTCTAGATTGATGTGCGACTTTGACTCTCGAAACGTCCGAATTGGGAAAAATGTTATGAAATATGATTTGTAGATCTTAAAACAAGCTTTCTAATGCTTCTGAGATCATGTCAATCGGACACCCGAGTAAAAAGCTATGGTCAAAATACGAATCTAGGTCTTTCATTTTTCTTCTTATTATTGGCCTAACTTTGTCAATTCTTCATCCAATTGTCTTCCAAACTTATCCTTACTCTCTTTACCTCTTGAATCTCAACGTTAATCTTCAAATTAATCTTCAATTAACACCTACAGAGAGAAATTAACATAATTGAGAGTATTTTTTAACATATTTTGTATGGAAGTCATTGGAACTCATATAAATGCATACAAATGGCCATCTATAATGGAAAGATATGAGCAAAGCATGATGTGGAGGAAATTTATGATTTTATGCTAAAAATAGTGTTTTGAGTTCTTTTATCTTTGAAACCTAATAAAATAATGTTATAAAAGTGTATCTTTTGTGAACTCATCACACCCCCAAACCTACATTTTGCTAGTCCCAAGCAAAATAAAAGAAAACTAACTATAAGTAGAAAAAGATAAAAATCCTAACTCACTTTTGCAGGAATCGCGGATGCACTTAACTCGTGCAACAAGCCATTTAAACCTCTTAGTTTCCTCTAGTGGACAAGTTTTGTCTCGTGAGGGTTTTCAGCGAATAAATCCCACAAAATTCTTTTTATTTATATCCTTGGGTTTTTAGCAAGCTAATAAAAATGACAGCAAATTTAAAACGCTATCCAATTGCTAATAATCTTTCAATGATGCTCAAGTCTTGGAGTGTATTTGAGTGGGTTTAGCCAACACTTGTGCGGTTTTGGGTTCTGAGAAAACACAACTTTTATCACCTTCTAAATTCATTCGTTTGGACTTCAGGCTCATAGTCATACTCTCGGAAATAAAATCGCTTAGATTTTCTGACTTATCACTCTATATGTGAGTATTAACAAGGCAAAAGGACTCACATATCTTTTGAGAGTGAAGAATTTTTAGAGAATTTATCTCATTAAAGAACAACCATTTAACTAAGGGTGAAAATGCTCGCTCAACTTCTCACTTGTTTAACATCCTAACTTTTCTTGAAATCCAATAGGTATTTTAATGGTTGTAATGGGGTTAGGGGAAAGGGTTTGGTAAAATCTGAGAAGGTAAGGTTTTGAGTTTTCTTTGAAGGATTTTTCTTTGATTCGTCTTCACTTTTTCTTTTTTTTTCTCTTTTCTTTTTTTTTTTTTTTTCGTTTTTCTAGAAGACTTTTTCCTTGGATAGATCATGTGAAATATCAACAATGCATACTTCCTTCTTTCTTCATCTTTTCCTTACACTTCTCAAAAACAATGGGTTGAAGGCATTTTATTTGGGTGGAGAGGCTTTGGGAATTTTTAAGGAAATATGCATAAAGGATAAAGGTTCAAAAAGGGTTACTATGGAATTGTTTTTATGGGTAGGTTTTTTTATAGCCATAAGGTTTTAATTTTAGATTGCCTATCATCACTTTACCAGGTCTAGAAAGGTGCTCACAAGCTACAAGTCAAGGTTAGTTCGCAATTTTGATGACACCCTCAATGGTTGAAAAGAAATAGGAACTAATGAGATAAAAGAAATGTGCCAAAAACTACGAGTTTGAGTAGCTCTTCATTCTACTCGGAATTAGCGCAGAAGAGTCCTTACCCTGGAGGAATAGAAAGGCTCTACACTCAATCGGTTTAGTCTCCATTAGTGATTTGTTAGGGTCACTCCGATGTGCCCACTCTTCACTTGGACTACACTCATGTGGCTATATGTGCAAGAATTTTTCCAAGACTTGATTTTGT
>QPKB01000001.1:46707021-46781432 GCA_003546025.1 Camphora micrantha
ATATCTCTTAGAGTATATTTCCACAACTATGCTAATCTTGAATGGATTAGAGTTGCAAATAAGGTTACCTTATAAACATATTCATGAGTTTGAAATTAGAGCCTAAACCTCTTGACTTCATGTATCCAATCTCAAATTAGGATTGTAGTGGAACAAGTGAATGTAAGACTTGGCTTTCACACCATTCAAGTTTCTAATAGGAATCACGAATGTCTTATGTTGTGGTTGTGGCTAATCCTTGTAGTTGTGTGTTTAGGCCACCAAATACAGTCAGCATCATGGTAGATCAAATGGTGAGTTGACATCAAGGGATTTCTTTTATGGCCTATTATATACATGAACTCTATGAATAGATGATGCTATTTGTGGCCTGTCACGTTTCTTTGTTTATTTAGGAGAATACAGCACCATGTCCTCATTTGGTTGCAGATACTTGGATTGATTTTAAGTGAACACTGTGAATGGCACTTAGGTGCACATACAATCAATCTCAAGAATCCAAATTATGCAATTTTCGTAAATGGTCCCCTCCATGTGGTCCATGAGGTAAAACTTTTACTTATAAAATTGAGTTTTAGTGACCATATGTATTTAATCCATAGCTGGCTTTTGAACAGTCCCTCATATAACAGGTAGCAGTCCATATATAAGTCCCTGGATCTTATAAGTTAGGAACTATTGAGAAGGTGTGGTGGGCGTTAGGCCCTACCTGAGTCCATAGTGGACGTGGACCAACATGTAAGGGCCTGATCCCAGATCTGATGGACCCAGCCTGATTCAAAAATTCAGGTTGTTCTAAGTATTCCTATAATTTATTACATCATCAAAAAATCCAATGTAGCATATGATGTTCTAAGCATTCATATAATTCCTTATTCATTTTCATTTTTTTTTTCTGTTGTTGTTCATGCATCATTTTCGTACAAAGCAGACTTGTTCATAGTTTAAAACCTTATTATTGTTCAGAGTTTAAAACATTATTATGTTTTCATTTTATAGGAAAGAGTTCGCGCAATACATGAGAATACCCTTCGCTTGCACAAGGACATTTAGATCAAGACCTGGTGGCACGGGTATGTGGTCGTGATACTCGTGGACACGTGAAGGGCATGGGTTCAGGAATTTCTAAGTATGCCATTTCGCGTTCAGCTCCTTATAAGAGAGCATTAGAGCAGGAGAAGAAGTCGAATGTCACCCTTCATACTGAGGTGGAACAGTTGAAAGAGCATGTGAGGGAAATGCAACAAATTCTTGCATCTCGTGGTGAGGGACAAATGCGATTTTCGAGTAATAATGGGAGTTCATCTCAAGTATTTTATTTATTTTACATCAATAATATATTCCCTAACATAATTAAAAGTCCTAGTGATGAATTACTCACTTTTCTTAATATATAATATATGTAGGTAAGGCAAGATTCCTCACGTCAGGAAGCACAATCCGACCATGCAACCACTAATCAATCAAGTTCACCTTTGCTAAAATTAATGCATTTGACAAAAAATACATGTGTCGCATATGGAGGACCATCAAATGAGTCTACTGAAGAATCAAGTTGGAAAAGGATCATTTTAGACGAGATCGTTGATGGGAATGTTGACTTGATAAACGAACGAGGCAAGATGAAAGATCTCACACCAGGCGATGCCATAGATTGGCCTGAATTTAGGATCATCTCCATTTAGCATTTTCAATTGAATATTTTGAGTCACTAAATTTAGTGATAGATGGTTACATTGTTACAATTATTTTAATGTGTTAGTTGATAAACAATTGATTACTGTATGGTCGTTTGATATTATGTTGGATGGTTTATTATTATATACATGTTTGGGTTGGATGTTTTGGAAGAACCATTTAATTTATTGTTATGAAAGACTCATTTAGTTTATTGTTATTGGTATAAAACAGGTGCATTTTTAATTTTTTTATTTTCAAAATGTTTTTTTAAAATAAAAATAAAAAAACCTTGGCCTTTGGCAGTGGTTTTTTTTTTTTTTTTTTTTTTTTTTTTTTTTTTTTTTTTTTTTTTTTTTTTAAGTCAAAACAACCACGGTTTTGTGTGTGGTTTTATTTTTTTGTTATCTACATGTAATGGCTGTGGTAATTTTTAAATTTGCCACAAGTTAGAGCTGTGGTTTTTTTTTTAAAAAAAAGTCAAAACAACCACGGTTTTGTGTGTGGTTTTATTTTATTGTTATCCACATGTAATGGCTGTGGTAATTTTTAAATTTGCCACAGATTCAAGCTGTGGCTTTTGAAATACTACACCATTCTTCTCCACGGCAATTGCCACGGTCATATTTGTGGCCAAAAGGGAAAGACCACAGCCATTGGCTGTGGGTTTTTTAGCGTTTTTGACGTAGTGGGAACAATATCACTGTAACTATGATGAAGCAATTAATGACATAGATTCGGGACATTGGCAAGATGCTATGAAAGCTGAGATGGAGTCTATGTACTCCAATCAGGTCTGGAGATTTGTAGACTTGCCTGCCAATATTAAACCTATTGAGTGCAAGTGGGTCTACAAGAGAAAACGAGGACCAGATGGTAGAGTGGAGACTTTTAAGGCCAGGCTTATTGCAAAAGGATATACTCAGAAAGAGGGTATCGATTATGAGAAAACATTTTCGCCGGTAGCCATGCTCAAGTCCATCCGGATACTCTTATCCATTGCAGTTCATCTCAATTATGAGATTTGGCAAATGGATGTCAAGACGGCGTTTCTTAACGGACATCTTGAGGAAGACATCTATATGGTGCAGCCAGACGGTTTTGTAGCTAAAAACCAAAAGTAAAAAGTTTGCAAGCTGCAGAAGTCCATCTATGGATTAAAGCAGGCATCCCGAAGCTGGAACATCTGTTTTGACCAGGCAATCAAGTCATTTGTTTTTGTCAAAACCCGGATGAGTCATGTGTGTACATGAAAAGTGAAGGTGATAGGGTAGTTTTTCTAGTTTTATATGTCGACGGCATCCTTCTCCTCGGGAAAGACATAGGAATGTTGTCAACAGTAAAAGTTTGGTTGGCCAAGACTTTTGATATGGAGGACTTGGGAGAAGCTAACTACATCCTAGGGATCAAAATCCATCAAGACCGGAAAAATAGGATAATTGGCTTATCTCAGGCTGCATATATAGATAAGGTACTAGTACGGTTTGCTATGCAGGACTCCAAGAAGGGTATTACACCTTTCAGGCATGGAGTGCATCTTTCCAAAGATCAGTGTCCCAAGACACCTGACGAAAAGGAGCATATGAGGTCGATACCATACACTTCAACTGTTGGTAGCCTCATGTATGCTATGCTATGTACTAGACCGGATATCTGTCATGCAGTGGGCCTAGTCAGCAGATATCAGTCTAATCCAGGACCTGAACATTGGACTGCTGTAAAATGTATTCTCAAATACTTGAGAAGGACTAGAGATTACAAGTTGATTTATAGCAGTGATGAGCTCATTCCAGTCGGATACACAGATTCTGACTTCATGTCGAATAAGGATTCCAGGAAATCCACTTCTGGTTATGTATTTATGCTTGGTGGCAGAGCAATCAGCTGAAGGAATATAAAATAGGAATGTACCGCTGATTCCACCTCGGAGGCTGAATATGTAGCGGCTTGTGAAGCAGCTAAGGAAGCAGTATAGCTCAAGAGATTCCTTATGGAACTTGAGGTGGTACCTTCGGCACGACAACCGCTCACAGTTTACTGTGACAGCAGCGGGGCAGTCGCTCAGTCCAAAGAGCCCAGAAGCTATAAAAGACAAAAGCATGTATAGAGGAAGTATCATTTAGTCAGAGAGATTGTGCAGAGAGGTGATATAGCTATTACCAATATAGGCTCTGCAAACAATTTGACAGATCCCTTACTAAGCCTTTGACTACTAAAGTCTTTGAGCAGCAACTAGACGGGATGGGCATGAGATGCAACCCTGACTAGCATTGAGCCCAAGTGAGAGATTATTAGATTGTATGGACTCAATCCATCAGATGATGTAATAAATTGATTAATTTCTTTATTTATCAATAATATCATGCTTTCCTTTCATGAGATGAATGGTGTTTTACTACTTAATGCACATGACCAATACATATGACATAATGGTTCATGAGATGAATTGGGTCCCATTGGTATATTAGATATAAGATGTGTATGGATGAGATCTACACACAGGAAACATGTGTCACAAATCTTATACTTAAATATCTTCACAACCGGTAATGAGACTGGGCATCTCATCTGCTAAGGTTGCAGCACTTTGATCACTATGAGATAGTGTGATTTGTCTCGATCATCAGAATGTAAGATTCTGGATCATGGTGCTGGTAGATTGGATGTATTGAATGACCATGAGAAGCAACTTATGGAATACTATTTCGAGTTTAAGGTTTGCTCTCATAATTCCCTAGCAATAGGCTCTCAATCCTGAGACATTGATGAACTCAAGTTTCTATCTATTTATTTACTTTGAGTCACCAATGAGTGAGGCCAACTGTAGGTCAACACCTCGGTGTCTTGGGTACGTGGTAGTAGGATTGTAGGAACATCCAATGGTCAAGATGGAATCTATCTACATTATTCCCTTGTGCCAATTAATGGATTTGTCATTAGTAAGTGCGCACCCATCTCAATTAAGAGTTAATTGGATGATACTAATGATCACTGTGATTAATTGGGGCTCAAGGATAATAAGATGTGGATTTAAATTGGTGGGACAGTTTTAGTCCAATTGATCCATGGATATTGATAGAGGGGCCTACTTGTGCTAATCGGGAAGTTTAGGGTCTTCATTGTAATTTATTCCTAAGACTGGAGTGCAATTGCATTTATATAGTGGTGCTATTTGTAATTAACTGTGAGCCCGAATTGCACATTAGATGTGGGGTCGCGGTGTCCCAATTGGAGCCAGCTTTCTATGGAATCCCTAGTGGTCCCCACGCTAGCCCAAGGTATTGGAAAGATACTAATCCTATTAGAACTCTAAGATGAACGAATTAGAAAGTTACTATTTCTATTTGAAGTGGGACTTCTAATAGTGGTAATAGTAAGGTTGCTAATTTGTGTGGAAGTAAGACTTCTATTTCAATTAGTACAAGAGGAGGGAAGGAGGTTGCTTAAAGCTATAAAAGGAAAAGCAAGGGGGCTGGGACATGTTAGGATTTTTATATGTTGCTAATTTGGTGGATGCACTACAACTGTCCGTCAACTGATCACACCCTTATACTTCATAGTTTGGACCTTGAAATTTGGATCTTAGACTTGAATATGCTTTTGATTTTCAAAGACTTCATCCTGCATGTTTTAGAACTTAAAATGCACTTTCGAAAGCCTAGTTCGTCATGCATGATTTTGAAAAATCAAGTTAGGCATCAAGGTTCTTGATTTGCATACTTCTCTCAATTTTTAGAATCATTTTAGTATGCATAAAATATATTGGCCTGGAGTTTCTGTTTTCATAAAACATTTTCTCAAAAATCTGAAGGAGCTCCTCTCAGGCCTGTGTACCCGGTCGACCGAGCAACTAGCCGTTGGCCAATATGACCGTTGGACTCTGTCGACCGAATGGTCATGGGGTCGACCGAGCCAACTAGCCGTTGGACTGTTTTTTGTTTAAAAGTCCATTTCATTCCCTTCTTTCAAGAGGCTTGTAGAGTAAAACCTTTGAACTATATTGAAGCCTAAAGAAGAGGAATAAGCTAGGAAAGCTAGAGGCCTATTGGAAATCAAAATGCTTGAGATTTAAAAGGTATATCTTTCAAGTTAATTTTTATTTTCACTCCATTTAAAATCATGCATGTTTAATTCTTAGTAATTTCATATTTGGATGATTTCTAGCTTTATTTGAGATGTTTTGCAAACACAATATCACTTTGGAATATTAGATTGTTTTGCAAACATTCTTGTCTCAATCACATGTGTTTTTAATCTTTAAACTTCATACGACTTGTGTAGCATGTCTTTCCAAGTTGTTTGAATTCTTCATGTGATTAGCTTATAACTTTAAACATCTTTTTCTGTGCTTAGATTTTCAAATGCATCAAGCATTCATTTGAGAGCATCCTTTTAGAAAATGATTAAAGTAAACATTCATACACTTTGAGCACACACCTTTGCTAATTATTTGTGTATGTTTGTATCTTGATTTAAACTTTCATATCAGCCTATTTAAGAGGCAAATGTATTGAGCTTAAATTGTATCTCCTTGAGTGTTTGTGTAGACACTTCTTTGAGAGAAATCTTTCTTTTGTTAAGGTTATTGCTTAGCCTAAGAAAAGCACATTGTAGAGGTTATTGTTTAGCCTTTGAAAAGCATCTTGTAAAGGTTATTACTTAGCCTAGAAAAGCACATTGATAAGTTGTTGTTTGGCCTAGAAAAACATCGTTGTAAAGGTTTTTGCTTAGCTTTTTTGAAAAGCATAAATAGTGGAAATCCGGTGGTGTATTAGATCGATCACAAGCCGGTAGTGAATGTAGGCATTGAGGCCGAACCACTATAAATCTTTGTGTGTTGATGTATGCTTGTGGTGATTACTTTTGTTAGCTTCCGCATCTTGTTTGATAAATCATCACTTGTGACTAATTATTTTTAAAGAAATTAAAATTTGGCATAATTGGTCACTAATTAGAAGCTCACCCTATTCACCCCCCCTTTAGGGTTCGGATCCCGGACTTTCAGGACATTCACACTCTTGGAATTCACACCCAGCCTTCCCTTTTGTGCAAGAGTTGCACATCTCTTCTAGTTCTTTGAATTTCTTGAAGGGTTTTCTCTTGAAGTTTCCACCAGTCTTCTTGAGAAGAGAGATCTGATACGGGACATAGCGTGGAGGACTAAGAGGTCTTGGAGATCCTAAGTTGCTTACAAAGAAAGAGTTTCTTCAACTAGCAAGTCTTCTTCTCCATTAGAGCACAATCAGGCTCCAAAGGTATAATCTGCTTCTCTATTTGTTGTAATTATTTTGTTGCATGGTGTTGCTTATTTTATTGCTGTACATGATAGATGAGTATGAGGGATTGCATCCTGGATATGGTTTATGGCCTTATTGGTACTTGATCACTGAGTCAAGTGGGTCAAAACTTTTTGAAATCCTATCCACGAGGCCCACCTATTTCCAACATGGATTGGTGCAATCTATGTACCGTTGGAAAGCTCATTTCGAGTAGATGTCCGTGGAGCCCAAGAGTTCATAAATCGAAGCTATATCGAGGGAGATATGACATCCGGAAGTTGCCTGTTATAATTCTATGCTGAAATTACAATAAGTTTTCAAAATTGGCAACATGAAAGATGTTTGAGGAGTTCAATTTGGCAAGACTTGGAGCCCAAGAGACCACACTTAGTAACAGATCCTCTCCAATTCAAATTATTTTCAAGTGTGAAGCCTAACTTGAGGCCTAAGTAAGAAATCTTTACAAATAAGAAAACAAGTCCTACAAAAGAGGAGATTTTTTGCTAAAAAGGAGGCATCAACATCTATAAAGTCATTTTCCGCCAAGCATCTCACGTCTAGCCCTATCTCCTATTCCTTTCTTTCTTTCTTCCTTTCTTTTTTTTTTATTATTTTATTTTTATTTTTGGTAGCCTTGGGCCATGTCCAATGATTTATTTTGAAGGAGAATCTTTGTGCAAGAGAAGTTGTAAAGATGCAATTTTTAATGATATATCAAAAGGCATTCTTTGCAATGGCGGGGCTTATTTTCTTGATTGGAGCTATGGATGAAGGTAAGTAATTGTCATTTTATTTGTTTAGTAATTTTAATTTGTGTTCCATAATTATGTACTTAATGATTATAGACTTGTCTTCGGGCCCTAGGCAAATCTCTATTTTTATTTCTAAAAATAAAAAATAATTTTTGACTATTCATGTTTAGGACTTAGATCTTTTGATGGTTTATACTTACATTTGATGGGTTAACTACTCATGTTTAGGTTTGATAGGTCATGCTTAGGATTTAGATCTTTTGATGGTTTATGCTTACTTCTGATGGGTGATGTTTAAATTATTTTTATTTTTTTATGAGATGAAGGAAGTCTTGAGTTTTGAATTTTTATTATTAAAAAGGGATTTTAAAAGTTAGATTTTCCAAATTAAAAACATTGACTTGTCTTTGGTTTGAAGTAAAAATTAGAACAAATTAGGGTTACTTGCTAAATAATTGGTGGATGCTTATTGGATTCCTATGCTCTAATTACTTTCATTAGTTGGTAGTTTTTATCTTTCTAAATTAGTTGCTTCCTTTTATTTCTAAATACTCAAATTTTTTCTTAATTGCTAGTTAATTAGTATTCTTATTCTAAAAGTTTTTTTAATTAGCTCCATGTGGGTTCGACTCGTTCTTGTCACTGTCTTATCTAGACACCCGTGCACTTGCGGTATTTTATGATTGATAAAGATCACATTAAGTTTTTGAAAACTCAACTCACATCCAAGTGTAAGCTAAGGTTTTTTATTTCCAGGTCCGTCCGAAGTTGATGTCTTGGTGACAATAACAAAACCACTTCTCTTCTCGACATCACGAGCCCACTTGATTAAGTCTGCTCGGCTCTTGAATATCTAGACATAATACAATTAAATTAGAATGTTACCAAGTGACAAAATTGACATTACAACTAACTCAACTCCATCTATTACCTCTTGGGTGATAAATTCACTATTATAGTCAGCCGAACATTCCGATTTAACTTCGCTACATTGAGTAGATGCATCACCCTACAATGGTCAAATTTTGTTAGTTGGTATAACAATGACCCATTTGGCCCTGAAAATCCGAACAAATGTAATATGTTCGGCCCTAAGAGTTCGAACATATTAACCATGTTCTGCAGTGAGCAGCCGAACATATTAACTTTGTTCGTCATTATGTGCCTGAACATGGTTAATTTGGTCGGCTACTTATGGTTGAACATATTGCATTTGTTTGGACTTTCAAGGCCAAACGGGTTGCAACAGAACACTACTTTCCAACATATGCTCTTGAAAAAAAAAAAAAAAAGAAGAAGAAGATATGCTTGCGTAACTTGTCAGTGCTAAAGCGATCGGAAATCATGATTTCCTTATCTATTGCTCTAGAATAGGAAATGAGAACCCGTTGAGAAGTGAGTGAATGGAGATGATGACCTAATGAGATGAAGAATGTGAGGCGAATGATAGGTGACTAACAAGAAGAGTGGGAGATGAGTGAGCTGTGTGAGATGAATGCAGAGAGAGTGGAAGAGAATGAAGAAAGAAAAACAGAAGTATGGGGGAAATGTTGAAGGAGGAGATGTGGAGGAATTAGCTGAATGGGAGGGAAATCCAAATATTTTGTGGGGATTTATACAGAGAAAATGGATGACCTCCTCAAAGTAGTAGTGATGTCCAACTTAGTCATTTCACAAATGGGTGTACTGATTTTCAGAAAAAGGAATGTGGAAGAAGCAAGTAGGGATGTGGCAATAGCAACTCTCTTTATCACACCCATCGAACCAAATCACAACTAATATAAAATAAAATATATTCAACCAAATCAAGGAAAAGGAGAAGGGCAAAGAGGACATAATGGAAGTAACTAAGATAGATTTGAAGAAACAGAAATTACTTCTAAAGGGACTCACATTTTGAAATTAACTATTTATATATTTTCTATTAGCCCATGTTGATGTGACAACCCCAAGTGCAGGGTCACCATGCAGTATATTTCCAGTGAGTACGGGGTCGATCCTTGGAGAGTGGACAACAATTATTATATATTAAAGACGTAGGCATCGATTTCGAAATTGGAGTCCGATTTGCTAATTGATTGCAAAATTGAACTTTAATCTCAAATCAATTTTAAGAGATAAGCTCTATCAATCAATTCAGAGTCACTTTTGTTAAGCTTCTTTATGTAAATTCAAATTTTAATATATATCTATTATGGATAGGTGATTAAAGAGTCCAGATGAAAAAATCCACCTTGCTCAAAAACTCTATCCAACCAAGTTAAAATGAGTATTCCTTAGGTGGATTTAGAATTTTAATATATCTATTATGGTTAGAAAATCCTTAATATTTGTGATTTTTTAAAGTGGGCCTCATATTCTAATTCCTAAAGATGGGGCCACATGCAATTTTGCAAATGTTAATTTACATAAGACTTGAAGTTTTATACTCATTTATATAAAATATAATATTTACTTTGTAAAAATGTCGGGCCGGGTCATGCTTCGAACCGTAATAAAAAGTATATATTTTTTTAAATTTATTTTCATATTTGTTTGTTTTATATTTATTTTCTCATTAATTAATATCTCATAAAATAGCCACAAATTGGACGTGTTTTTATTTCTAGGCCCGGGCTTAGCGCGAGCATACTTTGCTAGTCACTTGATGAAACCTGTCTTAAATAAAATCTAGATTTAGACTAATAAAGATATATACAAAACCCATCAACTATTAATCTGAAAATTAATTAATTACAACCAATTCAATAAAAAAAATTCCTAATCTAAAATATCTAATTAAAAAAAAAACTAATCTAAAAAGAACATAAAACTGCAACCAACATAAATATAATCAGAAAACCAATTGGAGATGTAGAAATTCAGAAATAATTAAAAACTGAAATTCAGAATTGAATAAGAGCCTTGCAATCTTAAGGGTCAGGGTCTAGTCGTTGTTCTAAGTACCGAAAATATGGGCAATTTCATTCAAGATTCAAATTCTGAAAAATCAGATTTATTAATATTTAAGGGATTTCAAAAAGACTCAAATCTCCTACGAATATTTTCAGTATTTAGTGGCCTTTAAGCATGTGATATATCATTCGAAAATAAGACATCAAAAAGACATAAATAAAGAAAATAGATCCATAAATTTAAATTAAAATTTTGAATTAAAATTACTCGCACATAGAATCAGTAAAAAAAAAAAAATCAACTTACACCCATCACCTTAGATTACAAGTAGAAAACATACCCCTTCATCCTTCTTCTTCTTCACGAAATAATTAAATTTTCTTTGGTCTCATATACTAGGAGAGTGAGAGATGTAGGAGAGAGAGAGAATGCGGGAGAGAGGAGTACACGTGAGAGAGAGGAATGGGAGTTGGGAATTCTGCACGCCTTCTTTTTTTTTTTTATTTGCTTCATCTCTAAGAAATATTTGAATTTTAAAATTCTTCCTTCTTGGACTCCCAATTGCAACTGATTTTAGCAACAAATTTCAGTTTTCAATTTGTCTCCTCTCTTCAATTCCTTGTTGCTAATCCTTCTAAGAACGAGCCTCATCTTGGTGGCTAACAACTCATCACTTAGGGCCCACTTGATCTTGTGAAATATTTCAAAAAAAATTTGAACTTCGAATTGGTACAAAACTTGAAATGGGGTGGGACCGACCACATGGGCATGCAATAACTTGGAATTCCACTCCTGGACGTGCATTTTTTTGTTGCAAATTTCTTGGCTTGACTTTCCATTTTTTTCTTTTCTCTTTCCTTCTTTAGTTTCTTGGCCACCAAGCCTAGATTTCCTTGTCATCTTGGCTCGAAATTTAAATTTTTGAATCTTCTAAAAACCTTCAAATAAAAGAAGGGAAATCTAAATTTCTACAACACGTTTGGATGTCTCCTAGCTTGGGATTCACGCCCAGTGTGGGCCCCAAGGTTGACTTCTTCATCAAGTACTACATTGAAACCTCAGATGCCCTCCATATGGGTAAAGTGTCTTAACAAATTGAACATGCACATAATCTAAGTGTCTTTAACAAATTGAACAAGCGTATAAACCTTTATTGACGTTCACTGATACAGTGTATAAATCTAAAGATAAGAATCTTCTTTTGGTTATCTCATGATGTTGAATAATTCCTTTGTTTGTGTAGGAGGTCATTAAGGGCTAAAACTCCCTTCGTCAGAGGCAAGCCATTCTTTTTGCTCTAAAAGAACTATGGTCTAGAGGATTGGCAATTAATCCAATTATTTTGGACATTAAAAGTCATTGCAGTGGTTTTTCCTAAGTTAGATTCTTTTTTTATTTTTAGAACTTTGAATGAGGTTGCTCATGTTTTGGCCAAGCATTGTTCTAGGCTTGGTAGTAGTTTTGTAGGGATGATGTTGTTCTAGAGTGGGTCAGGCCTTAGATTGCCTCCTCTCTAGTTGCTGTTTTGGTTTTTTTTGTTTTCAATCAAATTTCTAAGTACAAAAAAAAAAAAAAAAAAAAAAAAAAAAAAAAAGAACAAGCACATAATCTCTCTCTCTCTCTCTCTCTCTCTCTCTCGATAACTAGTATCTCTTATAATGATAATAAGGTCATTACCAATAATGATCTAAGCCTACCATTTATTGCTCTCTACTTCAAATGAATATGAGTTTGGCCATGAGAATGTATTGTTTACTCTTCTTATTTAAAACTAATGAGGGCGGGCAGAGGATCAGGTTCGGGCTTAACATTTTTAACTAGGTCCTGTGCCAATTTTCTGAAATAATTATAAATGGTTTGGGCTTGGAAACCTCAGCCATCCATTATAATTACTAGCCTACTACCAACCCATTGACATCCCTACACAAGTCTGCTTTCAGGCCTTGGCCTGGCCCATTTGATACTGTCCCTTGGTCTTGTTGTAATTTTCATACCAGGCCTTTAAGTATATATAAGGCCAGGCCGACTATTTAGTAATTGTGCTAGTAAATAAGGTGCTTGAATACCCCAAGGGTAAAGCCAAGCCCAAATCCAGCCCAATCATACTTGACTCCGGTCGAACCCACACACGAACTGGCTGGTTGATAGATTTCCCAATTTGGGGTTTCAACTGCATCATACACCACTCTGAACTATTTAAGATAGATCTAGATTTTTTTCATCTTCGGCGGGCATTGCTAGAATACAAACCTGGAATAGCATTCAAGAGGAACAGCCGGACAGCTTCACCACCGTGGAATGCAACATTTCACTATTATAATATATTTTTTATTCAATTTTGACCAAATTCCTTTCAATCTTGACTTTTAAAAAATGTATAGGTCATGAGATCTGAACTCATGACCCTTTGCCTTTTTAAATAACTAACCTAGCCGTTGCACAACACAATACTAATATGTAATTATTTATCAGAAAAATACCAAAAGTAATAGATGGAGCGGGGACCCTAGCCATGTGGGTCATGCCAGAGCTTAGCACGGGTTATTGTGCTAGTGTTAATTATATCGGGAACATTGATATCAACACAAGTATGGGAGCTTCACAGCACAAGGAAAAAGATTGTAACTGGAAAGGGCACCATGACATCATGAAGTGCATGCAATCAAAACAACGGTTTATTTCCTCTCAGCATTCCGAGCAATTGATCCAGAACCTGACCCCCTCCATCACGCAGTCCAGAATGCATGAATTCATTAGTTATCCATAGCCTGATCCCTGAAATCTCAGAAGCTGTCTCCATTGATAGTTTGAAGTTAACATACATATCTTCATAATATACCGCAGCAGCAACTGGCACCTGAAAAATCAGGTATGTTCAGCACTTAGTGAAGTCCAAACAGTAGAACAATATGGAAAAAGTAAACATATAAATATTTTTCTAACGGTAAAAAAACATGGACTCTGTGCCCACATCAGCCCAAGCCAATCAAGCCTAATCAAGTGAGGCCAATTGGCAGTGAGCCAAGCTTGAGAGGTGTGATATCGTCAAGGGGCATAGTTAAACCAAGCTTAATTACGACCAGTTGCATGCAATAGAGGAGACAGACGACTGTGACTAACAATCAAGGAATGGTGTGAGTTTATTATTACTACTACTGCTACTACAACTTAAGTATTCTTTTGTTAGCAGTAGAAAAAGGCAGGGCTAGATTTGAAGTTCCTGAAATTAAAGGAGATGAAGGGTAGGAATTTATTTTAGAAAAAATTACACTAATGTCCATGTACATGTTTAATTAAGCATACGCTGGGACAATTACTGATACTCAAAGAGAAGCAAAGAGAAGAATAAAGAAGAATCTGAGTAAGAGTTGTCTACCATGGATTCTTTTTTTCTTTGTTGCTAAAATACTAAACTCTTTCTTTATTCGGCCCCACATTTCAACCAATGGATACAATGTAATCTTATGTGATTTCAGTCATGTTCCAAAATCATAAGAGCTAAAGACAATTATTGTGTGACACCTCCATACTAACTCTAATAAGTGATCACCTCAACGTACATCAGCATGGATGCAAATTTGTGTGTGTGTGTGTGAGAGAGAGAGAGAGAGAGAGAGGTCTTTGATATGAGAGAGATGAAAGGTCCAGGACTGCCCTAACAGCAACAAAGTCATGGAAGAGAAGAAAAGAAAGGAACAGAAGAACGAAGGAGAAAGTTAAGTGAGCCTACCATGATAAGACACTTTTTATAATGAATTCTTTCATCATTCAGCCCAAGTTACATAGCATATGGATGCAAAGCAATGTAATGTGACTTCAGTCACATTAGAGATGCAAACTGGGCAATGCTGGCAGTTCACGGGCAGTGCCATACCGTGCCTAGTCCTCGCACCGCCCTCTGGCACGGCCACAGGCCATGCTTTAAACGGGCCAGCCCACAGGCCATTCAAAAAAAAATAATATTACTTGAAATACTGAATAAAAAAAAAAAACATCTTAGAGCCTCATGAAAAAAAATACAACTATGATAATTTCATTCATTCATTGAAATAAAATTTACAAGTTGAGAGAAAACATACATCTTTGATAATTTCCTTGAAAAAAATCTACTACTTTGATCAATTTCCAACTTTAAAATAAAATTTACAACAATGACAATTTTAATGAAATAAAATTTACAACAATGATATTATTTTTTATTTTGATATTTAAAAGTTACAAGCATAGTTATGAAAATCGGAATCGTATCGCAAATCGTTCATACCCATGAATCGAATCAAATCGTGAATTGTAGGATCCTTTTATTTTTCAAATAAAAATGAAAAATAATTAATAATTAAAAAATGACAAACAAGTCTATCATACAATCATATCAAGAACATCATGATATATATTAATATATAATAAATGATGTGTAAATAGTTAAATAAGTTTAAGGTACCAATATATATTATTATCATTAAATCAAATTATAATAGAAAAAATAAAATCGAAACCACCAATCTTACACAGTAGGGTGTCTCTTGAAGTTAAGAAAGTATTCATGAAGAAAAAAAACCAAAAAAGATTATATATAAAAAAAAAAAAAAAGAAATAGACAAGCCCCATACATATAGTCGAATTCTTTAATCAAATAATTTTTTTTATTCATCTCTGAAATCTTCCCAAAGCTGCAAAAAATTTTAAGAGTTTTTGTTAACTACTAATAACCTTTCAAAAGTAAAAATGCTGAAAAGAATGAAAAAGAAAAGAAAAAAGGTAAATGATCATTAATATTAACTTATTGGTTGTAGATGTTCTCGCTCAACCGAATCACTTGAATAGTAAGATTTGATGAAATGAGTATCGAATCGTAAGATTCATACCTGAATCTTGAGATTCATCCCTAATTGGAATTCGTTGCATCGATATGAACTGTTTTCCTTAATATTAGGGATATGAATCGTAGGATTCTGATAACAATGTTTACAATATGATATTTTGATGAAATTTACAAATCACATCTGCGATATTTCTATTGCACCCATCTTGTCTTCTGATTCTTCTTGGTCCATCATTTGTTGCTTCCTCATGTTTGCCAAAAACCAATCTCGTAGGCAAACGCATGTCTCCGAGTTTCTTCCAGTAACCTAGTCCTCCTGTCATTGATAACGCTCCCACATGCATTGAAGGCTTGCTTTGATGCAGTTGTAGACACCATAATTGTTAGTATATCACGGGCCATCGCGGAATGCACATGAAATCTATTTTCACTTTCTTTCCACCAAGTCAGAAGGCCGAAAGTGCATGCATCCTTCTGTAGGCTGACGTCATACGTACCAGCCTCGAGATATACCGTCAACTCATTCACAATTTGATCATCAGATCTGCCCCCTCGATTGCATTTCACCCGTTCTACCCATTTGGGTAGAATACTCCATAAAAAGTCCTTCTAAATAACCTTAAATAAAAGACATTATTTGAATTAACAGTTTGCATAGTATTATGTATTTCTTAAGTAATAATTCTAATGCTCCTAATCTAAATCTAGGATCTAATATATGGCTAAACAACTTGCCAATGGAGCTTGTCTCCAATATCATCTAGTTTTATTTTCCATATCCTAGAGCAATAGGTGGGTACTCAAATAAATAGAAGGCAATAATTCTTTTGTGCATTGCCCAATCTTTATCAATATAATGTACAATTATTGAAATATATCCAATATTTTTGTTTAGAAGTCAATAAATATAAAGTTTATGCCATTTTTCCAGATATATTTTGGAAAATAATTTTAGATTTTCGTTTTCTTTTTTAAATAATTTTAATAATTTCTAGCAGTCGTTCTAGAAATTCTTTTAAATTGAGGGATGCAAGATTAATTCACCATTTCTTCAAAGGGGTCATCTTCAGCGAAGACAAATTGCAATTTTTATTTAAGTACTATAAATTTTACAAGTTAAAATCTAGCATTACTGGCATTGTAATTCCAAATTCCTAAACTACTTGAAGAAGAGCTTCAGGAAAGTTGAGTCTGGTGCCTCCTCCCACTGAATCCGTCCCAACATATTTGGGTACACAGGTATTCATGTGCCTTCTAATGTGGCCAGTGCCACCTGTGGTCTTACAACTATACAGTTCTTTACAATATCTACGTTTCGCAGTGTTTCCAGCGGCAACTTTAGTAGTAACTTCGTCGAAACACAAAGTCTAAACATCAGAAGTTTTGGACCTTTTTCTTGAGGTAATAGGGTCAGGGGCAGCATACTCATGTGAACCGTGTACATCATCTTGCCCCAAATTTGAGGTTGAGTCATCATGGCCAAAGTCAAAGTAATCTGATGGTTCAGCCATTTTTCAAAAAATAAGTTTCTAAACAAGGTTTATATAAATATCTAATATATTTGTTGTGGATTTGTGATATTTTATATAAGAAAGGGGAGGAGATGAGACTGACTTATGTAATATGTTATTTATATATGAAATAAAATCTAGAATTTAGTTAAAAATTACCCGGAAGAGAGAGAGAGAGAGAGACGAGTGTTGAGAAATTTAGGGGGGGGGTGGGGGGTTATAACTATTTATGTGTTAAAATGACCCAAAATACCCAAAATATGGCCTTTTTTTTTTACTATTGGTCAGGGTAAAACGGTCAAAAAATATGGCTGTTTATGACAGTTATGGGCCTAATTGTGCCGGGCCGGGCCTGGCCCTTCCACAGCTCCCTGGCCCATGTTGCACCACTAAGTCACATGTCTTTGTTGACACCAAAAATGTCGCTATGTCCCTTCAACACCAAATGCTACATGGAGCCACATCCTGCCATAAATAGGAAGGCGCCACTTCAAGCACCAGATCTTGTCAGAATCAAACAAAAACTGCAAGATCCTTCAAAGCAACCAAAAGAGGGGTACACATGAAGTTTCGAGCCATTTCAACATCATTTGGCCTAACTTCACTCCTTCGACAGCCAGGCAGGAGCTCCCGACAGCGACTGTGTCGAAGACTTCAAAACTTCGATCAGAGCCTACGGATGGTCTCAGAATACCTCCAAAAGGCCCCTGCCAAATTTCAAGTCAAACAGACGACGTTTGACCCTTCATCAACTCTCAGGAAGCAAAAACAGGCCTACCGGCAGCGAAGCACCCCGGAATCATGGCATCCAAATTGGAGCTAATGGATCATCTCAAAATGACTCCAATAGGTCCCCTGTCAAGTTTTAGGTCAAACGGACATCGTTTGGCCTAGTTTCAAAGCTCGGCATTTTCCTCAAGGTGAAATCAAGGCGAGCATTTGCGGGACCCCAAAAGGCTTCAAAACTCAAACCAAAGCCCATGGTTGGTCTTACTTACTACTCAGGAGGCTCCCTGTCAAATTTCAGGTCAATCGGACATCGGTTGACCACAAGTCAAAACTCGGCATTTCTCTCATGACGAAATTAAGGCAAGCGTTTGCGGGACCCCAAAAGGCTTCAAAACTCAAACCAAAGCCTACTGTTGGTCCTATCTACTGCTCAAGAAGCTCCACGTCAAATTTCAGGTCATTCCGACATCGTTTGGCCTAGTTTCAATGCTTGACAAAAATCGGCAAAACCGCACAACAAAGTCTTCGGCTTTCCAGAAAAATAGGAAACTTTGTGCTCCGATTTGCGTGGCTTCTCGTCGGATTTTCTTCAAGAGAATCAGGCCAATAAATGAGGGGAAATGTCAGGAAAAATACAGAAGAAAAAAGAATGAAAAAAGATCGAAAAACGGCGAAGAAACGGCGACCGAAAGGCGGCCAAAAAATGGGCCCAAGGCCCATGGTCGCCGACCCATGGTCGCCGGCGACCATGGAAATTCCGGCGACCCAAAAAATCGCCGGAAGACCCTTTTTCGGGTCCTTTTCGCGTTTCGAGTTGATTGGCCCCTGTGATTTTTCCAAAATCTGATTTTTTCGTGCATGAAATTCGTCGATCTTCGTCAACATCACGGATTCGCCGCCGAAATCATTGGGATGATCATTAGATGCATCGAAATCGCCAACCGGCCGACAAAGAAAGCACACTTTTTGCCCGCCCGATCGTGAAATCGACAGGACAGATGTTGCCGGCACTTTGACATTAATCAATGTCTGAAATTGCATCGCCATCCGACATCAAACAACATGTGGATCCACCGGCGGTCATCGCAAGAAGAATTCCAAAAGACGCGGCGCGGCCCGCGACTCTTCGAGCGACTTGGCGACCAATTAATGAGGTTAAATGACCCGCTTTATGACAAGTTAATGCGGTCATTAACTCATTATTTTGGACGGCCCAATCAAAAGCAAGCAAATGTGAGTTACAAGTCAGAGGATTTATGGCATTAAAGCCATGAAACTCCTCCCATGATGGGGATTGAAGCCAATTAAAGGCTCATTATTCTCCATCGGCCAATCAAATTCAAGGAAAAAGGAGTTACAAAACAAGTAATTTAAAAACTTGTAACTCCTCCCATTATGAGCATTAATGCATTCAATGCTCATAAACCCACCTAAATGGCTACCAAAGGCCTATAAATAGGAGGGCATTCCAAAGGGAAACGATCCGGATCTAGCTCTCGCTCTCCCCCCGAAGAAGACAAAAAATCCAGAAGCTACGTTGATGACCTCGCCGTCAAAAGCAAAAAAAAAGAAGACCATCTCAAAGATCTTCGAGAAGTCTTCCTCCGACTACGCAGGCACAAACTGCTAATGAATCCCCTAAAATGCTTCTTCGGTGTATCATCGAGTAAGTTCCTCGGATTCGTAGTTCGGAAAGCGGGAATAGAGCTTGACCCTATCAAAGTCAAGGCTATCCTAGAAATGCCATCCCCAAAAACCCTGAGACAGTTAAAAGGGCTTCAAGGAAGATTGGCATACATTCGACGGTTCATCTCCAACCCGTTAGGGAAATGCCGTCCATTCTCCCGCCTAATGAAAAAGGGCGTGGACTTTGCCTGGGATGTTGAATGCGAAACTGCGTTCCAAGACATCAAGTCATACCTGACCAAACCTCCAGTACTGGCTGCCCCCACAACTGGAAAACCATTTATCTTGTACACAAGAGCCCTCGACCACTCTTTGGGAGCTCTACTTGCACAAGGAAATCATGAGGGAAAAGAAGCTGCTCTATACTATCTCAGCCGAATGCTGGTAGGTGCAGAGCATCGCTACTCTCCAGTCGAAAAAGAATGTCTTGCAGTGATGTTTGCTGTACAAAAGATACGTCACTATCTGCTGTCCAACACAGTATACCTGATCTCGAGGATCAATCTCCTGAAGGTCCTTGTCACAAAAGCAGGTTCCCTCAATGCCCGACTGGCAAAATGGTCTATCCTCCTGTCACAATTTGATATTAGGTATGTACCACAAAAAGCAATCAAAGGTCAAGCTCTGGCAGACTTTCTTGCAGAGCATCCGTTGCCTGAAGATTCTCCACTCAGGGATGATCTCACAGACGAGTCAGTCTACAACGTGGAGGCTTCCTTATCAAATGCTCCCTGGGATATGTACTTCGACGGTGCAACCAGGACAAGTGAAAAAGGAAATCAAATTTCAAGAATTGGCATCCTCTTTGTTAGTCCCGACAAATACATGATTCCACACGCCTTCTCGCTACTGGAACCATGTTCAAACAATGCAGCTGAGTACCAAGCCCTGATTGTAGGATTGGAACTCGCCCTCGAATCCGGCATCACAGTGCTAGAAGCCTTCGGGGATTCTCAACTGATCGTCAACCAGATAAATCAGAAATTTGAAATCAGGAAGCCTGATCTGTTGCCTTAGTACAACAAGGCGCAATCACTTCGGTAGAAATTTGACATCTGTCATATCACCCACATTCGTAGAGACGAAAACATCCATGCAGATGCCCTGGCTGGACGCGCCGCCTCTATGGCGGTCCAAGAAGGAGAACACATGCAAGTTACAGTGTGTGAGAGAAGGATTCTCCCTCCCCTCAATACACACCAAGCAGTTGCTGAGTGCCACCAACTGGTTGGAAGTCGGATCTCCATCCTCAGACCTCCGATCGGCGACTGGAGGGATCCGTTCATTGATTATATTATGTTCGGAATCCTGCCTGAAGATCCAAAAGAACGGGTAAGTGTTCAAAGACGAACCCCAAACTTTCATCTGGACATTCCTTCAAAGATGCTCTACAGAAAATCCTACAATGGAGTACTTCTACGCTGCTTATCACAACAAGAAGCTAAAGAAACTCTCGAAGAGGTGCATGCTGGTCTTTGTGGAGCTCATCAGGCTGGTCCAAAGCTCTACGATCAGATAAAAAGGTTAGGTTATTATTGGCCTACCATGGTAGCTGACGCAATGCAATTTGCTAAACGCTGCCAACAATGTCAAGTTCATGGAGACTATGTCCACATGCCTCCAGAATGGCTACATCCTACAGCAATTTCATGGCCTTTCGAAGCCTGGGGTATGGACATCATAGGTCCTGTCTCCCCTCCGTCAAGCAAAGGTCATCGCTTCATCTTCGCCGCTACGGATTATTTCTCCAAGTGGTCAGAAGCTTTTGCGCTCAATGAAGTGAAGACCTCATCAGTCCTTCAGTTCTTGCGCACCAACATCATTTGTCGCTTCGGCATACCTAAAAGATTCGTCCATGATAACGGACCACAATTCCGTGATCACAGATTCTACAGGTTCTGCGACTAATACAAAATCCAAAGTTGTCCTTCAACTCCGTACAATCCGGTGGCGAATGGACTGGCAGAGGCCTTCAACAAGACACTCTGCAAAATTCTTAAGAAAATGGTCTCTAGCCACAAAAGGGACTGGGCCGACAAACTATCCGAAGCTTTGTGGGCCTACCGAACCACCGTTCGAGGACCGACCCATAGCACGCCATTCTCCTTGGTCTATGGATGCGAAGCTGTTGTCCCTTTAGAGGTACAAATTCCTTCCTTAAGGGTATCTCTACAAAATGACATGACGCAAGAAAGCAATGTCAAATTAAGACTCCAAGAGCTGGACAATCTCGATGAGAGACGGCTCGAGGCACTCCAAAGCATTGAGCTCTACCAAGCACGCATGGCTGGATCTTTCTACAAAAAGGTTAGGCAACGCGCCCACAAAAAGGATGACTTGGTTCTTGCTGTAAAAAGGCCGATGGTTTTCGCTCACAAATCCAAAGGCAAATTTGAACCAAAATGGGAGGGACCCTTCGTCATCGACCAAGTCTTCTCCAATGGCGCATACGCACTTCTAAACATGGAAGGTGATAGATGTATGCTGCCCATCAACGGCAAGTTCTTCAAGCGGTACTACCCTTGAAGACTTCCTCCACTGGGTCAGAGCGACGCCTGCAAGGCCAAAGCCTATTTCTAGGTACTTGCTCGTCAAACCCACTCCTTTTGGAATTTTCATCTTTATGTTGAACTTTCAAAACAATGCTTACTTTCATCGTTTCATTGTTCAAAAGAAAATCAAAATCCAAAAATCTAAGTTTAGGAGCCTCTTCCCAAACTTAACCAAAATTTTCGATCCTTGAACCCAAAATTCTTGGTTTGAAACAAAAATCAGGACTTAGGAATTTCCACCCTAGTCCGCCCTACCTTTTACCGCCGTGTCTAAAAACAAAAATCGGGAAAGCGATGTCAAGTCGATACTCGCAAAAACCCATTGGAAGGATGCGAACCCCATTCGATACTTCCAAAACCTCAAAATTGCAAGGAAGCAACACCTAGTTGATACTTGCAAAATTTCAAAAATCGTGGAGACGCAACATTCCAGTTGATATCCACAACCCAAATTTCAAAAGAAAAACAAAGGTTCGAAAAAACCGCAAATTTCAAAAATCGTGGGGAGGCGACATTCCATCGATACCCGCAAAATGAAATTTTTGAAGAAAAAGCAGGGAAGCGACGCTTAGTGGATACTTGCACCAAACTTCGCGAGGAAGCGACATTCCACCGATACTCGCTACCGAATGAGCAAAGAAGCGACATTTCATCGAGACTTGCAATACCATTCAGCAGGGAGGCGACTCTTAGTCGATACTTGCATTTTTGAAAACCAAAAACTCGGCTTTTACGCCAAAAAACTCGGCTTTTACGCCAAAAAACTCGGCTTCCACACCAAAAATCGGCTTTCACGCCAAAAATCAAAACAAAATCTGGCTCTCATGCCAACAAAACAAAACTTGGTTTTCAAAAAATCCGGCTTTTACGCCAAAAACAAAAAAAGCGGCTCTCATGCCAAAATCCGGCTTTTACGCCAAAAACAAAAATTCGGCTCTCATGCCAAAATTCGTCTTTTACGCCAAAAATAAAAATTCGGCTCTCAAGCCAAAAATCGACTCTCATGCCAAAAATCGGCTTCCATGCCACATCGGCTTTCACGCCACCAAAATTTGGCTTCCATGCCACATCGGCTTTCACGCCACCAAAATTTGGCTTTCACGCCACCAAAATCGGCTTTCATGCCACCTCAAAATTTTCGGCTTTCAAGCCATCAAAAACCAGGCCTTGTGCCACAAAATCTGGCTTTCATGCCAAAACAACACTTTTGACAAAAGATTTTCACAAAATGATAACCTTTTGATCAAGATTTTCAAACAAACATTCCCATTCAACTTTTGCTTATTTTCAACAAAAAAGAATTTAAGTAGAACAAGGGGATACAAAAAATAGAGTGCCAAAATATTTATACATGGAGGTACAAAAAAAAAAATGAAAGAAGAAAGTTTGTCAAAAGCTCAGTCCATCATAGTCTTCAACCAAAGACTGAGGTCCTCGAGTAGACTCTTGGCCTCAGCCTCCAAAGCTTCCAGGCCACGCTTCTTCAAGATGCTGCCATAAAATGCGGCAGAAAACCGCGATCCATCTTCAGCACGAGGGAATTCCTCCCAAAGAAGTTGCCATCGCTCATGCTCCAGAGTCTTTTTTCGGAGATTCCCGTCAACCTCTTCAACCTGACGGATCAGAGTGCTTTCTCTGGCACGAGCTTCAAGAACAGCAACCCATTTAGCAGCAGTCTGTTCTTCCAACAGCTCGAGACGCTGCCTAGTCTCGTTGATCTCCTTATTGAAGTGCATCAGTAACAAGGCCCTTACCCTTGTTCGTTCTGGAGGAACCACCTGCAAAAGTCAGAAAGGAAGAAATCAAACACCAAATGACAGAATTTTGCTAAAAAAAAGAGTCCTAGCGAAATTTTGGCATGGTTCCGTGGCAATTTCGAAGAAAAGGGAGGCACCCCGAAAAAGAAAGGAAGCTTGAAGATGAGCTCAACATTGCTACGAGCTCATAATCAATGAAGGATTCTCGAAGAAGACTCGAATTCAAACATTGCTGCGAAATCAAGCCTTTCTTCTCAAATCTTCGCAAGATCAGAAAAGAGCTCAACATTGCTGCGAGCTCAAAATTCCAAAACTTGCAAAGCTCCTCGAAATTCTGCGAGACTGGAGAAGTGGGCTCAACATTGCTGCAAGCTCCAAAAATCCCAAGACTTGCAAGAAAATTCGAGGTATGCATCATCATGCTCCCAATTCCATTTACCAAAAATCATGCATAAAAGCATCATGCATTAGATGCTAGGAAAACTTTGACAAAAGTTTGACCAACTCCAACCCAATTTGGTCAAAACCAATCAAACTTTGTCTAAGTCAAAATCCATGTTGACTTGACCCAGAAATTCTAGCCTTTTATCTTGATGCATTAAAAAAAAAAAAAAAAGAAAAATGCATAATCATCTTGAATTGCAGAAACCTCATATCATGGTGAGCAAAAAAAAAAAAAACAAGGGGTTGGCCCACAGGCCACGTGGCTGTACAACCAGGTCCGTACGGACCTGTCCGTACAGCACAAAACAAAAAAAGCGAAAAAAAAAGAAAAAAAAAACGGGGAAGAAATAAAAAAAAAAGAAGAAAAAAAAAAAGGAGAACGTGTGCAAAAAAAAAAAAAAGAGGAAAAGAAAACACGTGAAAAAAAAAAACAGAGAGAAAAAAAAAGATAAAAAAAAAAAGAAATGGAAACTTTTCTACATCTACATAGGGTTTTTTTTCTTGGAAAAAGAAGACCTACTTGAAGCCATGGAGAAGAAGAAGAAGAAACTTGAAGATCCTCGAGAAATTCATTATCTTGGAGCACTCTTGAAGATTTTTGCAAAAGAAAGCAACAAGAGAAAGAAAACCCATCTCCATTGCTTTTATAGAAAAAGCAAACCAAAAGAGGAAAGGAGGAGAAAAGCAATGAGGTAAGTGCTAAAAATTAGCAAACTTCCTAAAAGAAAGGGAGATTTGAGATATTCTCTCCTAAAGAGGAGATTCTTGAGAAATTCTCTCCAAAAAGAAAGGGGACTTGAGAAACTTTCAGAAAATCTCTCCCAAAATCAAGGAAACTTGAGAGATTCTCTCCAAGTAAGGATATTTTTAGATATTCTCTACACAAAAGGGATATTTTTAGATATTCTTTACAAAATGACACCACATGAGATCTAAGCCATTTTTAAAAAGCTTAAGGTCCCATGGGTTAGCCCATATGAGCCAGGTTTGACCACCTAGGCACTAAAAATGGCTTTTAGTCAAAACTTCTCTTACCAAGAGCATACAAAAATGGTTCCATGCCTCTCTTAAGTTGATTGGACCATACAAAAAATTCCAAGCTTCATGGGCTTCCAAAAGAAACCCAAACCATCCAACCCCATGCACCAAATCAAGCCACAATCTTGAAATTGACATTCCACAAAAAACCAAACCACTCCAATGGACCCAAAATTGTCCCAAAGAGTGACCAAAAACTAAACCATGGTCCCCTAACTTGCCACATACAGCTTGTTAGGTCACAAGACCGAAACCAAAAACCAAAATCCCGACTCCCTAACTTGCCACATACAGCCTGTTAGGTCACAAGGTCAAAAACCAAAAAAAATCTTCTTAACCGCCTAATGTGCCACATAAAGCCTTTAGGTTCACAAGGTTAAAAGGGAAAACCCAAAGCCAAAAACCCATATCCAAATGTCATTTCAAAATCCTTGCCTTAAGACGGTACATGACCCCTCTCATTACCGCGAAATCCCCTGGAACCCCAAAAAAGCAACTCCATCAAGAGAAAAACGCTCAAGACTCTTGGTCAAGCAAGAAGATCTCCTTCAAATTCTCTTCGAGGCACACCGACTGCTAGAGCTGAGCACCTTGTTGCTGTACCTCGAGGAGGCATTTGTTGACACCAAAAATGTCACTATGTCCCTTCAACACCAAAAGCTACATGGAGCCACATCCTGCCATAAATAGGAAGGCGCCACTTCAAGCACCAGATCTTGTCAGAATCAAACAAAAACTGCAAGATCCTTCAAAGAAGCCAAAAAAATGGGTACACATGAAGTTTCGGGCCATTTCGACGTCATTTGGCCTAACTTCACTCCTCCGATAGCCAGACAGGAGCTCCCGGCAGCGACAGTGTCGAAGACTTCAAAACTTCGATCAGAGCCTACGGATGGTCTCAGAATACCTCCAAAAGGCCCCATGCCAAATTTCAAGTCAAACGGACAACGTTTGACCCTTCATCAACTCTCGGGAAGCAAAAACAGACCTACCGGCGGCGGAGCACCCCGGAATCATGGCATCCAAATTGGAGCTAATGGATCATCTCAAAATGACTCCAATAGGTCCCCTGTCAAGTTTTAGGTCAAACGGACATCGTTTGGCCTAGTTTCAAAGCTCGGCATTTCTCTCCTGGTGAAATCAAGGCGAGCATTTGCGGGACCCCAAAAGGCTTCAAAACTCAAACCAAAGTCCATGGTTGGTCTTACTTACTACTCAGGAGGCTCCCAGTCAAATTTCAGGTCAATCGGACATCGGTTGACCACAAGTCAAAGCTCGGCATTTCTCTCATGGCGAAATTAAGGCAAGCATTTGTGGGACCCCAAAAGGCTTCAAAACTCAAACCCAAGCCTATGGCTGGTCCTATCTACTGCTCAAGAAGCTCCACGTCAAATTTCAGGTCATTCCGACATCGTTTGGTCCAGTTTCAATGCTTGACAAAAAAATCGGCAATACCGCACAACAAAGTCTTCAGCTTTCCAGAAAAATAGGAAACTTTGTGCTTCGATTTGCGTGGCTTCTCGTCGGGTTTTCTTCAAGAGAATCAGACCAATAAATGAGGGGAAATGTCAGAAAAAATACAGAAGAAAAAAGAATGAAAAAAGATCGAAAAACGGTGAAGAAAAGGCGACCGAACGGCGACCGAGAAATGGGCCCAAGGCCCATGGTCGCCGGCGACCTTGGCCCATGGTCGCCGGCGACCATGGGTGCATGGTCGCCGGCGACCATGGAATTCCGGGGACCCAAAAGTGGCCGGAAACCCCTTTTTTCGGGTCTTTTTCGCGTTTCGAGTTGATTGGCCCCTGTGATTTTTCCAAAATCTGATTTTTCGTGCATGAAATCCGTCGATCTTCGTCAACATCACGGATTCGCCGCCGAAATCATTAGATGATCATTAGATGCCTCGAAATCGCCAACCGGCCGACAAAGAAAGCACACTTTCTGCCTGCCCGATCGTGAAATCGACAGGACAGATGTTGCCAGCACGTTAACATTAATCAATGTCTGAAATTGCATCGCCATCCGACATCAAATAACATGTAGATCCACCGGCGATCATCGCAAGAAGAATTCCAAAAGACGCGGCGCGGCCCGCGACTCTTCAAGCGACTTGACGACCAATTAATGAGGTTAAATGACCCGTTTTATGACAAGTTAATGCGGTCATTAACTCATTATTTTGGACGGCCCAATCAAAAGCAAGCAAATGGGAGTTACAAGTCAGAGGATTTATGGCATTAAAGCCATGAAACTCCTCCCATGATGGGGATTAAAGGCAATTAAAAGCTCATTATTCTCCATCGGCCAATCAAATTCAAGGAAAAAGGAGTTACAAAACGAATAATTTAAAACTTGTAACTCCTCCCATTATGAGCATTAATGCATTCAATGCACATAAACCCTCCTAAATGGCTACCAAAGGCCTATAAATAGGAGGGCATTCCAAAGGGAAAAGGGACCGGACGAAGAACGGAAAAAGAACCCAGAGAAATCGCCAGAGAATTGCCCGGAAAAATCCAGAGGCCCTGCAACTCTGCTGCAAAGACCACCAAAAGGTGATTGAAGCACCCTTGGGGGGCCACCCCCCCAAGGACCTCCCTTCTTCTACCAACATGGCTAAAACGTGGCTTTTCAGCCCGTTTACTTAGCTTTTTATCGGATATAAGACCTTCCATTGGTCTTTATCCTTTAAAAATCTGAGGTTAAAAAGCCAAGCCAAGAATCCAAGCATCGTGTTCTCATCTGCATGGACGACGGAGGAGCCATACATGACTCGCGACCGTCGATCTGAACGTGTCCCCACAATCGAATGAGAAGTCAGATTCCTTTTCTTGATTTCTATTGTACTTTATTTTTCTTTTAGAGACAAAAATCACAATTCTTGTCTTTCATAATGGATAAGATTTGTAAATCGCCTTTTACGGCAAAATCGCCTTTTACGGCAAACAAATGAAATCGCCTTTCACGGCATATAAAAAAAAACATTTTGTCTCTTTTCTTAAAATATGTGTGCAATGGGAAACTAGAAAAAGTTTCATTTCCCCTTTCTACTTGTGAAGGTGGATCTTCGGATCACCGTTTCTAAATTCCAAGTGGAAAAGTGAAATTGGCATACCCGTACAAAAAAAAAAAAGATGTTGATACCCTTATCTTTTCTTCTCCTCCCCTCCGCCGTACCCCGAAAGACCCGGGGCGGAGGCAGCGGGAGAGAGGGAAGAATCGGGTCCATCAGTGCTGGGGATAACAAACCCCGCAAATCACTCATCAATCTCAAACACTCATCACTCAAGAGACCGGACCCGGTATCACACCGTCCGTCTAAAACACAGCTCATCATGATAGCCCACTCAACACTCATAAATAGCTCCTACCAGTGATGATCAGTCAACAGGCTGAGCTTAGAACAACTGAGTGAATGTTCGTGCCAACTTAAGAAACTAATGTACAGGTCTGTGTCTGTCTATGCTTGCCTTGCGCGAGCAAGGTTCTAACAAATCCCTAAGAGGTCCAAGTACCAATCATTGGGTCCATACTAAGGCCCACAAAACCATAGCCTTAGTCTAAATAATCCAGGAGAGAACACCAATCTCAATCCAATATCAAACAATCCATACTCATCCGAAATGAGTTACAAGTCTAATCACAATCACCTCTCTATCTAGGGTTCACACATACAACATAGGCCGTATGAGGGCCCGCCTAGACACACACAAGGGTCAAATGCCTCCAAACCACATCACCAGGTCACCTCTACGAAATCCTAGGTTCGGGTCCTTCATTCTTCATTTAATTAACATGTATAAAGCAATCACGAGGACATAAGAGTGAAATTAATGTAATAAGTGAAATAAACTCCAAGTAATTGAATCAAAGGGAACATCAAGGGTCTAATCCTAAGTAATGACCCACATTCAGATCCAGGTCCATCTCAGTTAATTGGATCCGTAAATGAATTTTTAGATGCCAAGTATACTGTATTTGGTGCTCCTGAAGTTACGGGCATCTTCGACAATATTTAAGGATCGAATTAATGTCAAATCTAAATCCTAGACCCTACTTACTGGCCCCACGTGTCAAGGTTGAGCCACACCATTGACTCGTGCTTGGCACATTAATGGAAGTTCATTTAGATGGTCAATGGGTCCTACCCAAACTAATTACCCTCTATAAAATAATTTAAGAATCTAATTTGGGTTAATGAAAAACTAACCAAGGCTGTATTATAATTCTTAAAAACTAATGGGTCAGAGTAATTGATCTAAAATAAGCCCAGGTTCACAGGTCACTAAGTCAAACCCCTTCATTCCTTGCTTTTATTCTACAATGTCCTAGAAAATAAAAGGGTCAGCTACACAATTAACCATAAAAAGGTAAAGTATACAAAGGTGAGTGACTATAGTTTTTCCTACTCCTACAAATCACTAGACCCACTAATTCCATAATTCTGTCACAAAGGTCACACTTTCTCAAGCACTCACAAGACACCACTAAACCACACACTCATTCTCCTTTCTCATTAATCCACACACGTTTCTAGAAAAAGAAAGGCCAGCCAGCTACACAAAAACAAATGGCCAAGCTTTTCCCATGCTCCCTCAAACTACCAGACCACTCAACCCATCTCTCCCAGCCAAACTCGTTCTGCAACAGAACGCCCAAAGTAGAGAACAATGTCTTCGCCTCGGCTAAGGAGTCTGCAGAAATTGCGGGCCCCATTGGACCAGGCCCAGATCAGACTTCACCATCATAGTCGCCCGGCCTTGTACGGATATTGGAACGGACGAGATCATGATCAGGCACTCAGTGGGCCCCACCACGGTCTGATATTCAAAAATAAAAACCCTCCTTGTGAATGACGCTCAGTAAAATGTAAACCTAAGATGTGGGGCCAGATGGGACCCGATCCCGACGGGTCCGCCACCATCAGGTTCGCTCCTGGGTCCACTATCAGATGTGGGGACCCGATCTACAATCGGATCATCTAGTGGGTCCCGCAACCATCTGATACCAAAACTGAATTTTGTTTCCACTTAAACATGTCATCTACTGATCAAGCTAACGATTAGTGGGCCCGGGATGTTCACTCCCTATGGGACCAGCTCCTCTAGGGTCGCCCGTGGGTCCCCCTTCGGATCCACGAATCGGATTGGCCATCGGGTGGCCCACTGGGTCCCGGTCTCAACGCAAGAGATCAAGCCCTCATCGATTTCCATTCCCATAAACATATTACAAACCTGTAACAAACATGCTACTGTTACAGTTACACTACAAAACTTGTTACAGGTCATTTCTCTTACTGTCATGGGTACATTTGAGTGGAATTCCACTCCAACAATCTATCACATCCACTATTGACCCATTAACATTCCAATTAAGCAACAAATTCATCCATTAATGACCATAATCCAAAGAAACAAGCTCATGAGTAAATTTATACATTTCTAACATAATGTGAATGAATTTCTCAAAATAAAAAACAGTAAGCATGCATTCTATATTAATTATGTACATTGCACTTGCCTCAAATCCGGATTGCAAGGGAAAATAGTAAGAGGAACCAATCCAAGCTATCCAAACCAAATCCAATCTACCAAACCTAGCACCCATTCCACAAGAGAACTAAGGCTTAGGAAAGGAATCTAGATAAAAAGAGGGAATTCTAGATAATTATATGGAAATTGAGTTAAGGAAAAAGGCTCACCTTGAGTTGTAAAAGAAGAAGAGATTGGTAAGAGAGAGTTCTTAGGAGATTGTAGTAACAATAGGTAGGAGGCGATCCCCTTCTTTTTCTTGAAATTAGGGTTTGGGGAATTAGGGTTTTAGCTAGGGTTTTGTGAAATGAAAGGTAAATGAGGGATAAATGAAACTGAATTTAGGGCTCATTTCCCAATGCAATAGTTTATCTTATATAGGCTAGGGTTTTTGGGACAATTACCAAAATGGGCCTTTTTGTTTGCATTAAAATGTGGATAAGGACATGGGCATTTAGCTCCTTTAGTAGAGGTTCTAGAATATTCTCAAGTGTGGAAAACCCCCCTTACAAAAACCTATTTACTGGTAAGGGCCTCAATTTCTAAAACCCTACAAAAATTATAAAAAGACACCCTATAAATCTATAAAATATACAATAGGCCTAAAACTTAGGAAAATATCTATCTACCCTTGATAACCCTATTAATTAGTAGAATTATGTTAAATTACCGTAATTAATAATATTCAATTTCAAAATGAGGGCCCACCAAGGGTGGGGCCTCACATCTCTATCTCCTTTAGGACATTTGGTCCCCAAATGTAAAAACAAAGTAAGAGTATACCTGAGGTAGAAGGTGCGGGTAGTCCTTTAGCACTTGGTCGCGCAACTCCCACGTAGCCTCTTCTAGAGTGTGATGCTCCCGCTGAACCTTCACCCAATGAATGATCCTGGTCCGAAGTACCTGCTCCTTGGTGTCAATGACAGCAACTGGTCTGGCGATGTATGTAGCGTCTGGTTGAATATCGAGTGGGCTGATGATGAAGAATATGCGTAGGGTCCTCTACATACTTCTTCAGCATAGAGACATGGAAGACATCGTGAACTCCCGACAACTCTAGCGGTAGCTGAAACTTGTAAGCAACGTCTCCGATCCTGGACCTGATCTCAAACGGCCCGACGTATCTCCGCGCTAGCTTACCCTTCTCACCAAACCTAAGGGTACCTCTGGTCAGGGAAACCTTTAAGAACACGTTGTCTCCATTCTGGAACTCGAGAGGTCTGCGCCGATTGTCTGCATAGCTCTTTTGGCGACTGCGACTGATCTTCAAATTTTTTGCTATCCAACGGATCTTCTCGCTGGTGTCGCTGACTAAGGATGGTCTATGGACACTCCTGACACCAACTTCTTCCCAACAGACTAGGGTCTTGCATCTCCTGTCGTACAACGCTTCAAAAGGTGCCATCTTGATGCTCGAATGGTAGCTGTTGTTGTAGGCAAACTCGCAGAGTGGTATACAATCTTCCCAGTTCTCCTTGTAATCCAAGACACAAGCTCTCAACATGTCCTCCAGTGTCTGGTTGGTGCGCTTAGTCTGTCCGTCTGTCTGCGGATGGTAAGCAGTGCTGAAACTCAACTTGGTGCCCAAAGCTTGCTGTAGGCTCTCCCAAAAGTGAGAAGTGAAACGTGGGTCTCTGTCTGATACAATCGATGCTGGAACTCCATGCAAAGAGACGATCTTGTCCACGTACAACTTAGCCAAGACGTCAAGTCCTGTTCTCATCGAAATTGGCAAGAAATGAGCTGACTTAGCAGTCGGTTGACAATAACCCATATGCCATCATAGCGTCTCCTGGTAACCGGAATTCCTGCGATGAAGTCCATGGTAATATGTTCCCACTTCCACTTGGGTATATCGAGTTGATGTAGTAGCCCTGGCGACTTCTGGTTTTCGGCCTTCATTTGCTGGCACGTCAAGCATCTTGAAACATAGCCTGCGATCTCTTTCTTCATGTTATTCCACCAGTAGTAGCTCCTCAGGTTCTGGTACATCTTGGTACTACCTGGGTGAATCGAATATCTACTGTGATGCGCATCTGCTAGGATCTCGTTCTTCAGCTCCTGCATATCTGGCACGCACAATCTGTCTTGATAGTGGATCACTCCACCAATCAATCTAAACTCTGGTCTCTGGTCAATCTGTTCGATCACTCTGACAAGCTTGGGATCGTTGCGTTGACTATCCTTGACCTTTCCAAGCAACTTTGGTTCCCATGCGGACATGGTAGCAAGCATAACTCTGTCACTGAGCAGCTGAAACTGAATATCTAAGTCCCTGAAGACATCGGTCCACACACCCTCTGCTGCTAGGAAGCTTACTAGGGCGGTCTTTCTGCTCAAAGCGTCTGCGACGACGTTCGCCTTACCCCGATGGTATTTGATAGGGAAGTCATAATCCTTGATGTACTCCATCCATCGCCTCTGTCGGTTGTTGAGGTCATTCTGGGTGAACAGGTACTGCAAGCTGCGGTGGTCCGAATGCACTTCGAACTTCTCCCCGTAGAGATAGTGCCGCCACATCTTCAACGCGAAAACGACTACTGCTAGCTCCAAGTCGTGCGTAGCATACTTCTTCTCATGCTCTTTCAGCTGGTGTGATCCATAGGTGATGACTTTCCCTTCCTGCATCAGAACACATCTTAGGCTTAACCCTGAACTGTCGGTGTAGACAACGAATCCACCACTCCCGGAAGGTAAAGAAAAGATCGGTGATGTCATCAGTCTCTCCTTCAGCTCTTGGAAGCTGTCTTCGCAAGCATCTGTCCATATGAACGATACATCTTTCCTTGTCAGTTTGGTCAAAGGTGCCAAAATCATAGAGAAATTCTTGACAAATCTGCGGTAGTAGCCTGCTAAGCCAAGAAAACTTCGAACCTCTATGATATTCTGCGGTCTCTCCCAGTTCACCACTGATTTTATCTTTGTTGGATCCACTGCTAGTCCGTCTTTGGAGATGATATGTCTAAGGAAGACCACTTCCAGAACTCGCACTTGCTAAGCTTCGCGTACAACTGGTTGTCTCGTAACAACTGTAGAGATGTCATCAAATGTTGCTCGTGTTCCTCTCTGGACTTGGAATAGACCAACACATCGTCAATGGACACAACTGTAAAGCGGTCGAGCTATGGAGCGAAGATCTTGTTCATCACGGACATGAACACTGCTGGCGCATTCGTCAGTCCGAACGGCATCATAAGAAACTCATAGTGTTCATAGCGTGTACGGAACGCTGTCTTCTGCACATCCTCTCTCTGACTCGCAGCTGATGGTATCCCAATCTCAAATCTATCTTTGAGAAGTACTGAGCACCCTGAAGCTGGTCGAATAGCTCGTCGATCCGTGGAAGAGGATACTTGTTCTTCACTGTTGCCTGGTTCAGCTGCCGGTAGTCGATGCACATCCTCATCAATCCATCTTTCTTCTTCACAAAAAGCACCAGTGCACCCCACGGTGACATGCTCGGTCTGATGAAGCCTTTGGCTAGCAACTCCTCCAACCGGGTCTTCAATTCTCGCAACTCTGTTGGAGCCATGCGATAAGGAGCCTTGGAAATCGATGATGTGCCTGGTGCAAGCTTGATGGTGAAGTCTATCTCTTTGACTGGAGGCAATCCTGAAATCTCGTCGAGAAACACATTGGGGAACTCGCAGACAACTGGGATCTCCTCTACTCATTTGGCTGGCTTGTCCTCCGAGACGAACGGGACGTAGCCTTCGCAACCTGATTTCATCAATCTCTCAGCCTTCAGTGCCGAAATCATCCGGGTGCTGGGCGGTCTCCTCTCGCCTACAAACTCAATCCTGTCGTCTGATCCGTCAATGGAGAGTCTGACTGTCTTCTCGAAGCAATCCATCACCGCTCAGTATCTGGCCAACCAATCCATTCCCAAAATGACGTCGAAATCATGCATGGGTAGTATGATCAAATCTGCAATCAAAGTGCACTCCCCGATCTGCACTCGGCATTTGGGGTGGTAAGTCTGACATACTACACTCCTACCTACAGGCGTAGACACAACTAACGTACAAGGCATTTCCTCTCTTACCCCACCAAGGACTAAAGCAAAAGTTGATGACACATACGAATGTGTCGCTCCTGGATCAAACAATACTCTAGCAAGATGATTACTAATAGAGAGAGTACCTTCCACCACATTGTCTGCAGCCTCGGCGTCCTCATGCGTGAGTGCGAAAGCTCGACCCGCAGCCTGGGGTCTCTGCTGCTGGCGTTGCTGGCCATGGTGCCTTTGATGACGTCCTCGATGGTTCTGCTGTCCTCGGGGCTGCTGAGATGCGCATGCCTACTGCTGCACACGGTACTGCGGCTAAGGTGCTTGTGCAACCTAACGCGCTGGCTGAGTCGCTGGAGCTGGAGCTCTCGGAGGTGCTGGAAGCTGAAGCATCGGGGGATGCTGCTCGCGGAGTGGGCAGTGCCTAGATATGTGCCCCTTCTCACCGCATTCGACGCATACTCTAGGCCCGCGGTACTGCTGCTGATGTTGATGATACTACCCCACCTGGCCTGCTGGCTTCTGCCTCCAGAACGGCTGTCGATGCGGGATCATGGGCTGCTGCCTGATCAGGGCGGTCTGAAACCGTTTCTGCTGATGAGTGGCCTCCAACCGCTGAAGACACTCCTCTGCCCAGTAAGCTCTCCTTAAGGCCTCCTCATAGGTAGGTAGCTCGATACAAGACATACTTAGCTGGATCTCCTCCCTCAGTCCGTCGACAAACCACCAGATCCTCTCGGCCTCGGACGTAAGCAGTGCCTCTGCAAAGTGGGACAGCTGAGTGAAACGGAACTCGTACTGATAGACAGTCATACTGCCCTGGACAAGAGTCTGGAACTCCATGAGCTTACGCTCCCTGACATGAGCTGGAATAAACTTCTTGAGGAAATCTGTCTTAAAGGCAGTCCAAGCCACCTCATCTCCTATCGCCTCGTAAGGTCGTTGCATGGTCCTCCACCAGTCCTCAGCCACACCACGAAACATATATGCTGCCAACTGCACCTTCTAACGTCCAGAACACTCGAAGACTCCGAAGATCTTCTCCATACGAACAATCCAGTCATTTGCAACCATGGGGTCCTCCGTGCCAGTGAATTTTGGCGGTCCCCTCTTGAGGAACTTCTCAAATATAACGTTCAGGGTCTGCCTCCCAAAAAGGTACCTCCATAGGAGCCGGCCGGGCCACCCTCTCAATCACCTTTAGGACTTACGTCTGAAACTACACAAAGTCCTCCGCCTACTGCTGATGTACGGCAGCCTGGGCCTCCAGCTCGACAAGGAAGGCCTGTAGAAACCTCTCAAAGCGATGCTCATGGCCGGACTCATCGCCGACCGCTGGTGCTCCAGGTGGTGCCTCGGCTCCCGACATTTGTCAAAAGAAAGAAATTGTGTCAGTCCGAGTCCAACACCTAGACCGACACTAATTCTAACACATCCATCGTCCTTACACGTATCCCAACATCGAAATCCTCACTATGTCCTAAAGTTTCTAGTGTGTTTTATTTCCTAGAGACTTGGCCGCACTGATACCGTAAAATTCTAACGCCCCAATTCCGAATACTGAGAAAACCATCAAGGTACCCAAATTTGGCGAGCTACTTCCCGAAGAATCCAGAAACTTCTAAGATCGTAGGTCCGCAGTGAGGTCCAATTTAAAACTTTTTGACCGAAATATAATCAATGGTTAAAATTTGCGGAAGTGTAAAGAATAAAGCGGAAGCATAAAGTATCATATAGATATATCAAGTGTAGCAAGGCTGAAGTCCAGCCTAAATCTCAAAGTATAATTAAGAACATATTTAAAAACATATCAGACTACCTCCCTGCTCACCACAAAAAAACACTCAAACCCAAAAAAAAAAAATAACAATCAAGCCCCTGGTATAGGCGCTCCATCCTCCAGCTCAACCCCATGGTCGGCTAGTCCCCATCCATAGTCTCCAGCTATGGGCGCCTCGACGAACGCGTTGTCCTCCAAATTGGGGTCAACACCTAAGCACCAAGAATGGGTCAGATCTAAGGATCTGGCAAGTTACACTATACAAATAATATAAAGTGTATGCATCAAAAGAGTAGAGACAATAATAAGATCAATAAGAATATCCAAGGTACAAATGCTAGGCAATTCGAGCAAGATAAATACTTAGAATCAGGAAAATAAGATAAGTCAATCTATCTGCACAACGTGGCACATTCACACAAGCTGGATGCCGCGGCCCTCCCATACTGAACACAGTCGCGGTGGGGAAATCTCACCAGTGCTGGTGATAACTAACCCCGTAAATCACTCATCAATCTCAAACACTCATCACTCAAGAGACCAGACCAGGTATCACACCGTCCGTCTAAAACACAGCTCATCATGATAGCCCACTCAACACTCATAAATAGCTCCTACCAGTGATGATCAGTCAACAGGCTGAGCTTAGAACAACTGAGTGAATGTTCGTGCCGACTCAAGAAACCAAAGTACAGGTTTGTGTCTGTCTAGGCTTGCCTTGCGCGAGCAAGTTTCTGACAAATCCCTAAGAGGTCCAAGTACCAATCATTGGGCCCATACTAAGACCCACAAAACCATAGCTTTAGTCTAAATAATCCAAGAGAGATCATCAATCTTAATCCAATATCAAACAATCCATACTCATCCGAAATGAGTTACAAGTCTAATCACAATCACCTCTCTATCTAGGGTTCACACATACAACATAGGCCGTATGAGGGCCCGCCTAGACACACACAAGGGTCAAATGCCTCCAAACCACATCACCAGGTCACCTCTACGAAATCCTAGGTTCGGGTCCTTCATTCTTCATCTAATTAACATGTATAAAGCAATGACAAGGACATAAGAGTGAAATTAATATAATAAGTGGAATAAACTCCAAGTAATTGAATCAAAGGGAATATCAAGGGTCTAATCCTAAGTAATGGCCCACATTCAAGTCCAGGTCCATCTTAGTTAATTGGATCCGTAAATGAATTTTTAGATGCCAAGTATATTGTATTTGGTGCTCCTGAAGTTACGGGCATCTTCGACAATATTTAAGGATCGAATTAACGTCAAATCTAAATCCTAGACCCTACTTAGTGGCCCCACGAGTCAAGGTTGAGCCACACCATTGACTCGTGCTTGGCACATTAATGGAAGTTCATTTGGATGGTCAATGGGTCCTACCCAAAATAATTACCCTCTATAAAATAATTCAAGAATCTAATTTGGGTTAATGAAAAAAATAACCAGGGCTATATTATAATTCTTAAAAACTAATGGGTCAAAGTAATTGATCTAAAATAAGCCCAGGTTCACAGGTCACTAAGTCAACCCCCTTCATTCTTTGCTTTTATTCTACAATGTCCTAGAAAATAAAAGGGTCAGCTACACAATTAACCATAAAAGGGTAAAGTATAAAAAGGTAAGTGACTATAGTTTTTCCTCCTCCCACAGACCACTAGACCCACTAATTCCATAATTCTGTCACAAAGGTCATACTTTCTCATGCACTCACAAGACACCACTAAACCACACACTCATTCTCCTTTCTCACTTATCCACACACTTTTCTAGAAAAAGAAAGGCCAGCCAGCTACACAAAAACAAATGCCAAGCTTTTCCCATGCTCCCTCAAACTACCAGACCACTCAACCCATCTCTCCCAGCCAAACTCGTTCTGCAACAGAACGCCCAAAATAGAGAACAGCGTCTTCGCCTGGGCTAAGGAGTCTGCAGAAATCGCAGGCCCCATTGGACCAGGCCCAGATCAGACTTCACCATCATGGTCGCCCAGCCTTGTACGGATATTGGAACGGACGAGATCATGATCAGGCACTAAGTGGGCCCCGCCACAGTCAGATATTCAAAAATAAAAACCTTCCTTGTGAATGACGCTTAGTAAAATGTAAACCTAAGATGTGGGGCCAGATGGGACCCGATCCCCACGGGTCCACCACCATCAGGTTCGCCCCTGGGTCCACTATCAGATGTGGGGACCCGATCTACAATCGGATCATCTAGTGGGTCCCGCAACCATCTTATACCAAAACTGAATTTTGTTTCCACTTAAACATATCATCTACTGATCAAGCTAATGATTAGTGGGCTAGGGGGTGTTCACTCCCTATGGGACCAGCTCCTTTTGGGTCGCCCGCGGGTCCCCCTTCGGATCCACTGATCGGATTGGCCATTGGGTGGTCCACCTAGGTCCTGGTCTCAACGCAAGAGATCAAGCCCTCACCGTTTCCATTCCCATAAACATATTACGAACATGTAACAAACATGCTACTGTTACAGTTATACTACAAAACCTGTTACAGGTCATTTCTCTTACTGTCATGGGTACATTTGAGTGGAATTCCACTCCAACAATCTATCACATCCACTATTGACCCATTAACCTTCCAATTAAGCAACAAATCCATCCATTAATGGCCATAATCCAAAGAACAAGCTCATGAGTAAATTTACACATTTGTAACATAATGTGAATAAATTTTTCAAAATAAAAAACAGTAAGGATGCATTCTATATTAATTATGTACATTGCACTTGCCTCAAATCCGGATTGCAAGGGAAAATAGCAAGAGGAACCAATCCAAGCTATCCAAACCAAATCCAATCTACCAAACCCAGCATCCATTCCACAGGAGAACTAAGGCTTAGAAAGGAATCTAGATAAAAAGAGGGAATTCTAGATAATTATATGGAAATTGAGTTAAGGAAGAAGGCTCACCTTGAGTTGTTGAAGAAGAAGAGATTGGTAAGAGAGAGTCCTTAGGAGATTGTAGTAACAATAGGTAGGAGGTAATCCCCTTCTTTTTCTTGAAATTAGGGTTTGGGGAATTAGGGTTTTAGCTAGGGTTTTGTGAAATGAGAGGTAAATGAGGGATAAATGAGACTGAATTTAGGGTTCATTTCCCAATGCAATAGTTTGAGAGGTAAATGAGGGATAAATGAGACTGAATTTAGGGTTCATTTCCCAATGCAATAGTTTAACTTATATAGGCTAGGGTTTTTGGGGCAATTACCAAAAAAGGCCTTTTTGTTTGCATAGAAATGTGGATAAGGACATGGGCATTTAGGTCCTTTGGTAGAGGTTTTAGAATATTCTCAAGTGTGGAAAACCCCCCTTACAAAAACCTATTTACTCGTAAGGGCTTCAATTTCTAAAACCCTACAAAAATTATAAAAAGACACCTTATAAATCTATAAAATACACAATAGGCCTAAAACTTAGGAAAATATTTATCTACCCTTGATAACCCCTATTAATTAGTAGAATTATGCTAAACTACCGTAATTAATAATATTCAATTTCAAAATGAGGGCCCACCAAGGGTAGGGCCTCACACCCCGCGACTACCCTAATCTTCCGGCTAGTGTTCCAAGGTATCAAAAAGAGATTTCAAAAAAAAAGTTACATGAAGAAACCTTGGTGAGGTGTTGAAGAATCCCAAAATAAGAGGAGAAGACTTTATGGATAAAAGAAGTCATTTTCTAATACAAAGAATTGGTTGGTGTATTGGTTAGAGCTTGGGTTGGTATGGAATATGTTATGGGTTCAAATCCCAATAATTACATCAAATTGAAGCAATCATTGTGAAATCACATTAGCCAATCAAATGTCTTCAATGTTCCTATAAAATGGAATGTATTTGTAGGGCAAAGGGAGATCTTTTGGCAAGTTAGTCTTTTTGTAATTTTATTTTCACTTTTAGATTGTAATCAGGAGCTTCTTTGTAACTAATCTAGAGAGAGAGTGTAATTGAAGATCATTAATGAAGATTTGGAACTCTTTCTTGATGTTTAGTGACTAAATCTTTTAGATTAGGCTCTCCTTTTGAAGATAAGTAATGTGATTAATTCAATTCCATGCATATTTTAGTTTAAATTCCCTACTTGTGCCATGATTGATTAGTAGATTTTAGATCTAATTATGCTAATCCCTCACATTTCTCATGCTCTATCTCTACACTTGATATTTGGATAATCTCAATTGATGCTTTATAGTTGGATTAAGTTCTCTCACATAGCATGCTCTAGAGCCCTTATCTTTGATCTTTTGTAGCTTGATTTTAATGATTTATTGTTAGGGTAGCTAGATGATGATCTAGGATCTTGGCCTTTGATTTTCTTTACTTTGATCTTCATTGTTATATCATCCAATCCAATTAGGCAAGAGATTGCTAATTGGAATGTAGATTTGAGAGTTTAATTAGAACATGCATTTTTTGAATTAATTACATGCTTAGTGGATTTTGGATTGCCTAATCTCTTATTTTTATTGTTGTTAACTTAAATCTTTATTTGATTTGTTATTTTCACTTCTAGATTGTTAGATTTACACTTCACACAACTTGTTTTAAACTCCTACACATTTCACACATCTTCATCTTAAATCTTCAATTTCCACCACCATTCATCCACTAATTTAGTGTAGTTTGTTAGATTAACTTAGATATTATTAAATTCATAATTTAGATTGTTAATTAGTTTTTTACATTGCATAGTTTATTAGTTTTAGTTTTTCACTTCAGTTTTCTATATTAGTTATATCTTAGTTCAACTCTCATTTAATTGGATTCATTGCTTATTTCATCCTCCCTTCGTGGGATCGATAATCCGGACTCTTTAATCCTTTACTACTTGACGACATTGTAGTCAGCTTCCTGTTCAACGTTGCACATTCTAGTGTCGATCACCATTCATTGAAGACATAGGAGGGGGGGGGGGGGGGGAGTGGATGGATTCAAGTGTACTTCACATGTTGCCCGAACATGGTCTGGCCACACATCATGGTTGTTGGACCGAAATCCCCAAGGATTTTGTAGGTTTGGAGTCCTTTGCACATATATATTTCTTTAAAGTTTGCAATCTTTTAATGATTTAAATGTTTTATGATTTCCTTAAATGCTTATTTATGATTTCAGATTTGCTTATATCAATAGGTAATAGATTTTGGAAAATTTTCAATCATATATTTAGTAAATATTTTGGATATGCTTGGAAATTCGTGGACTAAATTCACTACTACAATTTAGCTTTTTTGCGACGCCAAAAAAACATCATAGATAATATAAAAAGCGTCGCAATAAGTAAGTGCGATGTAAGAAGCTAAGCATTGCACGGCAAAGGAGTCGCAAATAATGGGGTCGCAGAAATATTAGCTATACTAAAGACCGCAGCGTAGCAATAAGAAAGAATATTTGCAACGGTTTAAAAGAGTCGGTAATACGTATCATTTGGATGTTTTCTAAGTGTCGCAGATAATGATTTATTTGCAACGGCAAAATTGCTTCACAGATAATGATTTATTTGCAGCTGCAAAATTGCGTCGCCAATGATTTTTATTTGTGACGATTCAAAAAAGTCGTCATAAATCAATAATGGCGACACTCTTATAAAGTTGCAAATAATCTTTTTTGCTATGCTTCTGTGGTGCCATTAATAATCTTCATCTTGTTACATTTGATTATTTGCGACACATTAAAAGTGGCGCAAATAATAATTTTTTTTAAAAAATATTTTCTAATATTTTCAGAAAAATATATATATTTTTCCTGTTATGATACCCTATCAATACAAATATAATCTCATCATCCATTCACAAATCTTTAATGCAAAGTCATCCTTAGGTCATCACAATCATATATTTCTAAGTAGCAATTGAGGTATGAAAATAACACTCCATTGATGTAAAAATATATACTAAATTAATTCATTGAATTTGCAATGAAACAGTTGTCCTCATTACAAATTCTTACTGAAGATACTGATAATTTTTTGTTAAACATAAATCTATATAATATTTTTTCTCAATATAACATAGAAACGGTAACTGAAAGACGGTCTTTGATAGGTATCATGGAGAGACAACGAACAATTTTCACGATAAAATAAAAACATCCTCAAATTGATCTGCGCTATCCAAACCGGTCCAAAAAAATGTTGCTTGTTCTTAATTTCTATTCATCTCCGATTTCGATCTATAATAAGTAAAACGAGATATATGTTAAAATCTATTAAAAAAAAATCGACGCCATTGAGTTTGTTTGAAATTGAATTGTTGTACTCCATTTTACATAAGTTAGACATTGCACCTAGGTTATGGTTGCACTCTTTTTTTATGGTATACTAAATCAAACTAATATATGAGTCTTAATTGCACCAAATATTGAACAACTATAGAAGCAGAAATTCACTAAAAATATATAAAAGCAAGAAGTGGGAACATAAATAATAAATTCAAATCACAACTCTAAATCTATAAAAGTAGCAACAAAATCTAGCTAAACATAATCCAAAGCTAGATGTGTTTGGCAGTGACATCCCACTGTTAAGTGATTAACAGTAGTAACATGTACTCATATTATCCTTTGCCTGGTCGACTTAAATGGGAACTTCAAGAATTGGTTTTGCTCCACAATTGATATGTTGTGGAGATAATTATCCAGAACAATGGTTTTGCTCCCAATCTATCACTAAATCTGATGTCCTATGGAGGAGGCTAGCACTTTATGCTAAGTTTGAATATACCGTCTAGTTCATCACTTTAGAAAAACACAACTATATTTTCCATTATAACTAGTCATATTAGCATCACTTAGGATGAGAAGCAAGTGAAATTGCCAACACTAGATGTGGAAGTAATGAGATCATTTCTAAGTACCATGTGAAGGAAAAACCAACTGAACAATGTGTCTTGCCCCATTTATGGTGATAAGGAAACATCAAAAAACAAAAAAGAAAGAAAACAACAATTAAAAATAGCTCACTCAGCTGTTGCTATTCTCACCTAGCCTAGACCAGCTGATTTGATGCAAGCATTGGATTGTAGGAGTCAAAGCGGAATTGTAAGATTTACTACTATGAAAGTGTAAAATGTGTGCATGTAAACCTTTAGGTAGAACCTAAGCATTGAAGTATTCAACACAGTGTACAGAAGGAATTGGAGTCAATTGGCAAATGACAAACATTTATTGAAGCAAGAAAAGTGCCATGGGTACATGTGATTGTATGATAGAAACAAGGGACGTTAGAACTTAAGGCCATGTTTAGGCTGAAATACTATTTTGTGATTCGATTTTACATCATGGTTTGCTATCCAGAACATATTTTAGTAGACAAGACAAAAATTAGAGTTTTTGTACTTATCAACCTATCTCATACATTTTTTGCAGATGATGTATAGAAGTAATGCATAAATGTTTTACCATAGAGGAGTGCCCCTCTTTTGCGCCATTATAGATTGCATCATGGCCTCCATATTCTTTTCCCAGGATCTCATGTCATCATCTGAGCCTCCATAAATGTTTTTGACTCACTATCTAAACCTCCATTTGCTGTTTTTGACTCACTATCTAAACCTCCATTTGCTGTCTTTAAGCCTCCATCTGAGCTTCCTTCCGCTGCAACTGCTCAACCAACTCTTGAGCTTGTCTTTCAGCTGCCGTGACCCTGTTAGTAAGGTCTTCCACCTGCTAATTATTGTGAAGGCCTGTTAAAGAGGATGGAGGGGCCACCACGCCATGCCCAAGACCTCGGACATATCCGGGCCTTATACCCAACACTCGTTTGCATATCTCATCATATGTCAATGGCGTAGAATCCTCTTCTGTGGGCTGTGACTGGAGTGCAATCATTTTCTCCTACAAAAGCAAAAAATTAACATAAATATTTAGACATGTATAGAAAAAATGAAGAACACCAAAAATAAGTAATTAGATGAAACTTAAAAAAAAAAAAAATGTGTCCTTATATAGAGCAGTTGACACTCGGGTGTAGACCAACCCTTCTCTAGACTATATATGCCACAATTCTATTCTACCGATTGGAGCATCACACTGTATAAATCTGAACACAATATTAAATTTAGAAAAAGAAGTTAATAAATCAATACTTATTAAAATATTAGAATTGCTAATTCCGTCTCATGAAGATATTCGACAAATGATTTTGAACCCGCACAACAGTTCACTTTAAGTAGCTGTAGGTTTTCAGAATTTTTTTTACTAACTTTCTGCATTCAAGTTAATGAATTAGAAATGTCGTCAAGATTTTCTAAAAAAGATCATTTCTATGTAGGTAATGCAGTTAAAAAAAATTCACCTGAAAGTCTTCTGAACAAAACCTATTGCAGCACATCTCCCAATTTTCTTGTGACACACCCTCATAAGGTTTCTGGCATGCCACCTCGTGACTACCAACCCTCTTATAATGGGCGTGGAATCTGTTCCTAGTTCTTGAATATTGTTGATGTTAAATAACAGTTAATAGCTTTTTTCAATTGTGGATATTGAAGATCTATATCAAATTTCTCCTACAAATAAGATGCATTCATAATAAGTTTGTTACATATATTTTATAGGAGAGATTTTACTTAATTTTGCATCCAACTTTCAAATAACATAGTATACAAAATAAAAGCAAAAAACAAAATTTTTGAAAACTTAATTGCCAAAATACGATTATAAAATATTTGCCTCTATTCCCGGTTAACTGCTGGCCAGGTGGAATGCGCAAGAAGAGCATATGTTCAACAAATTATACCAACTTCAGTCTTAAATTGCTTAGCATACTTGCCAACAGGTTTCGACAGCCCTTCGGGGATTTCAATCCTTAGCTTTTGACCTATATCCTTAATGTGCATGGTAAGGGTTATATTTCTTGACCTCCCATGTCCTCTTCTAGTGGAGGAGGAAGCTAAAAGGAAAAAGAAAATCATCAATAAAAAAATACATGACATTTAATAATTTTATAAAATACATAACTACTAGTATTGATCTTACCAATGCTACTCATGGAAGTACCTTGTATATGTGACTCTGGCTCAGCTGTCAAATCAAATATTGAAGCATTCCGTATCTGTGCACTTGTTTGCCTACTTCCTGTTGTCATAACTATAAACAAAAGTACATAGAAATATTTCCAATGAAAAATGGTAAAGCTCATTTCAAGTAATTAATAATTAATTCAAAGGCTATAAAAACCACATGCGAATTTAACTTTAGAAAAAGAGTGAAATACATTATTCACCCCTATCATTAAAATATCTGAATGAAGAAAATAATTCATGTAGCTGCGTGCAATTGTTGGAACATAATGCTTTATTGCAAAACTGAAAATAAAATAAAATAAAAATTAAGAATCTGATAATGGGACTTGTGGGCGATGGAAAGAGGCATGTTGGATGCGCCCATCTATCAAGTTTGTGATCAATCCCATGCCTTTAACCCCTTCATCTGTGGCCCACAAATTAAACGACTTTACATTAAAGGAAAAAATATGACCCTCCATCTAACGGTCAAATCCATTCGGATAGGTGAAAATTCAATGGATTTAGTGTACTCAAGGGGGTCCCATGTGTGTGAATAGTTCGGATGTATCGTAAAGTCAATCCTACTACCATATATAACATAGTGAGGGATTGGATGCACAAGAATATTTCCATATATATACATGTACATCTCCCATATATATATAGGGTGGGGTCAGTTGGGGTCATCCAAACCCGACTCGCTATCTCCAAAAACTTATCAAAACCACTGCCAAAACCTACCCCTAATAGGAGTGGAGAAGGCAGGTTATCCATTTATCCGGGAACACTACCATCTCAATAAAGAAGTGCGGTTTAGGCCCAAACAAGTCCACACCCAATTCCCAAATCCCGAAATAAGGTTATGAGTTGTACATTCAATTAGGGTTGGGCCCAGCCTTTTAGCCTGAAAATCTATGCTACGAATGGTAGTAGACCTCATTTGTAATTTTCTTTCCTGCTTTGGGCCCAGAGTTATTGACCCATCTGGCAATTGGATGTGTCATAGCTTTTTTTTTTTTTTTCTTCGCTTTGTAGGGTTGTTGTATGTGTCATAGCTTTTTAAAACTCAAAATGGTTGGTTTCTAAAACTCAAAATGTTTAAAAGGGATTGGGTCCACAATGTTTCATATCTGTTTACATTCACATCTTGGTTAGGCTTACTCTTGGACTGGCAAACCTGAAAGAAATTTGGACGACTAGGTTCCTGCCCAACCCTGTGGAACGAACCTAATACAATGAAAAACTTAATGTTAACAATAACCGAGGTAGCAACTGGTTGGCCTTGATTTAACCCCGACAGGCCCAGCCCATTTTGTTATTAGGCCTAAGGTTATCCTTTTAGCAAATCTCAAATTATATTGTGGAAGGTTGTTCCAGCTCTCAACCTCGGCCAGTTTAAAAAACAGATCCTTACCAAAGTGGTAAGTAGCCTTAGTTCTTATCTAGCTATCCGGAGTTCGAACCCGGGTACGTCACCTCTTCTTGTTTGTACGGGCTCCTTTCCCACCTGTGTGAGCTTTCTTCTACTTGCGCAGGCTCCTTTTCCACTTGTGTGTGCTTTCTTCCTGCTTGTACGGGCCTTCTTCCCACTTGAGTGGGCTGGCTACCTTCTAATGTGTATGCGGTCTCTCTTTTGGGTCCTAGTCTCCTTGGCTGGGGTACCAAAAATTAAAAAAACCTGGCCACTTTCAGGACCTTAGGAAGATATATGCTCCTATTTCAACCCGGTGAAATCTAATCCTTGGCCCAGACACATTTAGGGCCGGTTTGTTTCATGTAATTGAAGTCCCTGGAATTCTAAGAGGCTTTAATTTGTCCATTTCCAATCAGGTGGTCCCAGATCTTGGCTCTGAGGTCCATACTGAAAACAGACCTGGATTTGGACACTTCAACTGTAAACAGAATTGAGCCCGGACACAAGGAAGTCAGGCCCGGATCTGGCCATTGAAAGGTGCAACTGCTAGGGGCAGCCATCTAGTCAATCGATTGCTCAAACCTAGTCTGGCGCCTTACTTTTCAGATAGTGGCCCGCAAACCAAACCTCAATAATTTTGGCCCAAATAACTTCCAAATACTGCATCAGGCCATGACTCTCCTAACCTGATCAAAAACCAAATTCAGGTTGGACTTTTTTTTTTTTTGTGATAACACGGTCGAGTTGGGTGGACTCAAGATCTGGTCTGGTATGGTCCAGTTGGCTCTTCTAGAATTTGGGATAGATCCCATTCAGATCAATTCATGATCAAGTGTGGCCATGGAATGAAGGTCGAGAAATGGAAATGGCCCTCATTCAATTAGCTACAAGACATGCAAAACTTATATCTGGATGGAGATTGGACCTAACCTAGAAGAACAACAATTTAACATGCCATATGATTGGCTACTTCCAATGGTCATATCGGACAATGTTGGTCCTTTAACCATTTTTAATGGCTTATGTACAGAACATAGGGTCGGACCAGGTCCAAAGAAAGGGATTGGAAGCATGGTTAAAAAAATCCGCCGAAACGAACTGGTACCGATCCGGTATCGTCGGTACCGCCCCCAAAAATATCGTCAATATATCGGGTGATATTGGGTGATATCAGCCAATATTTTTATCCATCAGTCTCTCTCACTCGTTCTCAGTTTTCTTCCCTAATCCCTGAGCCTTCTTCATGCAAGTTAAAATGGAAAAAATAAAAATAAAAAACTGCTTGTTGCAGTAAAATAAAACAGAGATTGAACGAGGGGATGAGCAGGAGAGAAAGCACCTAGATTCCATCTTGCCCTTTGGCTCCTCCACTACTACCGGTCGGCCACACCGCCGCACCACCGCACCAGCCGACCATTGCTCCGCCAATCCGCCTTCTTCCCCTCCTCTCCTCTCTTCCTCTTCCTCTTCTTCTCCTCCTCCTCTCCTCTCTTTCCTTTCTTTTTCTTTTTCCCTTTCCTTGTTCCTCTTTCCTTTCCCTTCTTCGTTCCCTCACAGTTTCTCTCCTCTGTTTCAGGCAATTGACAAAATGAAAGGACGTGTGAAAGGGGGAAAAGGGTAAATGCCCTTTTAGGGTTTCTTTCCTTTTCTAACCATCAATTGAGTATGTAACATTAAAACAAAGAGATAATTAGCGAAAGGTCCCTAGAATTGAATCTATCCAGCCTCCAGTCCAAAAAAATTCCTTTTAAGGGCTCTAGTCTAAGCAGCTAGACTATTTGCAGCCAGAGGTCCCTATAGCCACATGGTTTCATATTTTAGGACTAATTTACCCTTTCAACTGTTTTAGGCATAAATTTTAAAATTTAAAATTTCAAATCTTCCCTCCTTCATCCTTCCTAAATCCTCTCAAACGACTCCACAGATCGTCCTTGATCCGGATTTTTGCACTCGTCGCCTGAGAAGAACTTGCAGAGGATTCTCGATTCCATCCAGAGTTGTCAAAACGCAAGAGTTTGTTACAGTTGACAGATCTACGTGCCGCGATGTTCGACTACTGTAGAAAAATGGTACTCGGGGTGTAAATCGGAAAGCCACCACCTTCTTTCCCACTGATCTCTTTACGTCTTCCCAAATCTCAATCAAATCTTACCCATCGACCCCCAAATCCAAAGTTTGCCTGATCATGATCTCGTCCGTTCCAATATCCTTACAAGGCTGGGCGACCGTGATGGTAGAGACTGATCTGAACCTTGATCAGTGGGGCCCACGATTTCCTGCAACATTCATATCCCAGGCGAGAACGTATTCTCTGTTGGGGGGAATTCTGTTGCAGAACGTGTTGTAGTGATAAAGATGAAAGGGGTAGGTTTAGGTAGTCTGTGAGTGCATGAGTAAATATGGCCCTCACCATATTACAAAAGTATGAGAATGGTGCTGGACACGTCATTGGTGAAGGTTATTTGTTTAACTTGGGCACTTGTTTATCAATGGGTTGAAGTGTTTCTCTGTGTTTTGTTTCCCTTAAGTATTCATGTTTGATTTCTGGAAACCCATTTGGTCTTTGAATCTTGGATATGTGATTTTGAATCCGAGTTTTTGTAAAATTAATCTGTCTCCTGTCATATTTCTCTGCGTTTTTGGCAAATTTATCTGAATTTCTGTCAAATTTATCTGAGCTTCTGTCAAATTTATCTGAGTTTTTATCAAATTTATCTGAGTTTCTGTCAAATTTATCTTAGTTCTGAATAAATCTATCTGAGTTTTTGACTATTTATCTGAGTTTTGGAATAAATTTATCTGAATTGTGAACAAATCCATCTGAGTTTTTGGCAAATTTATTTGATTTTTTAAAAAATATAGCTGTCTTTCTAACAAATTTATCTCCATATTAAAAATTTTAAATGAGTTTTTGAACGAATATTTCTTTGTCTTTTGGCAAATTAATTTGTATTTTCTTATATCTATTTGTGTTTTTTAATTTTATTTGTGTCTTTTAAAATTTATTTGTACTTTTTGAAATAATTTTAACTGAGTTTTGACAAAAATACTTGAGTTTTTGAAATTTTTTTCTGAAATTTGGAAAATTGGTTTATCTTAGTTTTGGAGAATGTATTTTCGTTTTTTTTAATTTATTTACATTTTTTTAATTTTATTTACGTATTTTGGATTTTATTTGCGTCCTTTGAAATTCATTTGCGTCTTTTGAAATTTATTTTCATTTTTTAATTTTATTTACGTATTTTGGATTTTATTTGCGTCCTTTGAAATTCATTTCCGTCTTTTGAAATTTATTTGCATTTTTTGAATTTTCTTTGGATCTTTTGAGATTTATTTGAGTCTTTTGAAATTAATTTATAGTTTCTGAAATTTATTTTGATCTTGTTAAACTTATTTTCATTTTTTTTAAATTTATTGCCTTTTTTTTCAATTTATTGCGATTTTTGAAATTATTGTATTTTGTAAAATTTATTTGAGTTATTTTGAAATTTATTTGTGTGTTTTTAGAATTTATTTGAAAATCTCATTAATGGGATTCCATTAATCGTAGCCAATTAAATGGTAGCTGACCATTATTAATGGGAGATCCCACTAATCATGAGATATGATTCAAAGAAAGGGTAAATTAGACATTTTAGGTATGAAAAAGTGTGAGAGAGACCTTTGGCTGCATGACTTTTTTGTGTGGATTGTTTGCATTAAAGTCACAAGTTGAGGGACCTGAGACCAAAATCCCCTAAAACAAAGGGCACCTTATGGGTCCCACAATGAAGCCCACCTACATAAAATCCAAATAGTTCAAAATAACACTTCCTCCCTCTATCATGTCCTGAGAAAGTTTCACTCTAATTGGAAATTTTCCTACCATTATATTAATCAATCAACCAATTTAGAAAAAAAAAATCAATCTAATAAGAACAAATCTCCTAATAAATGAGATTTGGATGAGGGCTCATGCAAGAGAAGGGCAACTATTTTGAGTGGTTTAGATTTTTGTAGGTGGGTCTACTATGAAGACTACAAGATTTCTAAACTACCCTCATTAATTTTTAATTACACGTGACTAAAAGGGCCTAATTATCTTAAATATAAACCACTCAAAGATAAATGTCCCTTCTTGTGTGGTCCTTTAATTTTTCTTACTCAAATAGGAGTTGAGCCCAGTGAATAAACCATTTATAAGACATCTAGAGTAATGATTCAAATCATATAGCATGGTGAATTCCATTGTTGCCGGACTATGATTCAGGTAAAATTTTTACAAAGCTATTATAAGATGTGGAGGGACATTCATGTGCATCTATCCATCTCCATAGGGTGAGGGCACTTTCCCTTTTTGCACATGAATTATGGAAGTGTACATCACCCTATGTACTTGAAAATTTTCTTTTATTTTTGAAAATCCCTAATTATGAAAGTATCCCTCAACCTATAGTGAGGGATAGATGCACATGAATATTTCCCTAAGATGTTATAGTTATTTTTAATCATTGGAATTTTAAATATGGCTACATTAATGGGTTTGTAAATTATAAGAACGGACACATATATTATACATTAAAACTTGACATATTTAATAATTAATGATTAGTGAGCGATAAAGGATCTTATGACTTGTGGGGACCGATATTTTAACTTATAGTTGTTACAAATGGAAAAAGATATTGTTTTCCAACATTTTATAATATTATGGATTTTTTGGATATTTTTTCAAAATTTTTTGGATTAAAAAAAATTCACACTGCGAAGATCGCGACAAACCAATAACAGCGACCGATACCGATATGATATTGGTTTTTTATCTCGGCCGATACCTCGACTGATACCGCGATTTTTAACCATGATTGAACGAATGACGAGTGTGTCTAGTCGTATGAAAAATTGAAGGATTAGAAAGGGATGGGGGTTGGGTATCTAACCTAAGAACATATGTTCCTACTTGAATGCACTTACAGGTCCAAATGTGGGAAATGGTTAGCCGAGAGCTTACAGTGATTTGAAGGATGGCTCCAACTTTGAACCAGAGCTAGATGTCATTTCTACTTGCGAGGGCAATCCGCATTCAATTTAAAATTACAAATACAGTACATAGTTTATATCCACAAAAACAATCATATTTAACTTATTAACCACCAATAAAAAATAGTTTGTCGACCACACTGCATGTCACTCAGGCTGCCCAAGGATTGACTTTGTGAGCTTTATGTAAGATCCCGGTCCCACTATTAATATTTTATTATATTTTAATTAAAATATTGCTATTATTTTAATTAAATGTATTTTAGTTATTTAAGTGGTTATGATTAAGTAGGGCACATGTTAGATTAAGTTCTTGGATCGATGAGTGGGTTTAATGGGTAGTTGACCCGACCCGCAGTGCTGACCCAATAACTTAAGCCCATGGAATATTCTCTTAACATAATCCCTTTTATTACGAACGCACGTCTTATCCCTCCTCACTTATCTCTATAACTCCTCTCGTGCCCTGGTTCCTTTACGTCTTCTTCCTCTTTCAACTTTCCAGGCCTTTACAACTTTAGGATCTAGCCATCAGAATCAAGATCAGAGGATACCATCATTCTTGGCTCGACTTTCTTAGCTCAAGTAACCATCTCCTCAAATCCATTAGGAGTAGATCTATACTCTTAGGTTACATTCTTAATCTTTCCAATGTTAGAGTTTTGGGTAGGAATACAATGGATCTGTTCATCTGAACATTCTTATCACATCCTCTATCTCAAATTGGTGTTAAGGTTGTGATCGAGCGTTGTGGTAATCTCGGATTGGGTATTGGTTAGGATCTATTGCATTTTTCTTCAAACCCCGGTGAAAGGCAAGTACATTATCATGATTTGATATTGAATATGTGTTTTGGTCTTTGATCCCTATCTAATGCATATAGGTTTCTTTAATTGCCCATTTCAAAATGATAATGGTAGATTAGGGATTTGAAATCGATTTTTTGGGTTATTTGGTATTTGGTTAATGAAAATGTGGATTCCATCCTTATTCTAATGGAATGTGATTTGTACATATTTTGGATGGATTGGATACTTGTTTGGTGTAGGGAGAAAAATGGATTAAAAAAAGGGAAAAAACCCAAATTTTTGTGACTGTACGAACTCGGCCAACATTCTGGACGTTGTACATTCAAACGTTGCCATTGAATGTTCGAACGCGCGAATCCACGAACGTCTGGGGCCAAACGGCAGGAACGTCGAACGTTTGAACGTTCCCTTCGTACATTTGAACGCTCGAGTCCAGGTTCGTCTCTGCCAAAGGGGCAGAAGCATCACACGTTCGAACGTCCCCTTCGTGCGTTTGAATGTTCTAGTCTAGGTTCATCTGGTCCAAAGGGGCAGAAGCATCACACGTTCGAACGTGCCACATGAACGTTCGAACGTTTGACTTTTCTCACCTTTGAGCCAAAAAACCGAGACCCTGAACGTTCGAACGTTGGTCTTGTATGTTCGAACGTTCAATGCACTTAGGTATTTTATCATTCCTTACGACTGATTTGGCTCTGTATCGTTTTGGGGAGTTATGGCATTGTGTATGGGACTTCATATGGATTTAATAACCTTAAATTACCTACCTGGACTAGACATAAGAACCGTCTTTGGACATACAGTATCTTATTGACATAGGATTCAAATACCTGATTTGGTTTCATGAATTCTAGCAAAAGAGATTGAGCCAAATGACGAACTAGAGTGGAGTTTGAGCCAACTGACGAACCGTCTTTACTAAGGAGATGGAAGAAGATCAAACGTTTCAAACGTTTGAGCCAACTGACGAATTAGAGTGGGATGCCGGAAATGGCTTTGGAGTTGTCTGAGCCTGCTTGATAGAGAACGTCAGCGTAGGACTTCTTTAGATGAAATTTCTTTTAATGATAAACCCTTCCTTGGTAATTGTTTAATTTATTCTTCAATTTTAACTACTAATGTTTATGTGATTTTCGTGTTGGATCTTATTTATGAACATTGAATACCAATTGAATAAAGCTTCCGTTGCATATGGGTCCACTTTTGGAAGCTTGTGTTGTATCAAACACAAGAATTTGAATTTGATTTAATTTTTCACGTTTTTCCCCAATTCTTATTTTGGGGACGTGACAGTTGGTATCAGAGCCCAGCACAATTTTCGGATACTAAAAATGGACGGAAACAATCTGACGTGGTGAGGATTACGATTTCCGTTAGACAGGCTTTACGTGTTAACTGTATAGTTTATAGAATTGTTTGTTAGCTTGTTTCATAGGATCTAACCCATCATTATTTTATTGTAGGTCATGGCACAACATACGACTAGATATCAAGACAAGAAACTTGGGAATGGATCGAATAATCCAGATGACCATTTCAATTAGCTCCTTCAAGCTTTTATGCAAGCACATACCACTCAGAATGAACAGTATGCAAAGAAGCAACATGAACGAGAAGAAATAGCTGCTGAGAGAGCACAAGCAGATCAAGACAGAACAGCATTTCAAGCCCAAATCTTAGCCTCAACTGACAGAGCAGCCCAGCCAGTCCAACTGGTCATGCCTCCTCGGGAAGTTGATCCATATAACCTATACGAGAAATTTAGAAAGAGGGTTCCTCTTGAGTTTCACAGGTCAGAAGATCCAATGACAGCCGATAATTTTATAGAACAGTTGGAGCAGATCTTTGCAGTTTTCCGCTGCACTCAAAAGCAACGAGTTAACTTGGCAGCCTACATGTTCCGAGGAATAGTTCTCCAATGGTGGAATTCTGTGAAGGTAGTAGTGCAAGTAGATGTGGTAGCTGAAGAAAATGCATGGGAAACATTTACCAAGGAGTTTATGGATAAATTTATTCCCAAATATGCCAAGGACAAGTGGAAGCGAGATTTTTAGAACTTGGTGCAAGGTGACATGTTAGTGCACCAATATGAGCAGCAATTCACCATATTGGCTAAGTATGCACCCACAACGGGGACATTTGTCTTCGTGTGAATCATATTGCTCATTTTGCTTTATTTGGATTTATGTTATACGTTCTTTCTTGTCATTACTTCTATATGATCTCACTTGTCTTTACTTAACTCGTTATCGTATTTAATTTCGAATTATGATCATGTTATTGCTATTTACTTTGTAATATTTGGTGTATAAGTACCGAGCCATACTTTACCAAGGAGACGGAGGAGGATCAAACGTTTCAAATGTTTGAGCCAACTGACGAAGCAGAGTGGGATGCCGGAGATGGCTTTTGAGTCGTCTGAGCCTACATGAGAGAGAACGTCATCTTAGAACTTCTTTAGATGAACTTTCTTTTAATGATAAACCTTTCCTTTAGTATTTGTTTAATTTTTTCTTCAATTTTAACTATTAATGTGTATTTGATTTTTGTGTTGGATCTTATTTATGAGCTTTGAATACCAATTGAATAAAGCTTCCGTTGCTTTTAATGAAATTTATTTTTGACTCACTATGGTTTGTGAAATTTTGTGGGTCCACTTTTGGAACCTTGTGTTGTACCAAACACAAGAATTTGAATTTGATTTAGTTTTTCACGTTTTTCCTCAATTCTTATTTTGGGAACGTGACACTTAATCTTCATACTTGTGCGGAAGTGTATACTATTGGTTAAAAACAAGTAAATGATCAAGAGGAACTGCTTGAAACAACATGTGATCTATAAAATAAATAAATAAATAAGACTTTATTTTATCTTTATGGGAGTTAATTCTACTTGATAAATAATATGGCAATAGCTGTGACTTCTTCCCACATCCTTTTCATGACATTTAATGATATTTTTACCTTCATTCTTTCTTTTGCATATATTTTAGAGCTTCGATGAGTTTTAAGGAAACAAATTAAGAGCACGTTCAAACTTTAATATCTCTTGAGTTAGATTACGATTTTTGGTATGTTTGGACAGTTAGATTATTACCCAAAACCTAATATATTAAGTTCATAAATATAATCTCGTACATTTATATTATTAAATTTGTATCCTTATTTTGTTTAAGGTACAATTAAAAATAAAAAATAAGAAATTAGAGCCAATTGAGAAATTAAAGTAAAAATTATATACTTTTGGTATCTATACAAAAAAATAGAACTCTTTATTTTATCATGCATGTATAATGCATGGGGAGCAAATTTCACATGATAAATAATGTATCAATACCTGTGATTTCTTCCCCATCATCCATTTCATGATATTTGTTTATTTTTTAGACATTTAATGATTTTTTTACTTTCTTTCTTCTATATAAGTTTCATAATTTTGTCAAGTTTCAAGAACAAAAATTAATAGTACATTTGACTTGTTTATCATGAATTTAACTATTCATAATAATTGTTAAGTTATATTATGCTTTTCAGTGTGGTTCGGTAGTTAGTTTATCATCCAAAAGCTAATCCATTAAGTTTATACATTTATGTCGTTAAGTTTTTCTCCTTACTGTCAATGTACAATAAAAGATAAATTAAGATATTGGAGCCATTGTAGCGTACGATAAAAGGAAGATGATTTATATTAAAGACAGAAGAAAGTTTTCATTTTTAAGAAAGAAAGAAAAAGACCCCAATGTCAAATTGCAAAATAGCATAGCACTGGAATAGGAAATCATATGTGACAAAAATGGAGAGGCATCAAGATTAGACAGCGGACAACCCATGTTAAGGAGGGAGATAGACAGAGAGGAGTGGATGAAGAGACGACTTAGGGCACGTTTGGTAACTGTCTCAGGTATGGAATCCTCTCCTATTTTCTTCATTTGCAATGACAACCCATGTTTGGTAAAAGGTGCAACCGTATAAGAAGAATCCATGAAATACCATAAAAATCGTCCAACACACCGAAAGTTAGGATCCCACCTCCCCCCATTGGATCTTCAAAAAGTCTACAGACTGGGAGTCGTGCCAGAGCCCGGGACAAAATCCGGACTCTCTAGCACAGCTCTTCGATCTTCTCTCTCCACGGAAGCGCCGAAAGGCACTGCTACAGTAACTTGACAGTAATATATGAATTATCGATTTTTGTTTTGAAACCTACCTTATAGGTCCCACGATGAAGATCTAAACCGTCAATTTTGTAAAGAATGGCCAACACGGCTATGTGATAAAATCTAAGCCATTGATTCTTCGCATATCTCGAGATATTAACAAAAACGTCCATACTGTTGGATCATCATTTTTGACTTTTGTGGGGGCCCTTTTCAAAATCCAAACTGTTCAATCTCCTCATCAGGTCTAAAGGAACTACTAGGCCAAATCTGGCAGGGGATGAAGAGTCTCACCGATGAAGAGTCGTATTATGAGGTCCACCTCTTTTGGTGTTCCATTATTTTAATATTTTTAATTTCTCTCAGTTTCTCATTCTTCTTGCTCCCTAAAAATTGTCTGCCTCGTCATTTCATGCAATAACTTTGTGTTTCTTTGACCATAACAATTTTCTTTTCCTGCTCTTCTAATAATTTTTGTTTATTTACTTTGATTATTCGACATGTCACTTGTTAGTTCTTACCCCTATATCATTCCTAGGTTGGTCTCTTAAGCTCGCTAGAAACAGCTTCATTTGCCACAGCAATCCAACAATTGCTTTTACATGTAAATGGAAATATTTATCAGTAAAAGGAGAATGCAATTGCAATCTAGTAACAGAATCTGGTACATCATGCTGCTGCATTTTATCAGTGTCATTTTGTTTTAAATATTGTTTATTGTGTCAGTCTATACTTAAGCAGTGTATCATTTTTAGGAAAGGATCGGATGATCCGATTGACTAGTGAAGGATTTCTTGGATCTCTCACACTAGTACAGTTGCCTTGTGAATCTTGTGTGACCGGAAAAAGAAACAAGAAGATTTTTCCAAAGGCAGAAAGATCCAAAGTTGCCCTTGAAATCATCCACTCTGACATTTGTAGACCAATGAACGTAGCTAATAGACAAGGAACTCGATATTTTATTAATTTCGTTGTTGATTATTCTCGTTATGGTCGTCTGTTTTTTTTTATTTCTCACAAAAATGAGGTAATTGATTTTTTCAAAGTTTTTGCAAAATAAATTTGATAAAACATCAAGACCCATAGGGCCTGTTTGGGAGCTTTACTAGTAGAGTCAAGTAAGGTAAAGCCTAAATTTCTATAAAAAATTTCCCACCAAAACACTTTAATTCAAGTTTTTCACCATATTTTTTTCCAAAAAAGTCAAAAAGTAACCTCATTTCTCCACTAACAGACAAAAAAAAAACTCCACTTTTTAGTAAAAAAAAGTCAAAAAGATTCCATCACAAATAACTAAAAATAAAATACCATCATAACTCACTTATATTTTATTATTTCTTCAAAATAACATTTACTTCACTCAACTCTACAAGTAAAGCCCCCAAACAGGCCCTTAGGACCAATAGAGGTGGAGAATACACTTCGAAGATTTTTAAAAGTTTTTGCGTGGCAAATGAGATTTCTCGTCAACTGACTATGGCCAACACCCCACAACAAAACGGAGTTGTGGAAATACGGAAGAAGACCCTATTAGACAGGGTTAGATTAATGATGGCTTACACAAATTTACCTGTCTCCTTTTAGGAAAATGCGTTATTAATTGCAGCTTGTGTACTAAATAGAGTCCCTTCTAAATATGTTACAAAGACTCCTTGTGAGTTGTGGATATGTAGAAAACCTTCATTTGGAGACCTACGCCCTTGGGGTTTTTTAGGGCATGTCCTTTTCCCACATCCAAATAGATTGGAGCGTAAGAATATTCTAAGTATCTTGGTCAAATACTATAAGTTGTCAAAAGGATATGTCCTAGCTCATGAGGATATTAACTCATTACAACAACTTGCACTTTTAGCGACGAATTTTACCGACGCTTTTATAAATTCATCGGTAAAGATAACTTTTACCGACGTATATATCGTCGGTAACAATGAGACTTTTACCGACGTGTTATAGAAAACGCCGGTAAAAGTCTATTTTTAGCGACGTTGTCATATAAAACGTCGGCAAAGTTAAATCTTAGAATCAACTTCTTTTTGTTAGAAAAGAAAACGAAAAAATCTGAGATTATTACGAACGAATTGTCGCTAAAATCCTACTTTTAGCGACGTTTTCTAATAAACGTGGGTAAAAGTATTCTTTTAGCGACGTTTTACTAAAAACGTCGGTAAAGTTAAATCATAAAATTAATTTAAAAGTAAAAAATCAGAGATTATTACCGATGCATTGTAAAACGTCGCTAAAAGTATTATATATTTTTTTATTTTTCTTTATTCTTTTAATGGAAAAAAAAAACGTTCGGTAAAAGTATTTTTATGTTTATTTATTTTTATTTCTTCTTATGCCGACGAAAACAAAGCGTCGGCAAAAGTATTATATTTTTTATTTATTTTTCTTTTACCGACAAAAAAAACATCCGTAAAACTATTTTTATTTTTTTATTTTTTGTTTCTTCTTTTGCCGACGAAAAAAAGGTGAAAGTATTTTATGATTTTTTATTTTTATTTCTTCTTTTTCCGATGAAAAAAAGTCAGTAAAAGTATTATATTATTTTTTTTTATTTTATTTTACCAACGAGAAAAAACGTCGGTAGAAGTATTTTTATTTTTATTTTTTAAAATGGTATATTTTCTTTTTCAATATAATTTTTCTGGAAACTTGTTTATACCACATTTATCAAAAAATAAATTTGTTCGTGTACCTATATTCAATATAAAAAAATGCATGCAAACAAAAGTTGCTAAATAAACAAAAAACCATCACCATTTTTCATCAAATCATTCATCTCAGTAAATAAATATTACAATCAATAATGATACAGTCACATATAAATGTCCAAAATACATATACAAATAAACTAAAAATAATAAAACACCCCCAGAAATCTGCAACTGGCCCCAAAGCGTCCATCAATCTGCAATGAAAAAAACAACATTAGAGTCTTTTCAATGAATTAAATTATAAATGAAAGATAAACAAGTATAAATATAAATCTTTTCTTAAGTTTTTTCGGCGGCGTGTTTTTCCAGCCTAAGTGTTGAGAATCAGGCGGTTTTTGCGTTTAATTCGTTTACCTGAAGTTTGATTCACTAACCGTCAATTCGTACAAGTTTACTTTGGCCTTGAACAAGGTACCCGTGTTGGTTTCTGATTTTTTTCGGGGGTCGTTTTTGAGCATACGCGTTGGAAAATCCGATGTTTTCACTTCTTGCTCTCTAACCGGGAGTCCTATTTGCGAACCATCAGTTCGTACGAGTTACTCTAGCCTCGAGCGAAGTGCTCATGTCGGTTATCGATTTTTTCGGGGGCCGTTTCCTGTTCCGAACCCCCGGCGAGCCGTTTTCGAGCCTAAGTGTTGGAAAATCTGATGCTTTCGCTTCTAAATCTTTGACCGGGAGTCCTATTTGTGACCCATCAGTTCCTACAAGTTACTCTAGCCTTAAGCGAAGTGCTCATGCCGGTTTCTGATTTCTCCGGGGGCCGTTTCCCGTTTCGGACCCCTGGCAGGCTGTTTTTTAGCCTAAGTGTTGGAAAATCAGATGTTTTCGCTTCTAAATCTCTAACTGGGAGTCCTATTTGTGAACCGTCAATTCCTACAAGTTACTTTAGCCTCAAGCGAAGTGCTCGTGCCGGTTTCCAATTTTTTCGGAGGCCATCTCCTATTTCGGACCTCTGACTGGCCGTATTCAAGCCTAAGTGTTGGAAAATCTGATGTTTTCGCTTCTTATTCTCTAACCGAGAGTCTTATTTGCGAACCATCAGTTCCTACAAGTTACTCTACCCTCGAGCGAAGTGCCTGTGCTGGTTTCTAATTTTTTCGAGGGTCGTTTCCGTTTCTGGACTCCCGGCAGGCCATTTTCCAACATAAGTGTTGGAAAATCCGATGTTTTCGCTTCTTATTCTCTAATCGGGAGTCCTATTTGCGAACCGTCAGTTCCTATAAGTTACTCTACCCTCAAGCGAAGTGCTTGTACCGGTTTTCCATTTTTCCAGGGGTCGTTTCCCTTTCCGAACTCCCGACGGGCCGTTTTCGAGCCTAAGTACTAGTAAAAGGGTACAAGGGAACGGGAACGGTTCGCAAATAGGACTTTCGGTTAGAGAATTAGAAGCGAAAACATCGAATTTTCCAACACTTAGGCTCGAAAACAGCCCGTCAGGGGTTAGGAACGGGAACCGGCCTCCGAAAAAATTAGAAACCGACACGAACACCTCGCTCGAGGGTAGAGTGACTTGTAAGAACTGACGGTTCTCAAATAGGACTCCCAGTTAGAGTTTTCGAAGCAAAAACATCGGATTTTCCAACACTTAGGCTCGAAAACGGCCTGCCAGTGGTCAGGAACGGGAACCGGCCCTTGAAAAAATCGAAAACCGGCACGAACACCTCGCTCGAGGATAGAGTGACTTGTAGGAACTGACGGTTCGCAAATAGGACTCCCGGTTAGAATTAGAAGCGAAAACATCGGATTTTCCAACACTTAAACTCGAAAACGGCCCGCCGGGGGCCCGGAACAGGAACCGGCCCTTGGAAAAATCGAAAACCGACACGAGCATGTTGCTCGAGGCTAGAGTGACTTGTAGGAACTGACGGTTCGCAAATGAGACTTTCGGTTAGAGAATTAGAAGTGAAAACATCGGATTTTCAAAACATTTAGGCTCGAAAACGGCTTGCCAGGGGTTTGGAACGGGAACCGGCTCTGAAAATTTCGGAAAATTGCATGGGCAATTCACTCGAGGGTAGAGTAACTTGTAGGAACTGACGGTTCGCAAATAGGACTCCCAGTTAGAGAATTAGAAGCAAACACATCGGATTTTCCAACACTTAGGCTCGAAAACGGCCCGCCGGGGGTCCGGAACAGGAAGCGGCCCTCAGAAAAATCAAAAACCGACACAAGGACTTCGGTCAAGGGTAGAGTGACTTGTAGGAACTGATGGTTCGCAAATAGGACTCCTGATTAGAGAATTAGAAGCGTTAACATCGGATTTTCTAACACTTATGCTCAAAAAGGGCTTGCCAGGGGTCTGGAACGGGAACCGCCCCTCAGAAAAATCAAAAACCAGCACGAGCACTTCACTCGAGGGTAGAGTGACTTGTAGGAACTGAAGGTCGCAAATAAGACTCCCGGTTAGAAAATTAGAAGCGAAAACATCGGATTTTCCAACACTTAGGTTCGAAAACGGCCCGCCGGGGGGCCGGAACGGGAATCGACAGTCGAAAAATTCAGAAATCGAGACGGGCACCTCTCTCGAGGGCAGAGTAACTTGTAGGAACTGACGGTTCGCAAATAAGACTCCCGGTTAGAGAATTACAAGCGAAAACATCAGATTTTCTAACACTTAGGCTCAAAAACGACCGCCAGGGGTTTGGAACGGGAACCGGCATCCGAGAAAATCAGAAACCGGCACGAGCACCTCGCTCGAGGGTAGAGTGGCTTATAGGAACTAATGGTTCTCAAATAGGACTCTCGGTTAGAGAATTAGAAGCGAAAACATCGGATTTTCCAACACTTAGGCTCAAAAACGGCTTGCCGGAGGTCTGAAACGGGAATCGGCTCCCGGAAAAATTTGAAACTGGCATGAGCACCTCGCTCAAGGGTAGAGTGACTTGTAGGAACTGGCGGTTCTCAAATAGGACTCTCGGTTAGAGAATTAGAAGCGAAAACATCGGATTTTCTAACACTTACGCTTGAAAAGGGCCTGCCGGAGGTTTGGAAGGGGAACCGGCCCCCGGAAAAATTTGAAACCGGCACGAGCACCTCGCTCAAGGGTAGAGTGATTTGTAGGAACTGACGGCTCTCAAATAGGACTCCCAGTTAGAGATTTCGAAGCGAAAACATCGGATTTTTCAACACTTAGGCTCGAAAACGGCCCTCCTGGGGTCCGGAATGGGAACCGGCCCTCGAAAAAATCGGAAACGGGCACGAGCACCTCGCTTGAGGATAGAGTGACTTGTGGGAATGGACGATTCACAAATCTAACTCCCGGTTAGAATTTGAAGCGAAAACATTGGATTTTCCAACACTTAGGCTCGAAAACGGCCCGTCGGGGGTCCGGAACGGGAACCGGCTACCGAAAAATTCGGAAACCGGCATGAGCAACTCGCTCGAGGGTAGAGTGACTTGTAGGAACTGACGGTTCTCAAATAGGACTCCTAGTTAGAGATTTCGAAGCGAAAATATCGGATTTTCCAACACTTAGGCTCGAAAACGGCCCACCGGGAGTTCGGAATGGGAACCAGCCCCTAAAAAAATCGGAGACCAGCACAAGGACCTCGCTCGAGGTTAGAGTGTTTTGTACGATCTGACTACTCACAAATCGGACTTCCGATTAACGAATTAGACCTAAAAACATTAGATTCTTAACACTTGGTCTTGAAAATAGGCCGTCGGAGGTCGGAAACGGGAAACGACCATCGGACAGCCCAGAAACCAGTATGGGAACCTTGTTCAAGGCCAAAGTAACTTGTAGGAATTTACAGTTAGTGAATTGGACTTCCAGTTAACGAATTAGACAGAAAAACCGCTCGATTCTCAACACTTAGGCTGGAAAACAGGCCGCCGAAAAACTTAGGAAATGATTTATATTTATACATGTTTTTTTTTCATTTGTAATTTTATTCATTGAAAAGCTTCTAATGTTTTTTCGGTCATTGCAGATTAATTGACGCTTTGGGGTTGGTTGCAGACTTTTGGGGGTGTTTCATTCTTTTTTGTTTATTTGTATATGTATATTGGACATTTATATGGGACTGTATCATTATTGATTGTAATATTTGGTTAATAAGATGAATGATTTGATGAAAAATGGCGATGGTTGTTTGTTTATTTAGCAACTTTTGTTTGCATGCATTTTTTATATTGAATATAGGTACATGAACAGATTTATTTTTAATATAGGTGTATAAATAGGTTTATAGGAAATTTATATTGGAACAAAAAAGTTAACATAAAAAAATACTTTTATCGACAAAAAAAAAAAGTCGGTAAAAGTCATTTTATTTTTTATTTATTTTTCTTTTTTCTTTTGCCGACGAAAAACAAATGTCGGTAAAAGTCATTTTATTTATTTATTTATTTATTTTTCTTTTACCAACGAAAAAAAACGTCGATAAAAGTCATTTTATTTTTTCTTTATTTTTCTTTTTTCTTTTGCCGACGATAAAAAACGTAGGTAAAAGTCATTTTATTTTTTATTTATTTATTTTTTTTACGAAGAAAAAAAACCTCGTAAAAGTCATTTTATTTTTTATTTGTTTTTATTTTTTATTTTGCTGACAAAAAAAAAACGTCGGTAAAATTTATTTTATTTTTTATTTATTTTCTTTTTTTATTTTACCGATGAAGAAAAACGACGGTAAAAGTCATTTTATTTTTTATTTTTTTTATTTTTTTTTTGCCGACGAAAACAAAACGTCGGTAAAAGTCATTTCATTTTTTATTTATTTTTATTTTTTCTTCTGCCGACGAAAACAAACGTCGGTAAAAGTTATATTAAATTTTTAGAAAAGTAAAATAATTTTACCGACGTTCTAAAAACGTCGGTAAAAGTCAAATTATCGTCGGTAAAAATTGTATTTTTGCGGAAGAAAAATATTTCGTCGATAAAAGGTTTTGTCCACGTGTTTTTATCGACGTCTGGCCGACGAAAAATTTTGCGTCGGTAAAGGGTTTTACCGACGTTTTGGAGACTCTTAGCGACGAAAAATTTCGCAGATAAATGTGTAAACTGTTGTAGTGTGAGAAAATCTTCAAAGCTTCCAAAATAGCAAGAACTTCCCCTTCATTAAAACTTTCATTCCACATTTTTTGCGAACATGAACAAGTCCTATCCCTTGCTATTATGAAGAACTCCACTAATACCAGGGGTTTTCCTCTAGGTGTACCATCAACATTAAACTTTAAAACACTAACAGAAGAAGGACGTACACCAATGAACCACATTTCTCACAACTGGAGGAACACAACATATTCAAGCTTCCCAATTGTGAATAATGTTATCCAAACTAATATTATGAAACTCTTTTCTAAAAAGAGCCCATTTTGCAATCCTTAACTCCGCCCTCAATAAGAAGTCCTTAAGTGACAAAGAAGAACCTCTAAAAACTCTATTATTTCTTTCTTTCCAAAGAGACTATATAATAGCGATAGAAATAGTCTTCCAAAAAACTAAACCACAATCATGAAAAGGACATACCCTCTAAGCTAGTCTCCGTTATTATATATTTTTTGTTATTTTCATTATATGTGAGAGGTTTAGTCTAATATCAGATTAGTATTTTCATATACTATGTGTAGTACTTATGATATTGATCATATAAAATAATATCTATTTTATTATTATACATTATATATACGAGGGATTTTTTTATAGAGAAACTAGGCTTAAACTTTGATTAGACGAATAAGTACAAAAATAATGGTTTGTGCTTCTTTTTTTTTTTTTTATGATAATGCCCCCAATGGTGATATCGCCACTCACTGGCGATAGTGCCAATGTTTGTCTTCTTTTTTTTTTTTTTCTTTTAGCCCGTCACTTTCGTTCTTCCCACGCCCCATAACCTATATCTTACAAGAGTCTCAATTAGCTCTCTTCAAAGAAGCTACAAACCAGAGAAAAAATAGAACTTACATTCATCAGCCCTTGAACCAAGTAGTTTCGATGTTTAAGAGGTTTGGCCCTCATCCTGATGGGTTTTTTCTCCTTCTTCTCTTGTATTGTATTTTGTACATTATTTTCTGCCTATCTGTTACCTTTCATTTTTCCTTTGTGAAAAAGTTACATGGTAGATATGAATTCTTCTTAATATCCAAATGAGAGTTGCATTTGTAAAATTTTGGATTAATTTGAAAATGATCTTTTCCTCTAATTTGCAGCTTTTTTCTTTTTTTTTTTTTTTTTTTTTTTTGAGAGCTTGAGACTCAAAGAGATAAGTTTTGAAGTACACGAAGATAGAAAGAAAGTGACGGAGTTTTAAAAAAAAAATAGACGAATAGTGGTGTTATTGCCATGGGGGCAGTTTTGTAAAAGAATGTATCGCACCCACTGCCATTATTTTTATGTTTTTTATATATTTATTCGTCTAATTAGAATTTAAGCCTTTTTTTTTTATTTATAAAAAGTACCCCTATATTATAACTAGTATACAGGTGTTTGTTTTTTTTTATCAAGTGACTATTGATTCCAGATCCAGACAAATTATTAGTGAAGCCCAAACTGCAGACGCATACCCAAACCCAATTATCATTTGGGCCTAGAAAAAGGATTCTTATCGCTAATAGAGAATTAGACGTCCAAAAACCTGCAGGCTGTAAACCTACTTTAACTGTTTAAAGACATTTAGCTCCGAAGGTTGCCAGTGGGGGCCCACCTTTTCACCTTCACCTAATAAAAAAAAGGAAGAAAAATCTCTTAAACTTGAAAAGAAAGGGAGGAACTAAATTAGTCAAAAGTCAACTTGAGAAAGCATGTAGTTAGTTGGTAACTAAAACAAATCAAATGGAAAGCTTGAACAACAAACATAGTGCAAAAGCAGAACAGGAAAAAGTTCATAACCTTATCAAATCACAGAGAATCATATAATAATCATGTATAATGTTTGATGGCACAATTTCATGTCAATGGATTCCTATCCTTCTAGTAAAGAGAGCCAGTTCCACACCTAAACTGGACAGATTAAAAAAAAAAAAAAAAAAACAACTGTCTTGAATGATTCAAAAAGCTACTTCAGATTCCTTTTAGTCACATCATACATCTTTTCTTAGATTTTGAATTAGGTTCTAATCTCCTATGGTGCTGTACAAATTAAATATTAAGGTTGGAAGAGCTTATCCCCACATCTGCACTTCCATGAGAGAAGATAGTAGCTTTCATCTTTCTCTTCTTTATCTTGCACTGTGGATTTACTCCTATGTGGAGGAATCACCAAAGAAGCCTTGCATGGGATGCAGCTCAAACACTTGTTTATACACTGAGGAGGCCTTGAACCCAAAACCGGTTTCCTTTGCTTGTGGGAAGTCTCACTAGACTTGGAAAAGACCAACCCAACTGTCAAAACAAAATAAGTTAAAAAAAAAAAAAAAAAAAAGGGGCAGCTCCAAGAGGAAAAGAAAAGACATTCTTATTTACATGTCTAGGTAAAAACAGAAAATGGAGAAGACCCAAATGGAATTTTCTTCTCCTATGAAAAGATGGGAAGGTGTCTAGAGAAATAGGGTTGTTACCTGGTATGAAGGGGAGAAACGTGGAGGAAAAGATGAGAATTACCACTACAGTGCAAAGCCCATTTGGGTAGCTTCTTCGTGAAGCCATCAACCTATGTTGCTTTTGTTTTGATGTTTTCAGATGAGAGAAGTTGGGAAGGAGGAAATGAAAGTGTGGGATTTTAAGAGTGGGGTGGAGGTTGGCTGGAAGATCTGATGGGAGGATTTGAGACAGGGTGATGGGTTGCTGTCCACTAAAGAGACGTGTATCTGGTCCTTGTTGGTTACCCTCCCTATTAAAGAGCCAAAGCCCGGGAAAAAAGGACATAAGCCATGGGAGCACAGAAATTCCTGCAGTAGGCTGCATAGATGAACATCATTCAACATATGGGCCCCACTGTAAAGAGACAACTGATCCTTTGCGGGACTTTAAATAAAGTCTCCAATGCCAGCCCCAAAACGCCACCGATAGGCCATGTCTAAAATCTAAACTTCCTATTTTGCTGGTGTTGGGTCAATTTTCATTTTAATTTTAGTTGGATTACCGTTAGATTTAGGACGCGGTTATGGAATGTCCTTTCTATGGAAAGGAAAAGGAAAACCTTCCAATAATTTCCTACAAGGAACATCTCCGAGTTCAGTGTCGATGGTTTTCAACAAAGAAAAGGTGTAAAAAAATGTTATATTTCTTCAAGAATGTAGATCATGGATTTCCACCAAAGGTCGGTCTTGCATTGCCATGGCGAATATCCTGCACAAACAAGTCCACAAGTTATGTGATTTCATTTTCTTTGTTTGTAATATAAATATATATTTTGACGGAGAATCTCTTTTCCTACAAGCAGACTCGATAGCTCATGGGGCTTACTTAGATATATATATATATATATATATATGTCTATCAATAGTAGGAGGTGAGATGGAAGAGCCTCTTTTATGGATAAGGGAGAGCCAAAAAATCAACCCCTGTTAGATTATTCTTGCTCTTGATTTAATAAGGTCTAATGGCATCATAACCATGGGTCTTTTGCTACTTCAATCCAGTGGTTAATGAAGGTTCAATGATTATAAAATTGAGACTAATTGATACATGACCTCATCTGGACTGCACATGTAGTTCTCTTGTAAGAACATTTCCTCTAAACATTATCAGTTTTATGTGCTAGTCCTATTACAATTTAGTGCTAATATACATGGGAGAGTGTAATTTTGGCGAAGAACTACGATGTAGTGCCATTGCATTATAGTATGGTGCAGCGCCATTCATCAAAACATGGTGGGGCCCACCTTCTTAAAATCCAAGTTTTTCATCAGTCTTAACACCCTAAGTAGTGATCATGTGTAGATCATCTTTCAAATATATAAAATAGGAACTATTGGAATTGACTGTATCTAAAAAACGCGATGAACTTTTTTTACTTTTTCTATTTTTTTTTTATGATAGAAATGGAGAGAGTCCCTCATGTGTGATCACTCTAATGGTCGGCACATTGAAATGTTCTTTAAAAATTCAGATAAAAATAAAAATAATGGGGGTTAAAGCCGATGACTGGCTTAGATTTTGTATAAGGGGCGCTATACCATACAATAATATAGCAGTGTTGCATTGTAGTTGTGCTTTTAGTTTTGAGCTGTTTGAGCTTAGAGAAGGGCAGAACTACCATGCAGCGTCACTGAGTAGTAGTATGCTACAGCGCTCATGTTAAAAAAATATGGGTGGGGCATTTGGAAAATCCCAAACCTCTTGTTAGCCCTAGTACTATTGTAGTGATCAAATGTTAAATTATTATTGAAATTAGTGAGATGGCCACCGTTGGATCAATTAAATTTGAAATTTGTGATTAACTTTCTTTACTTTTCTCTTTTTAGAGGGCAGAAATGGAAATAGCCTCTTATGTGACTAAAATAGATTTTGAATATTCACATAGTACAGAATGAATCTAAGGTGGAGCAATTTGGATTTTCCAAAGTAGGTCCCACCCATGTGTTAACATGGGTATAGTTCTCCCCATCAGAATGGTTGGGCTTTTGGGTAAATCATGGTTTAAAATCTCGGTTTCAGTCGCGGTATCGGCCGGGCAAAAAAACCGATATGATATCAGTATCAGTTGTGGATATCGGTCCGCCACGGTCGTCGCGGTGTGAATTTTTTTTTAATCTAAAAAAATTCGCAAAAATATCCAAAAAAATCCAGAATATTAGAAAATGCTTGAAAACAATATTTTTTTTTCCATTAGTAACAACAATAAATCAAAATCTCGGTCACCTTAAGTTATGAGTCATGTATGTGTCGCAGTTCGTTGTCTTCTTCAGTATTTCATATAATGCAATTATTATTTTCAAAATTCTAAATATATAGATCTAACATAAATGTATGTAGATCAATCATTTATACACCATACAATGATCATGAATAATTAAAAGAGCATATTTATGATGAAATCCCTAAAAAATGATATATTATAATTCAAATATTAAAAAATCCGAAAATAAAAAAAATTGAAAAAAAAAATTTCAAAATCATATGTATGAGTAGATCTAGCATGAAAGTATGTAGATCTAACTTTTAAATGAAGAACACAACACAAGTGAAAAACCCAATGATTTCTATGCTTCATCTAAAAATAAAAAATAAAAAATACATATTAAAATGCTTTATTTTGATTTTCTCTTACCTTAAATAATATTTTCTTCAAGAAATAGATGTGGGATTTGAAAACATGCAAGAGGGATGTGTGATGGAGTATGGCTGCTGCTATGGGTAGTAAGGAGATGAGAAGAGAGGAGAAGAAAATGAAGATGGGGACAAAAATGAAAAAATTAGGGTTTTAACCCCTTTTATGAGATCTCGGCCGGTATTTTCAGATCTCGATTATTTCAAGATGAACTTCATCTCTGCCAATATCGGCCGAGATTTTAGCGATATATCTCAAGACCATATCGATTCGATACTGACTAATACCAGTTTATATCGACCGATTTTTAAAACCACGAAATAAATGTTATTGAGAATGTGAAAGTCTAGATGGACCGAACTTTTGGGACCGGTCTGTGGACCGATCCCAAAGTTCTCATCTAATATTTGGATGGGAACTTTGGGATCAGTTCACAGATCGATCCCAAAGTCGGTCCATCTATCATCACTCATTGAGAATTGAGTGGGTGAGAAGCACACACCAAACATTAGTACTCCCGAGGTGCAAATTGCCATTTCACGAGGAGACTCATTATCAGTAGAGAAACATATTTATGGAAACTGTCTCCGCTGACATGGTTTTCTGTGATCTGACTTCAGATATTTGGTAACCTACCTAAAACACCCTGCTCCATTTTCTAAAACCACGGAACCGCCACTATGTAAGAAGAAAGTAGCTTCCTTTTAAATAAGTTGATCTAATGAAATGGGCCTAGACTGACCCTACTTGACCACAATCCAAGTTTGGGCATCTTGGGTCTCAACTCAAGTTGAGATCAAATCTGAAAAACAAAGCTTGATCTCAAATCCAGGTCAGGTTCGGGTGGGTCATTTTATAACTTTGTGATCATTCATGAAACGGGGCTGTAACACATGTTCTCCTCAAGTCAGGTTGAGATTGGCCGTCTTGACATTCAGGTCAGGTTCAGGTCAGACTGAAATCAGTTTCGCATGGATGTAGCTTTATATTCAGGTCGAATTCGAGTTGACCCGAAATACGACCCAACTAGCCAAAAAAGCAACCTACCTAAATAAAACCCATCATATGTTTCAATTAGAAATCTTAGAACATGTTTCTGTTAAAACTTGAGTGATTATTACCAAATCCATTTCTTCCCAGCAACAGTATTCAAAATTCCCACTGACAAGTGACAAGGACTCAGCCCTTCTTTTTCAGATTGTGAACCGTACAAAGTCCATGAAATACCCGATTTGTAAAACTTCAGAACCCAGAGTCCTTACTTGAAAAGGGGCCTGATTAGGGGCAGAGCTAAGTTTCCAAATTTTGTGGGTCATTTGCCACAGATGAAAAAAAAGAGGACTGATACACTGCCCTGGATCATATCTCAACCGTACGTGTGGCTGACGCCAATCGAATCTGTATATCTGGACCCATGATACCACCTGTGATTGAGTGCATTGATCGTAGATAATGTCATGTGGCACGTGAGCATTTTTCCTTCGAAAACAAAAGTCAACACCCTGGAATACATAACTTAGAAGGCATGGGTGATGGAAAGTTGTAGAAATGGATTAAGGGGCTATAAAACTTAAGGCTGATTAAATGATCTAAACCTTTAATTCCTTTAATTTTAGGAGAAAGTAACCTTATCAGAGTGGTAAGGAGCCGCCCTTCTCACCTGGCTAGCTGAGATTTAGAATTCTGAATATGCCACTTCTTCCCACATATGTGGGCTGCCTTGCTGCTTGTGTGGATCTTCTTTCTGTGCAGACTCTCTCTTGGATCCCAACTTCCTTTGGCGAAAAAAACCTTTAATTTTAGGTCCCCTTTATTTAATAGCCATGCATTGTTAAAACTTACTATCCTAAAAGTAAATGGTCCCATCTCAAATTAGGAGTGGGAGCAAGTAAAGGGATTGAATTGATGGTAGCTAAGCCCATACATAAAATATATATATATATATATATATATAAAGGGGAGTATCTGTTACCGCTTTTTTTTTTCTTCTACAGAAAACTTTTAGTGAAAATAGTCTGCAGGAAAAAAAAGCATAAAAAGCGATGGTGTAGTTATTTGCATATCTGCAAAAACAGTCGTTTCAAATGGAGAAAAATAAATTTTCTTCAGAAAAGCAGAAATCTAGATAACCGTACCCTTAGAGAGTAGGCATTTTGATCAAAACTTGAGGGGCCCTCTGATTTCATCGAATTGGATTGCTAGGAATTTGTGTTAAATGGTTTACAAGAAAGTATTATCAAAGAGGTTAATGGTGATGATATATGGTAAACAACTTTTGAAGAATTTCATTTACTAGGATGAACACTGGAGAGATATATTTCATCTCCTCTCAATTCATTTTTCATTAAAGAGGAGATTTCTTTTTTCCTTTCATTTTCCATTTTTGGCTGCTTCTAATTTACACTTTTGTTACTTCAATTTTAGACGCTTTAGGAAAACATTTCTTAGAATTATCAGGAACATATTTCCATGTAAATATACTGGCCCTAAATGATTTCAGCTCATTTTTAATCCAACTAACGGAGTTGCCTCAAAATCCCTGTCTCCTTTTGGCTTCCTTTTGGTCCATGGCGAAACAAAGCGAATATACTGGTCAAGATCTCATTAATGTTGGCCGGATGTAGATCTCATTCAAGATAAAATCACATGAGATTCTTGTTTTAAAAAATCAATGTAACCTCAAAACGACTAGAATATAAATGCTGTTTTGGTGCCAAGAGGAAAAAAACACACACGAACACGCATGTGGGCAAACACAAACAAACACACATAAGAGAAAGAAGAAAAACATAAAAAAAGAAAAAAAAAGAAAAAGCGAGGAAGAGAAAGTAGATTGAGAAAAATGTTACACAGTGACGCGGCACAGCACGACGACAACCCGACCTGGCCGTGCCTCAGTCATGTCCCTGCTACATACATACTTCACTCCTTATACAGGAACGGCTTCTGGCTTGCCGTGACTCCATGCCATTCATTCGTGCCGTTCGAGTTCGTCTCTTCTAGGTACCTTTTGGGCTTAAAAAGCAAAAGTTCTTACACTAACAAAAATAAAAAAATACATGTAGATACATATTTAAGTGGTTCGGTTAAATTTGACCTATTCCATTTAAATGATTAACCATTTAGATTTTTCTACTTTAAGGCTTTTCAATAGGATTACATTTAAAGCCTTTATAATCTTTTTGGAGAATAAAAAATAAAATAAAAGACAATATTTTTATATTTACAACGAAGAAAATGAAAAAAAAAATAGATTTTGGGAAAATTTACTGTACGAAGCTCTAAATCCCACAATTACCCAATACAAGATTAGAGAACTAGAAATTACCATGATAGATCGTACATAATAATGACATGGAAAGTGTACAATTTTACCCTTTCCATGCGAATCCTAATGACTAGGATATCCAAGGTGCAATATCCATGCAGTGCCGATATCGCACTATTAGATATCCTACAAGTGTATAGGTATCGACAGGTCGATATCCTCTGCTTGGTAGGATATTGCATAGTTACCTACTCCACTTTTTACACAACGTAGAGACCTCGTTTCCAAAAGACTGCATTTTCCAAAAGTTGCAGTAAAACTCCGTTTCCAAAAAGCTGCAGAGCTTCGTTTCCGTTTCCATCTCGTTTTTGTCTGTGGGTTTACGCCAAGGATATTAAGATTCCATCTTCTTTCTTCACTACTTTTAACATTTTTATTCATCACAAAAGGTATGTAGGACCATTATAATTTCTGAATAGGTTAAAAAAATGCCATAAATTTGTTTTTGATAAACCTTTTTTTTCTGCTTTGATTCTTATGATGGAAACCGTAAATCACTCGTTAAGATCTAGATCCCTCCATGAAATGCATTATTTTGTTTAAACTTGCCTGGATTTTTTTTATATATACTTCTCTCTCATGTTATATCTCTTCACCATTAACCTATTTAATAGTCCATTGGTGAAGCCTTTTTTTTTTTTTTTAATTTTTATGTTATAATAAAATGTATGAATTTGTTACTTCACTAGAAAATAAGGCAGAGAGTCCTATGATTACTAAAATTGTGTGGCCATTATATAGCTGTTCTATATAAATCTCTACACAAGTGATTTGATGCGTAAATTCATCCTCGATGATACTACATATTTCCAACCCATGCAATTTTTTAATAAATTATATTTATTTATTATTTGAATTTAGGATGTTCAAGACTACTATTTGATCTTTATACTACACTTTATGGAGAATTAGACATGGATCGCTCACATCCAATAATATAACGCGTGGAGACCAAAGCCTATCTTTGGCTATAACAACATAACTTACAATTCATAATTAAAAAGTGCAGCAGAAACCAAATTTTGAAGTGAAGAAACATGTACCCTTCACATTCAATACATATATCATACAGCCGGAACTACATTAGTAGCCTAAGAGTGATACAAAATCTGATTGAATTTAGATTATTTCGATATGGAGTCGATCCTTATCCTTTTCTGTATTATCCATAGAAATGATGGTGTTGCCAGTAGCAAACAATAACCACAACTTTAAGTATCGAATAAATCACATACTGCTCGATATCTTTAATTATCATTTTTATTAACCTAAGTCAATTGGATGCGCAGCAGGTGTACAATATCTCAATTAGACCAAGATGATG
>QPKB01000001.1:46781688-46796825 GCA_003546025.1 Camphora micrantha
CTCATAAACCCTCCTAAATGGCTACCAAAGGCCTATAAATAGGAGGGCATTCCAAAGGGAAAGAAGCCCGGATCTAGCTCTCGCTCTCCCCCCGAAGAAGACAAAAAATCTAGAAGCCCTGCAACTCTGCTGCAAAGACCACCAAAAAGTGATTGAAGCACCCTTGGGGGGCCACCCCCCCAAGGACCTCCCTTCTTCTACCAACATGGCTAAAACGTGGCTTTTCAGCCCGTTTACTTAGCTTTTTATCGGATATAAGACCTTCTCTTGGTCTTTGTCCTTTAAAAATCTGAGGTTAAAAAGCCAAGCCAAGAATCCAAGCATCGTGTTCTCATCTGCATGGACGATGGAGGAGCCCATACATGACTTGCGACCGTCGATCTGAACGTGTCCCGACAATCGAGTGAGAAGTCAGATTCCTTTTCTTGATTTCTATTGTACTTTATTTTTCTTTTAGAGACAAAAATCACAATTCTTGTCTTTCATAACGAATAAGACTTGTAAATCGCCTTTTACGGCAAAATCGCCTTTCACGGCAACAAATGAAATCGCCTTTCACGGCATTCAAAAAAAACCCTTTTGTCTCTTTTCTTAAAATATGCGTGCAATAGAAACTAGAAAAAGTTTCATTTCCCCTTTCTACTTGTGAAGGTGGATCTTCGGATCACCGTTTCTAAATTCTAAGTAGAAAAGTGAAATTGGCATACCCGTACAAAAAAAAAAAGATGTTGATACCCTTTATCTTTTTCTTCTCCTCCCCTCGGCCGTACCCCGAAAGACCCGGGGCGGAGGCAGCGGGAGAGAGGGAAGAAATCGGGTCCATCAGTCTAGAGCCCTTAGACATAAACAAACAATTATTATGGTGTGCCTCTGTATTATCCCAATAGGTGATGTTCTGAATAATTTGTGATATGCAATACTTCTTCAAATAATTGCTATTTGAATAGTTGAGACAGTGGCTAACGGCTTTGTGGACGCATTGGCTAAAGTAAACAAGGGGTATAGGTCTTCAGATTTTCTGGCTTTTACTGTGTAATCAGTGTTTGATTTATTGGTATGATTCTGTTAAACATTGTTATATCCTTATTTGTTAATACAATTTGCCGTTGCCATTTCAAAAAAAATAGTTAAGAGTTCCATTCTTCTTTGGCTATCTTCTGTTCATGTGACAGAACAGAACATGCACAGGGTTCAAATCTCATTTTTAACAATGTGAAATGAATCAGTTTCTGGTTTTATCTTTCCGCAGCATTATGAAATGCTGTGAATAAAACAGTTCTGCGAATAAAAGTCTTCTGCAAACTGAATTAATGTGACAGAATGCTTTTTGTCTGATCTAGAACAGGTACTGCAATTCAAGCTGAATCGAAGACAATTACTATTTTCTTTAATTTGAAATGAACAATAACATCAGATTTATGAAATAACTCTCTGCTCCTGTTCTGCTGTTTTGGTCAGATTTTGGCTTTTCTCATGTAGTGGCCAATTGAACAAACATATTAATATTGTTAAATTACAGGCTATAATATTACGTGACTTTAAAATCAAATTGGTCTGAGTTATTCTGGTTGTCCATTGACAGTAACAAATTGAAAATCATAAAACTGCACTGTAGATTTGTTTGTTCATGTAACATGTTTTGGATTCAAATCCAACCTAGATGGTCAATATAGAAGCGTCATCTTCCCAGACTGCACCAGAAATAAGAATGACTGTATACTGTAATGTGGACAATTGAGACTTTCAAAAGTAATGAACTCTAATTTATGATATGCCTGATGTAAAGATAAAAGCATCAAGGACACAAACCTGAATGCATGTCCACCTACAAAAAAAATAAAAAAAAAATGCAGAGAAATGGAAAAAGTAAGGTCCTATGGTCACTTTGGTACTGAAGGTAGTACACCTGGTTGTTATTTAGTGTAGCAACATCATATAGTGGAGGCCAATCCTCCTTTGCAGCCAACAAATGAGCTGCCTCCTTCAAATGTTTCAAGGCATGAACTTCATCAAACATCCATGGGAAAATCATCTGTATTAAACCATATAATAGAATGTCAATTCAGAGAGATTTAGTAAAAATTATAACAAAGGTGCCACATACTAAATAATATCACAAAGAATAGTTAAGGGCAGTACACAATAAATATTATCCCCATAGACACATTATGCAAGTTTCACATATAAAGGCACGCAAGTCCTTTGGTGGTCCTTCAGTGCAGAACAGCGGGTAGGGGCATTTGGATAGGATTAAGAGTAATAGTAAGGGTCAAGTTGTAAAGTATGACCAAAGTTGGGGAGTATTTTGTAAATACTAAAAATACAGAAATCTACATATTGGGCTCTACCATCCGTCATGTAATACTCGTCAATACTTTGCTTTTAATAATAGAAACTCTTCCTTCCCTTCTAATATTAGGTTTATGAGTGTTTGATGAAGTTCAACATGGCAGGCTTATTAAAGGTGCGCGCCAGGCGCAGTGAGGCTCAACAATTGCGCCTCAACTATTGGTAGTCGAGGCGACTTGAAACAGGCAACCAATAAGCCCTTAAGGCGAGTGCCTCGTGTCCAGGCTCAAGTCGCAGCAGGCGTGCGCCTGCGCCTGCTTGTTTTCATCAGGCGAAAGAAACGGAAGGGGCTAAATGAAAATTTTCTAACATAAATAAAGGAGGCCAGAAGCCCTAGCTTCTTCTAATATCATCCGACGAAAAAAAAAAGGGGGAGAAGGAGAAAAAGAAACAGCAGCAGCGACTCCGACTCAGAAGAAGCCACGTCCGACGTCCGACGTTTGCAGCCTCTCACTTCCGCTGAGCTGCAACTTCCTCTGCGCCGACGTCACATATGCAGCCTCTCACGTTCGCTGAGCTGCGACGTCTGGAAGAAGAAGAGCTGCGACGTCACTTCTGCTGAGTTGCGACGTCCCAGCCTCTGCTGCAGCCTCTCACGTCTGGTACTGCAGCGACATCCGGCGTCCATTGGAATTATTTTTTTTTTTTTGCTCCTGCCTTTTTTTTTTTTTTTTTTTCAGCCGCTGTGTTTGTTACAGCATGTTGTTTTGCTGCTAGTCTCGACTCTTAACAGTGTTCTTGCTGCTGCTGCTAATTTTTTTAATTTGTGCAGCTGTTTTTTTTTTTTTTTTTCTCTGCAGCTGTTTTTTTTTTTTTCTGCTGCTGTTTCTTTTTTTTTTTTTTTTCTTTTTGCTCTGCTGTTGTTGTTATTATTATTCTTTTGCTCTTCTGCTTTTTTTTTCAGCTGCTGCTTTTGTTACAGCATGTTGTTTTGCTGCTAGTCTGCAGATGCTTTTTTTTTTTTGCTGCAAATTCCTTTTGTATGCTTGTTGTTTCTAATTTTTTTTCTCAATTGTTTATAGATGTCAACGGAAGGTAGTAGTAGAAAGGACCAAGCATGGCAGTATGCACATTTGGAAAATCCACAAAATAATAATAGGTTCAAATGTAATTTTTGTGGCAAAATATCAAATGGAAGTGTTTATTGGGTCAAGCAACATCTTGCTGGGGGTTTCAGGAATATTACTGCTTGTCCAAAATGTCCAGCTGAAGTTAGAGAAGAGATTAGAGAGTACATGACAAAGAAAAAGATAGAAAAGAAGAAATGAATATGTTGCCTCATTTTGATGAATTGGCTAATGCGTATGAAGAGGATGAAGATGATGATGTAGAGGTCATTGAACGTGGTAAAAGACCCTTGGCTCATGGTAGTCAAGTTTCTAATGCTCGTGGAAGTACTACTATCTCCACTGTGTCCAAACCTAAAAAGCCAAAGCAAAAAGGGCCTATTGATGTATTCTTCACTCCCAATCCGGGCATTGTTGTGCAAAATCGAAAAGCCCAAGGAAAACAAACAGGAATTGATGAAATGATCCGTATAGAAAAGAATTAAGAGAGAGGGCATGTTTAAGAATTGCAAGGTGGATGTATGATGTTGGAATTCCTTTTAATGCAGTTAATTATGATAGTTTTGGACCAATGATTGAAGCTATTGGGCAATATAGTCCTGGTATGAAACCACCAAGTTACCATGAGGTGCGAGTTCCTCTTCTTAAGAAAGAGATAGAGCATACTAATAATTTGATGAAGGGTCACCGGGATGATTGGGTAAAGTATGGATGTTCTATAATGATGGATGGGTGGACTGACAAGAAAGGGAGGACATTACTTAATTTTTTAGTGAATTGTCCCAAAGGAACCATGTTTGTGGAGTCAATTGACGCTTCTAGCTGCTCAAAGGATGCAGAAAAAATGTTTCAACTAATTGACAAGTTTGTGGAGCGTATTAGAGAAACTAATGTGGTCCAGATTGTCACAAACAGTGTTGCAGCTAATGTGTTGGCGGGTAAAAATTAGTGGTTATTGGAAAAAAGTTTCTTATTTAGGAGTATTAAAAGAATCAGTTATCTAAAACTCTTTTTTTTATCTCTTTCTTTGTTTTGGTTTTAACAGGAAAGTTTTTGGAGGCAAAGTTTGCACACTTGTATTGGACACCATGTGCTGCCCACTGTTTGGACTTGATGTTGGAAGACATTTTTAAGATACCAAGTCTCAAGAGAACATTTGAAATGGCTATTGTGGTACATGGGTTCATTTATAACCGCCCAACTTTGCTAAAAATGATGAGGCAGTTTACACAAATGAAAGAGTTGATCAAGCCTGCAAAAACCCGATTTTGCAACTGCCTTTCTCACTTTAGCAAGGATTCATCAACAAAAAAACAACTTGAGGAAGATGTTCACTTCAGAGGAATGGACAACAAGGAAATGGGCAGAGGAGCAACAGGGTAAATGGGTTGCACAAATTATGTTAATGCCTCCATTTTGGAACACTGTTGTCTATGCCCTTAAGGTTTCGGGTCCTCTTCTTTGTGTACTTAGATTGGTTGATAGTGAGAAAAAGCCTCCCATGGGATACATTTTATGAAGCTATGAATCGGGCTAAAGAACCCATTTCAAATGCTTTTGGTGGAAAAGAAGAAAGATATAATAATATCTTTGAAATCATTGACAGAAGGTGGGATGTTCAATTGCATCGTCCTTTGCATGCAGCTGGATATTTTTTTGAACCCAGCGTTCTTTTATTCGAATCCCATTATTGAGCACGATAATGAAGTTATGTCAGGGTTGTATAATTGCATATCAAAGCTGGTCCCAAATATTGATGCACAAGATAAAATCAGTCAAGAGTTGTCTATTTATAAGCAAGCTGAAAATTTATTTGGGTTGCCTATGGCGATTAGGCAAAGGGAAACAACAGCACCGAGTAAACTATTTTATCCCTGTTAATGAGGCCCAAACTCGCAGGCCCATTTAGGCCCAGTCATTGTATTTTAGTCAAAGCACACATGTACATACTTAGTTTGTTAGCTACTTTTTAGGATCTGAGATATGATTAGATATTCTTAATTGGATGTAATTAGGGCATTCAGCCCCTACATATACGAAAGACAATCGACCCTCAAAGGGCATGCAATTCAGCACATTACTGTTTCTATTTCCATCTCTCACATTGACATGGTATCAGAGCAAGACGACAAATAGTGCTTCAGTTATTCTTTTCTTTAAGATCCAACGATTTGTGGATCCTCCTTGTCATCTTCCAAGATCTGGAAGCCATTCAGACACCATTCTTCAGGCTGGTCGCCTGTGATCATCCCTAATCAACTCAGATCAGACGTGGCCCACCTACGATCATCATCACCATATCAGCGGAATCAACCCATCTAGGTCGCCTGGTTCTCTACTTATTTATAAAGAATTTTTCAAGATTTATGGATCATCAAAGGTAGGCCTTCTATTTTTTGTGGAAATTCAGTTTTATCCACTTGTTTTCATCTCAGTCGTCCAAATTTTTGGATTTAGATTTGCTCTGCCTGGGACCACTGCCAATTGTTGCGAAAATATTATACCTTTCCATCCCCACTCTTTGATCCGACCATTGATCATCTGCTGGGGCCCACGTGGGCATTCTTTCATTGACATCCAGGACGTTTTGTATGCACTGTTTTGTGCTTTTTGGCTGTGGCTGTTTTCTGCTACTGTATTGTTGCCGTCGACCATTTCGGTCTCTTGCTGCCTATTGCCGCCTATTGGTTTCACATATAGTTGCATAAATCTGTTGTTAGACCATCCCCATCCTCAGATCTGTCCACTGATCACTTGGTGGGGCCCACATACAGAACTACACAGGGTCGTCTGAGTCATACTGTGTCTCTGGGACATATTCTGGGCATCTTGAAACAGTGCTCTTGGCTTGATCAAAGGATTTGTCGCTACGTGATTGGTTTGATCATCATTCTACTCGTTCATCTGAATTGTTGTTACAAATGGAGAAATCTGAAATCAACTCAATCAAGTTTAATGGCAAAAATTATCCATTTTGGGCCTTTCAATTAGAACTTTACCTAGAGGGTAAAGAATTATGGGGTCATATCTCTGGAACCTCGTCGATCTGCTCTTCCGAGCTTTCCAACAATATATTATAATGGCGAATCGGGCGGGCGGATCGAAAGTTACGGCCCCAACCACCCCGGCCGGTCCGCGGGGAGCTCCCATCCGGAAGGCACAAGTAGTTTCGTTCGTGAATACACCTCGGGTGCGATCATACCAGCGCGAATGCACCGGATCCTATCAGAACTCCGCAGTTAAGCGTGCTTGGGCGAGAGTAGTACTAGGATGGGTGACCCCCTGGGAAGTCCTTGTGTTGCACCCCCTCTTTGCTTTCTGCGTTAATTTGGGCCCGCCGACGGTCGTCTCGCCTTCGCTTTTCAATTTTATTTTATTTTTTTTGCATGTGGCCCCTCTGCGTCGCGAACCCATTCCTGGTCACGCGGGGGGCGTCCTCCTGGTTTCGGAGAGATGGGCGTCGGGCGCCCGGGGCAAAAAACCGAGGGGAACAGGCAACAAACCGAGGGCACCGCGTCGAGAATGGTCGAATCCGACCCCGCCGGAGGCGCGGAACGGGCTTGCCTGTTCACCCCGTCGATCTGCTCTTCCCGAGCTTTCCAACGATATATTATAATGGCGAATCGGGCGGGCGGATCGACAGTTACGGCCCCGACTACCCCGGCCGGTCCGCGTGGAGCTCCCATCCGGAAGGCACAAGTAGTTTCGTTCGCGAATATACCTCGGGTGCGATCATACCAGCGCTAATGCACCGGATCCCATCAGAACTCCGCAGTTAAGCGTGCTTGGGCGAGAGTAGTACTAGGATGGGTGACCTCCTGGGAAGTCCTCGTGTTGCACCCCCTTTTTGCTTTCCGCGTCAATTTGGGCCCGCCGACGATCGTTTCGCCTTCGCTTTTCAATTTTTTTTTTTTTTTTTTTTGGCATGTGGCCCCTCTGCGTCGCGAACCCTTTCCTGGTCACGCGGGGGGCGTCCTCCTGGTTTCGGAGCGATGGGCGTCGGGCGCCCGGGGCAAAAAACCGAGGGGAACAGGCAACAAACCGAGGGCACCGCGTCGAGAATGGTCGAATCCGACCCCGCCGGAGGCGCGGAACGGGCTTGCCTGTTCACCCCGTCGATCTGCTCTTCCCGAGCTTTCCGACGATATATTATAATGGCGAATCGGGCGGGCGGATCGACAGTTACGGCCCCGACTACCCCGGCCGGTCCGCGTGGAGCTCCCATCCGGAAGGCACAAGTAGTTTCGTTCGCGAATATACCTCGGGTGCGATCATACCAGCGCTAATCATACCAGCGCTAATGCACCGGATCCCATCAGAACTCCGCAGTTAAGCGTGCTTGGGCGAGAGTAGTACTAGGATGGGTGACCTCCTGGGAAGTCCTCGTGTTGCACCCCCTTTTTGCTTTCCGCGTCAATTTGGGCCCGCCGACGATCGTTTCGCCTTCGCTTTTCAATTTTTTTTTCTTTTTTTTTTCGGCATGTGGCCCCTCTGCGTCGCGAACCCTTTCCTGGTCACGCGGGGGCGTCCTCCTGGTTTCGGAGCGATGGGCGTCGGGCGCCCGGGGCAAAAAACCGAGGGGAACAGGCAACAAACTGAGCGCACCTGGTCGAGAATGGTCGAATCCGACCCCGCCGGAGGCGCGGAACGGGCTTGCCGGATCACCCCGTCGATCTGCTCTTCCCGAGCTTTCCGACGGTATATTATAATGGCGAATCGGGCGGGCGGATCGACAGTTACGGCCCCGACTACCCCGGCCGGTCCGCGTGGAGCTCCCATCCGGAAGGCACAAGTAGTTTCGTTCGCGAATATACCTCGGGTGCGATCATACCAGCGCTAATGCACCGGATCCCATCAGAACTCCGCAGTGAAGCGTGCTTGGGCGAGAGTAGTACTAGGATGGGTGACCTCCTGGGAAGTCCTCGTGTTGCACCCCCTTTTTGCTTTCCGCGTCAATTTGGGCCCTCCGACGATCGTTTCGCCTTCGCTTTTCAATTTTTTTTTCATTTTTTTTTTTTCGGCATGTGGCCCATCTGCGTAGCGAACCCTTTCCGGGTCACGCGGGGGGCGTCCTCCTGGTTTCGGAGCGATGGGCGTCGGGCGCCCGGGGCAAAAAACCGAGGGGAACAGGCAACAAACCGAGGGGCACCGCGTCGAGAATGGTCGAATTCCGACCCCGCCGGAGGCGCGGAACGGGCTTGCCGGTTCACCCCGTCGATCTGCTCTTCCCGAGCTTTCCGACGGTATATTATAATGGCGAATCGGGCGGGCGGATCGACAGTTACGGCCCCGACTACCCCGGCCGGTCCGCGTGGAGCTCCCATCCGGAAGGCACAAGTAGTTTCGTTCGCGAATATACCTCGGGTGCGATCATACCAGCGCTAATGCACCGGATCCCATCAGAACTCCGCAGTTAAGCGTGCTTGGGCGAGAGTAGTACTAGGATGGGTGACCTCCTGGGAAGTCCTCGTGTTGCACCCCCTTTTTGCTTTCCGCGTCAATTTGGGCCCGCCGACGATCGTTTCGCCTTCGCTTTTCAATTTTTTTTTTTTTTTTTTTTTATTTTTTTGCATGTGGCCCCTCTGCGTCGCGAACCCTTTCCTGGTCACGCGAGGAGCGTCCTCCTGGTTTCGGAGCGACGGGCGTCGGGCGCCCGGGGCAATAAACCGAGGGGAACAGGCAACAAACCGGGGGCACCGGGTAGAGAATGGTCGAATCCGACACCGGCGGAGGCGCGGAACGGGCTTGCCTGTTCGCCCCTTCGATCTGCTCTTCCCGAGCTTTCCGACGGTATATTATAATGGCGAATCGGGCGGGAGGATCGACAGTTTCGGCCCCGACTACCCCGGCCGGTCCGCGTGGAGCTCCCATCCGGAAGGCACAAGTAGTTTCGTTCGCGAATATACCTCGGGTGCGATCATACCAGCGCTAATGCACCGGATCCCATCAGAACTCCGCAGTTAAGCGTGCTTGGGCGAGAGTAGTACTAGGATGGGTGACCTCCTGGGAAGTCCTCGTGTTGCACCCCCTTTTTGCTTTCCGCGTCAATTTGGGCCCGCCGACGATCGTTTCGCCTTCGCTTTTCAATTTTTTTTTTCTTTTTTTTTGGCATGTGGCCCCTCTGCGTCGCGAACCCTTTCCTGGTCACGCGGGGGGCGTCCTCCTGGTTTCGGAGCGATGGGCGTCGGGCGCCCGGGGCAAAAAACCGAGGGGAACAGGCAACAAACCGAGGGCACCGCGTCGAGAATGGTCGAATCCGACCCCGCCGGAGGCGCGGAACGGGCTTGCCGGTTCACCCCGTCGATCTGCTCTTCCCGAGCTTTCCGACGGTATATTATAATGGCGAATCGGGCGGCGGATCGACAGTTACGGCCCCGACTACCCCGGCCGGTCCGCGGGAGCTCCCATCCGGAAGGCACAAGTAGTTTCGTTCGCGAATATACCTCGGGTGCGATCATACCAGCGCTAATGCACCGGATCCCATCAGAACTCCGCAGTTAAGCGTGCTTGGGCGAGAGTAGTACTAGGATGGGTGACCTCCTGGGAAGTCCTCGTGTTGCACCCCCTTTTTGCTTTCCGCGTCAATTTGGGCCCGCCGACGATCGTTTCGCCTTCGCTTTTCAATTTTTCTTTTTTTTTTTTTTCGGCATGTGGCCCCTCTGCGTCGCGAACCCTTTCCTGGTCACGCGGGGGGCGTCCTCCTGGTTTCGGAACGATGGGCGTCGGGCGCCCGGGGCAATAAACCGAGGGGAACAGGCAACAAACCGAGGGCAGCGCGTCGAGAATGGTCGAATCCGACTCCGCCGGAGGGGCAGAACGGACTTGCCGGTTCACCCCGTCGATCTGCTCTTCCGAGCTTTCCGACGGATATATTATAATGGCGAATCGGGCGGGCGGATCGACAGTTACGGCCCCGACTACCCCGGCCGGTCCGCGTGGAGCTCCCATCCGGAAGGCACAAGTAGTTTCGTTCGCGAATATACCTCGGGTGCGATCATACCAGCGCTAATGCACCGGATCCCATCAGAACTCCGCAGTTAAGCGTGCTTGGGCGAGAGTAGTACTAGGATGGGTGACCTCCTGGGAAGTCCTCGTGTTGCACCCCCTTTTTGCTTTCCGCGTCAATTTGGGCCCGCCGACGATCGTTTCGCCTTCGCTTTTTTTCTTTTTTTTTTTTTTTTTTTTTTGCATGTGGCCCCTCTGCGTCGCGAACCCTTTCCTGGTCACGCGGGGGGCGTCCTCCTGGTTTCGGAGCGATGGGCGTCGGGCGCCCGGGGCAAAAAACCGAGGGGAACAGGCAACAAACCGAGGGCACCGCGTCGAGAATGGTCGAATCCGACCCCGCCGGAGGCGCGGAACGGGCTTGCCGGTTCGCCCCGTCGATCTGCTCTTCCCGAGCTTTCCGACGGTATATATTATAATGGCGAATCGGGCGGGCGGATCGACAGTTACGGCCCCGACTACCCCGGCCGGTCCGCGTGGAGCTCCCATCCGGAAGGCACAAGTAGTTTCGTTCGCGAATATACCTCGGGTGCGATCATACCAGCGCTAATGCACCGGATCCCATCAGAACTCCGCAGTTAAGCGTGCTTGGGCGAGAGTAGTACTAGGATGGGTGACCTCCTGGGAAGTCCTCGTGTTGCACCCCCTTTTTGCTTTCCGCGTCAATTTGGGCCCGCCGACGATCGTTTCGCCTTCGCTTTTCAATTTTTTTTTTTTTTTTTATTTTTTTGCATGTGGCCCCTCTGCGTCGCGAACCCTTTCCTGGTCACGCGGGGGGCGTCCTCCTGGTTTCGGAGCGACGGGCGTCGGGCGCCCGGGGCAATAAACCGAGGGGAACAGGCAACAAACCGAGGGCACCGCGTCGAGAATGGTCGAATCCGACCCCGCCGGAGGCGCGGAACGGGCTTGCCGGTTCGCCCCGTCGATCTGCTCTTCCCGAGCTTTCCGACGGTATATTATAATGGCGAATCGGGCGGGCGGATCGACAGTTACGGCCCCGACTACCCCGGCCGGTCCGCGTGGAGCTCCCATCCGGAAGGCACAAGTAGTTTCGTTCGCGAATATACCTCGGGTGCGATCATACCAGCGCTAATGCACCGGATCCCATCAGAACTCCGCAGTTAAGCGTGCTTGGGCGAGAGTAGTACTAGGATGGGTGACTGGAATGACGGTGACCTCCTGGGAAGTCCTCGTGTTGCACCCCCTTTTTGCTTTCCGCGTCAATTTGGGCCCGCCGACGATCGTTTCGCCTTCGCTTTTCAATTTTTTTTTTTTTATTTTTATTTTTTTGCATGTGGCCCCTCTGCGTCGCGCGAACCCTTTTCCTGGTCACGCGGGGGGCGTCCTCCTGGTTTCGGAGCGATGGGCGTCGGGCGCCCGGGGCAATAAACCGAGGGGAACAGGCAACAAACCGAGGGCACCGCGTCGAGAATGGTCGAATCCGACCCCGCCGGAGGCGCGGAACGGGCTTGCCTGTTCACCTCCGTCGATCTGCCATTCCCGAGCTTTCCGACGATATATTATAATGGCGAATCGGGCAGGCGGATCGATAGTTACGGCACCGACTACCCGGCCGGTCTGCGTGGAGCTCCCATCCGTTAGGCACAAGTTGTTTCTTTCGCGAATATACCTCGAGTGCGATCATACCAGCGCTAATGCACCGGATCCCATCAGAACTCCGCAGTTAAGCGTGCTTGGGCGAGAGTAGTACTAGGATGGGTGACCTCCTGGGAAGTCCTCGTGTTGCACCCCCTTTTTGCTTTCCGCGTCAATTTGGGCCCGCCGACGATAGTTTCGCCTTCGCTTTTCTTCTTTTTTTTTTTTTTTTTTTTCGGCATGTGGCCCCTCTGCGTCGCGAACCCTTTCCGGGTCACGCGGGGGGCGTCCTCCTGGTTTCGGAGCGATGGGCGTCGGGCGCCCGGGGCAAAAAACCGAGGGGAACAGGCAACAAACCGAGGGCACCGCGTGGAGAATGGTCGAATCCGACCCCGCCGGAGGCGCGGAACGGGCTTGCCGGTTCCCCCGTCGATCTGCTCTTCACGAGCTTTCCGACGATATATTATAATGGCGAATCGGGCGGGCGGATCGACAGTTACGGCCCCGACAAACCCGGCCGGTCCGCGTGGGAGCTCCCATCCGGAAGGCACAAGTAGTTTCGTTCGCAAATATACCTCGGGTGCGATCATACCAGCGCTAATGCACCGGATCCCATCAGAACTCCGCAGTTAAGCGTGCTTGGGCGAGAGTAGTACTAGGATGGGTGACCTCCTGGGAAGTCCTCGTGTTGCACCCCCTTTTTGCTTTCCGCGTCAATTTGGCCCGCCGACGATCGTTTCGCCTTCGCTTTTCTTCTTTTTTTTTTTTTTTTTTTGCATGCGGCCCCTCTGCGTCGCGAACCCGTTCCTGGTCAAGCGGGGGGCGTCCTCCTGGCTTCGTAGCGATGTGCGTCGGGCGCCCGAGCCAAAAAACCGAGGGGAACAGGCAACAAACCGAGGGCACCGCGTCGAGAATGGTCGAATCCGACCCCGCCGGAGGCGCGGAACGGGCTTGCCGGTTCACCCCGTCGATCTGCTCTTCCCGAGCTTTCCGACGATATATTATAATGGCGAATCGGACGGGCGGATCGACAGTAACGACCCCGACCACCCCGGCCGGTCCGCGTGGATCTCCCATCCGGAAGGCACATGTAGTTTCGTTCGCGAATACACCTCGGGTGCGATCATACCAGCGCTAATGCGACGGATCCCATCAGAACTCCGCAGTTAAGCGTGCTTGGGCGAGAGTAGTACTTGGATGGGTGACCTCCTGGGAAGTCCTCGTGTTGCACCCCCTTTTAGCTTTCCGCGTCAATTTGGGCCCGCCGACGATCGTTTCGCCTTCGCTTTTCCTTCTTTTTGTTTTTTTTTTTTTTTTGCATGTGGCCCCTCTGCGTCGCGGACCCGTTCCTGGTCACGCGGGGGCGTCCTCCTGGTTTCGGAGCGATGGGATTCGGGCGCCCGGGGCAAAAAAACCGAGGGGAACAGGCAACAAACCGAGGGCACCGCGTCCGAGAATGGTCGAATCCGACCCCGCCGGAGGCGCGGAACGGGCTTGCCGGTTCCCCCGTCGATCTGCTCTTCACGAGCTTTCCGACGGTATATTATAATGGCGAATCGGGCGGGCGGATCGACAGTTACGGCCCCGACAAACCCGGCCGGTCCGCGGGGAGCTCCCATCCGGAAGGCACAAGTAGTTTCGTTCGCGAATATACCTCGGGTGCGATCATACCAGCGCTAATGCACCGGATCCCATCAGAACTCCGCAGTTAAGCGTGCTTGGGCGAGAGTAGTACTAGGATGGGTGACCTCCTGGGAAGTCCTCGTGTTGCACCCCCTTTTTGCTTTCCGCGTCAATTGGGCCCGCCGACGATCGTTTCGCCTTCGCTTTTCCTTCTTTTTTTTTTTTTTTTTTTTTTGCATGTGGCCCCTCTGCGTCGCGGACCCGTTCCTGGTCACGCGGGGGGCGTCCTCCTGGTTTCGGAGCGATGGGGATTCGGGCGCCCGGGGCAAAAAACCGAGGGGAACAGGCAACAAACCGAGGGCACCGCGTCGAGAATGGTCGAATCCGACCCCGCCGGAGGCGCGGAACGGGCTTGCCGGTTCCCCCCGTCGATCTGCTCTTCACGAGCTTTCCGACGTATATATTTATAATGGCGAATCGGGCGGGCGGATCGACAGTTACGGCCCCGACAAACCCGGCCGGTCCGCGGGGAGCTCCCATCCGGAAGGCACAAGTAGTTTCGTTCGCGAATATACCTCGGGTGCGATCATACCAGCGCTAATGCACCGGATCCCATCAGAACTCCGCAGTTAAGCGTGCTTGGGCGAGAGTAGTACTAGGATGGGTGACCTCCTGGGAAGTCCTCGTGTTTGCACCCCTTTTTGCTTTCCGCGTCAATTTGGGCCCGCCGACGATCGTTTCGCCTTCGCTTTTCCTTCTTTTTGTTTTTTTTTTTTTTGCATGTGGCCCCTCTGCGTCGCGAACCCGTTTCCTGGTCACGCGGGGGCGTCCTCCTGGTTTCGGAGCGATGGGATTCGGGCGCCCGGGGCAAAAAACCGAGGGGAAACAGGCAACAAACCGAGGGCACCGCGTGGAGAATGGTCGAATCCGACCCCGCCGGAGGCGCGGAACGGGCTTGCCTGTTCCCCCCGTCGATCTGCTCTTCACGAGCTTTCCGACGATATATTATAATGGCGAATCGGGCGGGCGGATCGAAAGTTACGGCCCCGACAACCCCGGCCGGTCCGCGGGGAGCTCCCATCCGGAAGGCACAAGTAGTTTCGTTCGCGAATTATACCTCGGGTGCGATCATACCAGCGCTAATGCAACGGATCCCATCAGAACTCCGCAGTTAAGCGTGCTTGGGCGAGAGTAGTACTAGGATGGGTGACCTCCTGGGAAGTCCTCGTGTTGCACCCCCTTTTTTGCTTTCCGCGTCAATATTGGCCCCGCCGACGATCGTTTCGCCTTCGCTTTTTCCTTCTTTTGTTTTTTTTTTTTTGCATGTGGCCCCTCTGCGTCGCGGACCCGTTCCTGGTCACGCGGGGGCGTCCTCCTGGTTTCGGAGCGATGGGATTCGGGCGCCCGGGCAAAAAACCGAGGGGAACAGGCAACAAACCGAGGGCACCGCGTGGAGAATGGTCGAATCCGACCCCGCCGGAGGCGCGGAACGGGCTTGCC
>QPKB01000001.1:46798960-46833171 GCA_003546025.1 Camphora micrantha
ATGTTAGGTTTTGGGTAGGAATACAATGGATCTTGTTCATCTGAACATTCTTATCACATCCTCTATCTCAAATTGGTGTTAGGGTTGTGATCGAGCGTTGTGGTAATCTCGGATTGGGTATTGGTTAGGATCTATTGCATTTTTCTTCAAACCCCGGTGAAGGCAAGTACATTATCATGATTTGATATTGAATATGTGTTTTGGTCTTTGATCCCTAATCTAATGCATATAGGTTTCTTTAATTGTTTCCCATTTTCAAAATGATTAATGGTAGATTAGGATTTTGAAATCGATTTTTTGGGTTATTTGGTATTTGGTTAATGAAAATGTGGATTCCATCCTTATTCTAATGGAATGTGATTTGTACATATTTTGGATGGATTGGATACTTGTTTGGTGCAGGGAGAAAAATGGATTAAAAAAAGGGAAAAAACCCAAATTTTTGTGACTGTACGAACTCGGCCAACATTCTGGACGTTGTACATTCAAACGTTGCCATTGAATGTTCGAACGCGCGAATCACGAACGTCGGGGCCAAACGGCAGGAACGTCGAACGTTTGAACGTTCCCTTCGTACACATTTGAACGTTCGAGTCCAGGTTCGTCTCTCCAAAGGGCAGAAAGCATCACACGTTCGACGTCCCCTTCGTGCGCGTTGAATGTTCTAGTCTAGGTTCATCTGGTCCAAAGGGCAGAAGCATCACACGTTCGAACGTGCCACAATGAACGTTCGAACGTTTGACTTTTCTCGCCTTTGAGCCAAAAAACCGAGACCCTGAACGTTCGAACGTTGGTCTTGTATGTTCGAACGTTCAATGCCACTTTAGTATTTTATCATTCCTTACGACTGATTGGCTCTGTATCGTTTGGGGAGTTATGGCATTGTGTTATGGGACTTCATATGGATTTAATAACCTTAAATTACCTACCTGGACTAGACATAAGAACCGTCTTTGGACATACAGTATCTTATTGACATAGGATTCAAATACCTGATTTGGTTTCATGAATTCTAGCAAAAGAGATTGAGCCAAATGACGAACTAGAGAGTGGAGTTTGAGCCAACTGACGAACCGTCTTTACTAAGGAGATGGAAGAAGATCAAACGTTTCAAACGTTTGAGCCAACTGACGAATTAGAGTGGGATGCCGGAAATGGCTTTGGAGTTGTCCTGAGCCTGCTTGATAGAGAACGTCAGCGTAGGACTTCTTTAGATGAAATTTCTTTTAATGATAAACCCTTCCTTGGTAATTGTTTAATTTATTCTTCAATTTTAACTACTAATGTTTATGTGATTTTCGTGTTGGTATCTTATTTTATGAACATTGAATACCAATGAATAAAGCTTCCGTTGCATATGGTCCACTTTTGGAAAGCTTGTGTTGTATCAAACACAAGAATTTGAATTTGATTTTAATTTTTCACGTTTTTTTCCCCCAATTCTTAATTTTGGGGACGTGACAGTTGGTATCAGAGCCCAGCACAATTTTCGGATACTAAAAATGGACAGAAACAATCTGACGTGGTGAGGATTACGATTTCCGTTAGACAGGCTTTACGTGTTAACTGTATAGTTTATAGAATTGTTTGTTAGCTTGTTTCATAGGATCTAACCCATCATTATTTTATTGTAGGTCATGGCACAAACATACGACTAGATATCAAGACAAGAAACTTGGAATGGATCGAATAATCCAGATGACCATTCAATTAGCTCCTTCAAGCTTTTATGCAAGCACATACCACTCAGAATGAACAGTATGCAAAGAAGCAACATGAACGAGAAGAAATAGCTGCTGAGAGAGCACAAGCAGATCAAGACAGAACAGCATTTCAAGCCCAAATCTTAGCCTCAACTGACAGAGCAGCCCAGCCAGTCCAACTGGTCATGCCTCCTCGGGAAGTTGATCCATATAACCTATACAAGAAATTTAGAAAGAGGGTTCCTCTTGAGTTTCACAGGTCAGAAGATCCAATGACAGCGATAATTTTATAGAACAGTTGGAGCAGATCTTTGCAGTTTTCCGCTGCACTCAAAAGCAACGAGTTAACTTGGCAGCCTACATGTTCCGAGGAAATAGTTCTCCAATGGTGGAATTCTGTGAAGGTAGTAGTGCAAGTAGATGTGGTAGCTGAAGAAAATGCATGGGAAACATTTACCAAGGAGTTTATGAATAAATTTATTCCCAAATATGCCAAGGACAAGTGGAAGCGAGATTTTTAGAACTTGGTGCAAGGTGACATGTTAGTGCACCAATATGAGCAGCAATTCACCATATTGGCTAAGTATGCACCCACAACGGGGACATTTGTCTTCGTGTGAATCATATTGCTCCTTTTGCTTTATTTGGATTTATGTTATACGTTCTTTCTTGTCATTACTTCTATATGATCTCACTTGTCTTTACTTAACTCGTTATCGTATTTAATTTCGAATTATGATCATGTTATTGCTATTTACTTTGTAATATTTGGTGTATAAGTACCGAGTCATACTTTACCAAGGAGACGGAGGAGGATCAAACGTTTCAAATGTTTGAGCCAACTGACGAAGCAGAGTGGGATGCCGGAGATGGCTTTTGAGTCGTCTGAGCCTACATGAGATAGAACGTCATCTTAGAACTTCTTTAGATGAACTTTCTTTTAATGATAAACCTTTCCTTTAGTATTTGTTTAATTTTTTCTTCAATTTTAACTATTAATGTGTATTTGATTTTTGTGTTGGATCTTATTTATGAGCTTTGAATACCAATTGAATAAAGCTTCCGTTGCTTTTAATATAATTTATTTTGACTCACTATGGTTTGTGAAATTTTGTGGGTCCACTTTTGGAACCTTGTGTTGTACCAAACACAAGAATTTGAATTTGATTTAGTTTTTCACGTTTTTCCTCAATTCTTATTTTGGGAACGTGACACTTAATCTTCATACTTGTGCGGAAGTGTATACTATTGGTTAAAAACAAGTAAATGATCAAGAGGAACTGCTTGAAACAACATGTGATCTATAAAATAAATAAATAAAAAAGACTTTATTTTATCTTTATGGGAGTTAATTCTACTTGATAAATAATATGGCAATAGCTGTGACTTCTTCCCACATCCTTTTCATGACATTTAATGATATTTTTACCTTCATTCTTTCTTTTGCATATATTTTAGAGCTTCGATGAGTTTTAAGGAAACAAATTAAGAGCACGTTCAAACTTTAATATCTCTTGAGTTAGATTACGATTTTTGGTATGTTTGGACAGTTAGATTATTACCCCAAAAACCTAATATATTAAGTTCATAAATATAATCTCGTACATTTATATTATTAAATTTGTATCCTTATTTTGTTTAAGGTACAATTAAAAATAAAAAATAAGAAATTAGAGCCAATTGAGAAATTAAAGTAAAAATTATATACTTTTGGTATCTATACAAAAAAAATAGAACTCTTTATTTTATCATGCATGTATAATGCATGGGGAGCAAATTTCACATGATAAATAATGTAGCAATACCTGTGATTTCTTCCCCATCATCCATTTCATGATATTTGTTTATTTTTTAGACATTTAATGATTTTTTTACTTTCTTTCTTCTATATAAGTTTCATAATTTTGTCAATTTTCAAGAAAAAAAATTAATAGTACATTTGACTTGTTTATCATGAATTTAACTATTCATAATAAGTGTTAAGTTATATTATGCTTTTCAGTGTGGTTGGGTAGTTAGTTTATCATTCAAAAGCTAATCCATTAAGTTTATACATTTATGTTGTTAAGTTTTTCTCCTTACTGTCAATGTACAATAAAAGATTAATTAAGATATTGGAGTCATTGTAGCGTACGATCAAAGGAAGATGATTTATAATAAAGACAGAAGAAAGTTTTTTTTTTAAGAAAGAAAGAAAAAGACCCCAATGTCAAATTGCAAAATAGCATAGCACTGGAATCGGAAATCATATGTGACAAAAATGGAGAGGCATCAAGATTAGACAGCGGACAACTTTGTTAAGGAGGGAGATAGAAAGAGGGGTGGAGGAAGAGAAGACTTAGGACGCGTCTGGTAACTGTCTCGGGTGTGGAATCCTCTCCTATTTTCTTCATTTGCAATGACAACCCACGTTTGGTAAAAGGTGCAACTGTATAAGAAGAATCCATGAAATACCATAAAAATCGCCCAACACGCGATAGTTAGGATCCCACCTCCCCCCATTCGATCTTCTCTCTCCACGGAAGCGCGGAAAGGAGCTGCTACAGTAACTTGACGGTAATATATGAATTATCGATTTTTATTTTGAAACCTACCTTATAGGTCCCACGATGAAGATCTAAACCGTCAATCTTGTAAAGAATGGCCAACACGGCTATGTGATGAAATCTAAGCCATTGATCCTCGCATATCTCAAGATATTAACAAAAAAGTTCATACTGTTGGAACATCATTTCTGACTTTTGTGGGGGCCTTTTTCAAAATCCAAACAGTTCAATCTCCTCATCAGGTCTAAAGGAACTACTAGGCCAAATCTGGCAGGGGATAAAGAGTCTCACCGATGAAGAGTCGTATTATGAGGTCCACCTCTTTTGGTGTTCCATTATTTTAATATTTTTAATTTCTCTCAGTTTCTCATTCTTCTTTCTCCCTAAAAATTGTCTGCCTCGTCATTTCATGCAATAACTTTGTGTTTCTTTGACTATAACAATTTTCTTTTCCTGCTCTTCTAATAATTTTTGTTTATTTACTTTGATTATTCGACATGTCACTTGTTAGTTCTTACCCCTATATCATTCCTAGGTTGGTCTCTTAAGCTCGCTAGAAACAGCTTCATTTGCCACAGCAATCCAACAATTGCTTTTACATGTAAATGGAAATATTTATCAGTAAAAGGAGAATGCAATTGCAATCTAGTAACAGAATCTGGTACATCATGCTGCTGCATTTTATCAGTGTCATTTTGTTTTAAATATTGTTTATTGTGTCAGTTTATACTTAAGCAGTGTATCATTTTTAGGAAAGGATCGGATGATCCGATTGACTAGTGAAGGATTTCTTGGATCTCTCACACTAGTACAGTTGCCTTGTGAATCTTGTGTGACCGGAAAAAGAAACAAGAAGATTTTTCCAAAGGCAGAAAGATCCAAGGTTGCCCTTGAAATCATCCACTCTGACATTTGTAGACCAATGAACGTAGCTAATAGACAAGGAACTCGATATTTTATTAATTTTGTTATTGATTATTCTCGTTATGGTCGTCTGTTTTTTTTTATTTCTCACAAAAATGAGGTAATTGATTTTTTCAAAGTTTTTGCAAAATAAGTTTGATAAAACATCAAGACCCATAGGGCCTGTTTGGGAGCTTTACTAGTAGAGTCAAGTAAGGTAAAGCCTAAATTTCTATAAAAAATTTCCCACCAAAACACTTTAATTCAAGTTTTTCACCATATTTTTTTCCAAAAAAGTCAAAAAGTAACCTCATTTCTCCACTAACAGACAAAAAAAAAACTACACTTTTTAATAAAAAAAAAAGTCAAAAAGATTCCATCACAAATAACTAAAAATAAAATACCATCATAACTCACTTATATTTTATTATTTCTTCAAAATAACATTTACTTCACTCAACTCTACAAGTAAAGCCCCCAAACAGGCCCTTAGGACCAATAGAGGTGGAGAATACACTTCGAAGATTTTTAAAAGTTTTTGCGTGGCAAATGAGATTTCTCGTCAACTGACTATGGCCAACACCCCACAACAAAACGGAGTTGTGGAAATACGGAAGAAGACCCTATTAGACAGGGTTAGATTAATGATGGCTTACACAAATTTACCAGTCTCCTTTTAGGAAAATGCGTTATTAATTGCAGCTTGTGTACTAAATAGAGTCCCTTCTAAATATGTTACAAAGACTCCTTGTGAGTTGTGGATATGTAGAAAACCTTCATTTGGAGACCTACGCCCTTGGGGTTTTTTAGGGCATGTCCTTTTCCCACATCCAAATAGATTGGAGCGTAAGAATATTCTAAGTATCTTGGCCAAATACTATAAGTTGTCAAAAGGATATGTCCTAGCTCATGAGGATATTAACTCATTACAACAACTTGCACTTTTAGCGACGAATTTTACCGACGCTTTTATAAATTCATCGGTAAAGATAACTTTTACCGACGTATATATCGTCGGTAACAATGAGACTTTTACCGACGTGTTATAGAAAACGCCGGTAAAAGTCTATTTTTAGCGACGTTGTTATATAAAACGTCGGCAAAGTTAAATCTTAGAATCAACTTCTTTTTTTTAGAAAAGAAAACGAAAAAATCTGAGATTATTACGAACGAATTGTCGCTAAAATCCTACTTTTAGCGACGTTTTCTAATAAACGTGGGTAAAAGTATGCTTTTAGCGACGTTTTACTAAAAAAACGTCGGTAAAGTTAAATCATAAAATTAATTTAAAAGTAAAAATCAGAGATTATTACCGACGCATTGTAAAACGTCGCTAAAAGTATTATATATTTTTTTTATTTTTCTTTATTCTTTTAATGGCAAAAAAAAACGTTCGGTAAAAGTATTTTTATGTTTATTTATTTTTATTTCTTCTTATGCCGACGAAAACAAAGCGTCGGCAAAAGTATTATATTTTTTATTTATTTTTCTTTTACCGACAAAAAAAACATCGGTATAACTATTTTTATTTTTTTATTTTTTATTTCTTCTTTTGCCGACGAAAAAAAGGTGAAAGTATTTTATGATTTTTTATTTTTATTTCTTCTTTTTCCGATGAAAAAAAGTCAGTAAAAGTATTATATTATTTATTTATTTTTTTATTTTACCAACGAGAAAAAACGTCGGTAGAAGTATTTTTATTTTTATTTTTTAAAATGGTATATTTTCTTTTTCAATATAATTTTTCTCGAAACTTGTTTATACCACATTTATCAAAAAATAAATTTGTTCGTGTACCTATATTCAATATAAAAAAATGCATGCAAACAAAAGTTGCTAAATAAACAAAAAACCATCACCATTTTTCATCAAATCATTCATCTCAGTAAATAAATATTACAATCAATAATGATACAGTCACATATAAATGTCCAAAATACATATACAAATAAACTAAAAATAATAAAACACCCCCAGAAATCTGCAACTGGCCCCAAAGCGTCCATCAATCTGCAATGAAAAAAACAACATTAGAGTCTTTTCAATGAATTAAATTATAAATGAAAGATAAACAAGTATAAATATAAATCTTTTCTTAAGTTTTTCGGCGGCGTGTTTTCCAGCCTAAGTGTTGAGAATCAGGCGGTTTTTGCGTTTAATTCGTTTACCTGAAGTTTGATTCACTAACCGTCAATTCGTACAAGTTACTTTGGCCTTGAACAAGGTACCCGTGTTGGTTTCTGATTTTTTCGGGGGTCGTTTTTGAGCATACGCGTTGGAAAATCCGATGTTTTCACTTCTTGCTCTCTAACCGGGAGTCCTATTTGCGAACCATCAGTTCGTACGAGTTACTCTAGCCTCGAGCGAAGTGCTCATGTCGGTTATCGATTTTTTCGGGGGCCGTTTCCTGTTCCGAACCCCCGGCGAGCCGTTTTCGAGCCTAAGTGTTGGAAAATCTGATGCTTTCGCTTCTAAATCTTTGACCGGGAGTCCTATTTGTGACCCATCAGTTCCTACAAGTTACTCTAGCCTTAAGCGAAGTGCTCATGCCAGTTTCTGATTTCTCCGGGGGCCATTTCCCGTTTTGGACCCCTGGCGGGCTGTTTTTTAGCCTAAGTGTTGGAAAATCAGATGTTTTCGCTTCTAAATCTCTAACTGGGAGTCCTATTTGTGAACCGTCAATTCCTACAAGTTACTTTAGCCTCAAGCGAAGTGCTCGTGCCGGTTTCCAATTTTTTCGGAGGCCATCTCCTATTTCGGACCTCTGACTGGCCGTATTCAAGCCTAAGTGTTGGAAAATCTGATGTTTTCGCTTCTTATTCTCTAACCGAGAGTCTTATTTGCGAACCATCAGTTCCTACAAGTTACTCTACCCTCGAGCGAAGTGCCCGTGCTGGTTTCTGATTTTTTCGAGGGTCGTTTCCGTTTCCGGACTCCCGGCAGGCCATTTTCCAACATAAGTGTTGGAAAATCCGATGTTTTCGCTTCTTATTCTCTAATCGGGAGTCCTATTTGCAAACCGTCAGTTCCTATAAGTTACTCTACCCTCAAGCAAAGTGCTTGTACCGGTTTTTCATTTTTCCAGGGGTCGTTTCCCTTTCCGAACTCCCGACGGGCCGTTTTCGAGCCTAAGTACTAGTAAAAGGGTACAAGGGAACGGGAACGGTTCGCAAATAGGACTTTCGGTTAGAGAATTAGAAGCGAAAACATCGAATTTTCCAACACTTAGGCTCGAAAACAGCCCGTCAGGGGTTAGGAACGGGAACCGGCCTCCGAAAAAATTAGAAACCGACACGAACACCTCGCTCGAGGGTAGAGTGACTTGTAAGAACTGACGGTTCTCAAATAGGACTCCTAGTTAGAGTTTTCGAAGCAAAAACATCGGATTTTCCAACACTTAGGCTCGAAAACGGCCTGCCAGTGGTCAGGAACGGGAACCGGCCCTTGAAAAAATCGAAAACCGGCACGAACACCTCGTTCGAGGATAGAGTGACTTGTAGGAACTGACGGTTCGCAAATAGGACTCCCGGTTAGAATTAGAAGCGAAAACATCGGATTTTCCAACACTTAAAACTCGAAAACGGCCCGCCGGGGGCCCGGAACAGGAACCGGCCCTTGGAAAAATCGAAAACCGACACGAGCATGTTGCTGAGGCTAGAGTGACTTGTAGGAACTGACGGTTCGCAAATGGGACTTTCGGTTAGAGAATTAGAAGTGAAAACATCGGATTTTCAAAACATTTAGGCTCGAAAACGGCTTGCCAGGGGTTTGGAACGGGAACCGGCTCTGAAAATTTTGAAAAATTGCATAGGCAATTCACTCGAGGGTAGAGTGACTTGTAGGAACTGACGGTTCGCAAATAGGACTCCCAGTTAGAGAATTAGAAGCGAAGGCATCGGATTTTCCAACACTTAGGCTCGAAAACGGCCCGCCGGGGGCCCAGAACAGGAAGCAGCCCTCAGAAAAATCAAAAACCAGCACAAGGACTTCGGTCAAGGGTAGAGTGACTTGTAGGAACTGACGGTTCGCAAATAGGACTCCTGGTTAGAGAATTAGAAGCGTTAACATCGGATTTTCTAACACTTATGCTTAAAAAGGGCTTGCCAGGGGTCTGGAACAGGAACCGCCCCTCAGAAAAATCAAAAACCAGCACGAGCACTTCACTCGAGGGTAGAGTGACTTGTAGGAACTGAAGGTTCGCAAATAAGACTCCCGGTTAGAAAATTAGAAGCGAAAACATCGGATTTTCCAACACTTAGGTTCGAAAACGGCCCACCGGGGGGCCGGAACGGGAATCGACGGTCGGAAAAATCGGAAACCGAGACGGGCACCTCTCTCGAGGGTAGAGTAACTTGTAGGAACTGACAGTTCGCAAATAAGACTCCCGATTAGAGAATTACAAGCGAAAACATCGGATTTTCCAACACTTAGGCTCAAAAACGACTCGCCGGGGGTTTGGAACGGGAACCGGCATCCGAGAAAATCAGAAACCGGCACGAGCACCTCGCTCGAGGGTAGAGTAGCTTATAGGAACTAATGGTTCTCAAATAGGACTCTCGGTTAGAGAATTAGAAGCGAAAACATTGGATTTTCCAACACTTAGGCTCAAAAACGGCTTGCCGGATGTCTGAAACGGGAATCGGCTCCTGGAAAAATTTGAAACTGGCACGAGCACCTCGCTCAAGGGTAGAGTGACTTGTAGGAACTGGCGGTTCTCAAATAGGACTCTCGGTTAGAGAATTAGAAGCGAAAACATCGGATTTTCCAACACTTATGCTTGAAAAGGGCCTGCCGGAGGTTTGGAAGGGGAACCGGCCCCCGGAAAAATTTGAAACCGGCACGAGCACCTCGCTCAAGGGTAGAGTGACTTGTAGTAACTGACGGCTCTCAAATAGGACTCCCAGTTAGAGATTTCGAAGCGAAAACATCGGATTTTTCAACACTTAGGCTCAAAAACGGCCCTCCTGGGGTCCGGAATGGGAACCGGCCCTCGAAAAAATCAGAAACGGGCACGAGCACCTCGCTTGAGGATAGAGTGACTTGTGGGAATGGACGATTCACAAATCGAACTCCCGGTTAGAATTTGAAGCGAAAACATTGGATTTTCCAACACTTAGGCTCGAAAACGGCCCGTCGGGGGTCCGGAACGGGAACCGGCTACCGAAAAATTCGGAAACCGGCATGAGCAACTCGCTCGAGGGTAGAGTGACTTGTAGAAACTGACGGTTCTCAAATAGGACTCCTAGTTAGAGATTTCGAAGCAAAAATATTGGATTTTCCAACACTTAGGCTCGAAAACGGCCCACCGGGAGTCCGGAATGGGAACCAGCCCCTAAAAATATCGGAGACCAGCACAAGGACCTCGCTCGAGGTTAGAGTGTTTTGTACGATCTGACTACTCACAAATCGGACTTCCAATTAACGAATTAGACCTAAAAACATTAGATTCTTAACACTTGGTCTTGAAAATAGGCCGTCGGAGGTCGGAAACGGGAAACGACCATCGGACAGCCCAGAAACCAGTATGGGAACCTTGTTCAAGCCCAAAGTAACTTGTAGGAATTTACAGTTAGTGAATTGGACTTCCAGTTAACGAATTAGACAGAAAAACCGCTCGATTCTCAACACTTAGGCTGGAAAACAGGCCGCCGAAAAACTTAGGAAATGATATATATTTATACATGTTTTTTTTTTATTTGTAATTTAATTCATTGAAAAGCTTCTAATGTTTTTTCGGTCATTGCAGATTAATTGACGCTTTGGGGTTGGTTGCAGACTTTTGGGGGTGTTTCATTCTTTTTTGTTTATTTGTATATGTATATTGGACATTTATATGGGACTGTATCATTATTGATTGTAATATTTGGTTAATAAGATGAATGATTTGATGAAAAATGGCGATGGTTGTTTGTTTATTTAGCAACTTTTGTTTGCATGCATTTTTTATATTGAATATAGGTACATGAACAGATTTATTTTTAATATAGGTGTATAAATAGGTTTATAGGAAATTTATATTGGAACAAAAAAGTTAACATAAAAAAATACTTTTATCGACAAAAAAAAAAAAAGTCGGTAAAAGTCATTTTATTTTTTATTTATTTTTCGTTTTTCTTTTGCCGACGAAAAACAAATGTCGGTAAAAGTCATTTTATTTATTTATTTATTTATTTTTCTTTTAACAACGAAAAAAAACGTCGATAAAAGTTATTTTATTTTTTCTTTATTTTTCTTTTTTCTTTTGCCGACGATAAAAAACGTAGGTAAAAGTCATTTTATTTTTTATTTTTTTATTTTTTTTACGAAGAAAAAAAACCTCGTAAAAGTCATTTTATTTTTTATTTGTTTTTATTTTTTATTTTGCTGACAAAAAAAAAAAAACGTCGGTAAAATTTATTTTATTTTTTATTTATTTTCTTTTTTATTTTACCGATGAAGAAAAACGACGGTAAAAGTCATTTTATTTTTTATTTTTTTTATTTTTTTTTTGCCGACGAAAACAAAACGTCGGTAAAAGTCATTTCATTTTTTATTTATTTTTATTTTTTCTTTTGCCGACGAAAACAAACGTCGGTAAAAGTTATATTAAATTTTTAGAAAAGTAAAATAATTTTACCGACGTTCTAAAAACATCGGTAAAAGTCAAATTATCGTCGGTAAAAATTGTATTTTTGCGGGCGAAAAATATTTCGTCGATAAAAGGTTTTGTCCACGTGTTTTTATCGACGTCTGGCCGACGAAAAATTTTGCGTCGGTAAAGGGTTTTACCGACGTTTTGGAGACTCTTAGCGACGAAAAATTTCGCAGATAAATGTGTAAACTGTTGTAGTGTGAGAAAATCTTCAAAGCTTCCAAAATAGCAAGAACTTCCCCTTCATTAAAACTTTCATTCCACATTTCTTGCGAACATGAACAAGTCCTATCCCTTGCTATTATGAAGAACTCCACTAATACCAGGGGTTTTCCTCTAGGTGTACCATCAACATTAAACTTTAAAACACTAACCGAAGAAGGACGTACACCAATGAACCACATTTCTCACAACTGGAGGAACACAACATATTCAAGCTTCCCAATTGTGAATAATGTTATCCAAACTAATATTATGAAACTCTTTTCTAAAAAGAGCCCATTTTGCAATCCTTAACTCCGCCCTCAATAAGAAGTCCTTAAGTGACAAAGAAGAACCTCTAAAAACTCTATTATTTCTTTCTTTCCAAAGAGACTATATAATAGCGATAGAAATAGTCTTCCAAAAAACTAAACCACAATCATGAAAAGGACATACCCTCTAAGCTAGTCTCCGTTATTATATATTTTTTGTTATTTTCATTATATGTGAGAGGTTTAGTCTAATATCAGATTAGTATTTTCATATACTATGTGTAGTACTTATGATATTGATCATATAAAATAATATCTATTTTATTATTATACATTATATATACGAGGGATTTTTTTATAGAGAAACTAGGCTTAAACTTTGATTAGACGAATAAGTACAAAAATAATGGTTTGTGCTTCTTTTTTTTTTTTTATGATAATGCCCCCAATGGTGATATCGCCACTCACTGGCGATAGTGCCATTGTTTGTCTTCTTTTTTTTTTTTTTTTCTTTTAGCCCGTCACTTTCGTTCTTCCCACGCCCCATAACCTATATCTTACAAGAGTCTCAATTAGCTCTCTTCAAAGAAGCTACAAACCAGAGAAAAAATAGAACTTACATTCATCAGCCCTTGAACCAAGTAGTTTCGATGTTTAAGAGGTTTGGCCCTCATCCTGATGGGTTTTTTCTCCTTCTTCTCTTGTATTGTATTTTGTACATTATTTTCTGCCTATCTGTTACCTTTCATTTTTCCTTTGTGAAAAAGTTAAATGGTAGATATGAGTTCTTCTTAATATCCAAATGAGAGTTGCATTTGTAAAATTTTGGATTAATTTGAAAATGATCTTTTCCTCTAATTTGCAGCTTTTTTATTTATTTTTTTTTTTTTTTTTTTGAGAGCTTGAGACTCAAAGAGATAAGTTTTGAAGTGCACGAAGATAGAAAGAAAGTGACGGAGTTTTAAAAAAAAATAGACGAATAGTGGTGTTATTGCCATGGGGGCAGTTTTGTAAAAGAATGTATCGCACCCACTGCCATTATTTTTATGTTTTTTATATATTTATTCGTCTAATTAGAATTTAAGCCTTTTTTTTTTATTTATAAAAAGTACCCCTATATTATAACTAGTATACAGGTGTTTTTTTTTTTTTATCAAGTGACTATTGATTCCAGATCCAGACAAATTATTAGTGAAGCCCAAACTGCAGACGCATACCCAAACCCAATTATCATTTGGGCCTAGAAACGTCCAAAAACCTGCAGGCTGTAAACCTACTTTAACTGTTTAAAGACATTTAGTTCCGAAGGTTGCCAGTGGGGGCCCACCTTTTCACCTTCACCTAATAAAAAAAGGAAGAAAAATCTCTTAACTTGAAAAGAAAGGGAGGAACTAAATTAGTCAAAAGTCAACTTGAGAAAGCATGTAGTTAGTTGGTAACTAAAACAAATCAAATGGAAAGCTTGAACAACAAACATAGTGCAAAAGCAGAACAGGAAAAAGTTCATAACCTTATCAAATCACAGAGAATCATATAATAATCATGTATAATGTTTGATGGCACAATTTCATGTCAATGGATTCCTATCCTTCTAGTAAAGAGAGCCAGTTCCACACCTAAACTGGACAGATTAAAAAAAAAAAAAAAACAACTGTCTTGAATGATTCAAAAAGCTACTTCAGATTCCTTTTAGTCACATCATACATCTTTTCTTAGATTTTGAATTAGGTTCTAATCTCCTATGGTGCTGTACAAATTAAATATTAAGGTTGGAAGAGCTTATCCCCACATTTGCACTTCCATGAGAGAAGATAGTAGCTTTCATCTTTCTCTTCTTTATCTTGCACTGTGGATTTACTCCTATGTGGAGGAATCACCAAAGAAGCCTTGCATGGGATGCAGCTCAAACACTTGTTTATACACTGAGGAGGCCTTGAACCCAAAACCGGTTTCCTTTGCTTGTGCGAAGTCTCACTGGACTTGGAAAAGACCAACCCAACTGTCAAAACAAAATAAGTTGAAAAAAAAAAAAAAAAAAAAAGGGGCAGCTCCAAGAGGAAAAGAAAAGACATTCTTATTTACATGTCTAGCTAAAAACAGAAAATGGAGAAGACCCAAATGGAATTTTATTCTCCTATGAAAAGATGAGAAGGTGTCTAGAGAAATAGGGTTGTTACCTGGTATGAAGGGGAGAAATGTGTAGGAAAAGATGAGAATTACCACTACAGTGCAAAGCCCATTTGGGTAGCTTCTTCGTGAAGCCATCAACCTATGTTGCTTTTGTTTTGATGTTTTTAGATGAGAGAAGTTGGGAAGGAGGAAATGAAAGTGTGGGATTTTAAGAGGGGGGTGGAGGTTGGCTGGAAGATCTGATGGGAGGATTTGAGACAGGGTGATGGGTTGCTGTCTACTAAAGAGACATGTATCTGGTCCTTGTTGGTTACCCTCCCTATTAAAGAGCCAAAGCCCGGGAAAAAAGGACATAAGCCATGGGAGCACAGAAATTCCTGCAGTAGGCTGCATAGATGAACATCATTCAACATATGGGCCCCACTGTAAAGAGACAACTGATTCTTTGCGGGACTTTAAATAAAGTCTCCAATGCCAGCCCCAAAACGCCACCGATAGGCCATGTCTAAAATCTAAACTTCCTATTTTGCTGGTGTTGGGTCAATTTTCATTTTAATTTTAGTTGGATTACCGTTAGATTTAGGACGCGGTTGTGGAATGTCCTTTCTCTGGAAAGGAAAAGGAAAACCTCCAATAATTTCCTACAAGGAACATCTCCGAGTTCAGTGTCGATGGTTTTCAACAAAGAAAAGGTGTAAAAAATTGTTATATTTCTTCAAGAAAGTAGATCATGGATTTCCACCAAAGGTCGGTCTTGCATTGCCATGGCGAATATCCTGCACAAACAAGTCCACAAGTTATGTGATTTCATTTTCTTTGTTTGTAATATAAATATATATTTTGACGGAGAATCTCTTCTCCTACAAGCAGACTGGATAGCTCGTGGGGCTTACTTAGATATATATATATATATATATATATATATATGTCTATGAATAGTAGGAGGTGAGATGGAAGAGCCTCTTTTATGGATAAGGGAGAGCCAAAAAATCAACCCCTGCTAGATTATTCTTGCTCTTGATTTAATAAGGTCTAATGGCATCATAACCATGGGTCTTTTGCTACTTCAATCCAGTGGTTAATGAAGGTTCAATGATTATAAAATTGGGACTAATTGATGCATGACCTCATCTGGACTGCACATGTAGTTCTCTTGTAAGAACATTTCCTCTAAACATTATCAGTTTTATGTGCTAGTCCCATAACAATTTAGTGCTAATATACATGGGAGAGGGTAATTTTGGCGAAGAACTACGATGTAGTGCCATTGCATTATAGTATGGTGCAGCGCCATTCATCAAAACATGGTGGGGCCCACCTTCTTAAAATCCAAGTTTTTCATCAGTCCTAACACCCTAAGTAGTGATCATGTGTAGATCATCTTTCAAATATATAAAATAGGAACTATTGGAATTGACTGTATCTAAAAAACGCGATGAACTTTTTTTACTTTTTCTATTTTTTTTTATGAAAGAAATGGAGAGAGTCCCTCATGTGTGATCACTCTAATGGTCGGCACATTGAAATGTTCTTTAAAAATTCAGATAAAAATAAAAATAATGGGGGTTAAAGCCGATGACTGGCTTAGATTTTGTATAAGGGGCGCTATACCATACAATAATATAGCAGTGTTGCATTGTAGTTGTGCTTTTAGTTTTGAGCTGTTTGAGCTTAGAGAAGGGCAGAACTACCATGCAGCGTCACTGAGTAGTAGTATGCTACAGCCCTCATGTTAAAAATATGGGTGGGGCATTTGGAAAATCCAAACCTCTTGTTAGCCCTAGTACTATTGTAGTGATCAAATGTTAAATTATTATTGAAATTAGTGAGATGGCCACCGTTGGATCAATTAAATTTGAAATTTGTGATTAACTTTCTTTACTTTTCTCTTTTTAGAGGGCAGAAATGGAAACAGCCTCTTATGTGACTGAAATAGATTTTGAATATTCACATAGTACAGAATGAATCTAAGGTGGAGCAATTTGGATTTTCCAAAGTAGGTCCCACCCATGTGTTAACATGGGTATAGTTCTCCCAATCAGAATGGTTGGGCTTTTGGGTAAATCATGGTTTAAAATCTCGGTTTCAGTCGCGGTATCGGCCGAGCAAAAAAACCGATATGATATCGGTATCAGTTGTGGATATCGGTCCGCCACGGTCGTCGCGGTGTGAATTTTTTTTTAATCTAAAAAAATTCGCAAAAATTTCCAAAAAAATTCAGAATATTAGAAAATGCTTGAAAGCAATATTTTTTTTCCATTAGTAACAACAATAAATCAAAATCTCGGTCACCTTAAGTTATGAGTCATGTATGTGTCGCAGTTCGTTGTCTTCTTCAGTATTTCATATAATGCAATCATTATTTTCAAAATTCTAAATATATAGATCTAACATAAATGTATGTAGATCAATCATTTATACACCATACAATGATCATGAATAATTAAAAGAACATATTTATGATGAAATCCCTAAAAAATGATATATTATAATTCAAATATTAAAAAATTCGAAAATAAAAAAAATTGAAAAAAAAAAAAATCAAAATCATATGTATGAGTAGATCTAGCATGAAAGTATATAGATCTAACTTTTAAATGAAGAACACAACACAAGTGAAAAACCCAATGATTTCTATGCTTCATCTAAAAATAAAAAATAAAAAATACATATTAAAATGCTTTATTTTGATTTTCTCTTACCTTAAATAATATTTTCTTCAAGAAATAGATGTGGGATTTGAAAACATGCAAGAGGGATGTGTGATGGAGTATAGATGCTGCTATGGGTAGTAAGGAGATAAGAAGAGAGGAGAAGAAAATGAAGATGGGGATAAAAATGAAAAAATTAGGGTTTTAACCCCTTTTATGAGATCTCGGCCGGTATTTTTAGATATCGATTATTTCAAGATGAACTTCATCTCGGCCAATATCGGCCGAGATTTTAGCGATATATCTCTAGACGATATCGATTCGGTACTCACTGATACCAGTTTATATCGACCGATTTTTAAAACCACATAATAAATGCTATTGAGAATTGAGTGGGTGAGAAGCACACACCAAACATTAGTACTCCCGAGGTGCAAACTGCCATTTCACGAGGAGACTCAATATCAGTAGAGAAACATATTTATGGAAACTGTCTCCACTGACATGGTTTTCTGTGATCTGACTTCAGATATTTGGTAACCTACCTAAAACACCCTGCTCCATTTTCTAAAACCACGGAACTGCCACTATGTAAGAACAAAGTAGCTTCCTTTTAAATAAGTTGATCTAATGAAATGGGCCTAGACTGACCCTACTTGACCACAATCCAAGTTTGGGCATCTTGGGCCTCAACTCAAGTTGAGCTCAAATGTGAAAAACAAAGCTTGATCTCAAATCCAGGTCAGGTTAGGGTGGGTCATTTTATAACTTTGTGATCATTCATGAAACGGGGCTGAAACACATGTTCTCCTCAAGTCAGGTTGAGATTGGCCGTCTTGACATTCAGGTCAGGCTCAGGTCAGACTGAAATCAGTTTTGCTCGTGGATGTAGCTTTATATTCAGGTCGAATTCGAGTTTACCCGAAATACGACCCAACTAGCCAAAAATGCAACCTACCTAAATAAAACCCATCATATGTTTCAATTAGAAATCTTAGAACATGTTTCTGCTAAAACTTGAGTGATTATTGCCAAATCCATTTCTTCCCAGCAACAGTATTCAAAATTCCCAGTGACAAGTGACAAGTACTCAGCCCTTCTTTTCAGATTGTGAACCGTACAAAGTCCATGAAATACCCGATTTGTAAAACTTCAGAACCCAGAGTCCTTACTTGAAAAGGGGCCTGATTAGGGGCAGAGCTAAGTTTCCAAATTTTGTGGGTCATTTGCCACAGATGAAAAAAAAGAGGACTGATACACTGCCCTGGATCATATCTCAACCGTACGTGTGGCTGACGCCAATCGAATGATTCGAATCTGTATATCTGGACCCATGATACCACCTGTGATTGAGTGCATTGATCGTAGATAATGCCATGTGGCACGTGAGCATTTTTCCTTCGAAAACAAAAGTCAACACCCTGGAATACACAACTACTTAGAAGGCATGGGTGATGGAAAGTTGTAGAAATGGATTAAGGGGCTATAAAACTTAAGGCTTATTAAATGATCTAAACATTTAATTTTAGGAGAAAGGAACCTTATCAGAGTTGTAAGGAGCCGCCCTTCTCACCTGGCTAGCTTAGATTTCGAATTCTGGATATGCCGCTTCTTCCTGCATATGTGGGCTGCCTTGCTGCTTATGTGGATCTTCTTTCTGTGCAGGCTCTCTCTTGAATCCCAACTAACTTTGGCGAAAAAAACCTTTAATTTTAGGTCCCCTTTATTTAATAGCCATGCATTGTTAAAACTTACTATCCTAAAAGTAAATGGTCCCTTCTCAAATTAGGAGTGGGAGCAAGTAAAGGGATTGAATTGATGGTAGCTAAGCCCATACATAAAATATATATATATATATATATATATAAAGGGAGTATCTGTTACCGCTTTTTTTTTCCTTCCACAGAAATCCTTTGGTGAAAATAGTATGCAGGAAAAAAGCATAAAAAGCGGTGGTGCAGTTATTTGCATATCTGCAAAAAAAAAAAAATTGTTTCAAATGGAGAAAAATAAATTTTCTTCAGAAAAGCAGAAATCTAGATAACCGTACCCTTAGAGAGTAGGCCTTTTGATCAAAATTCGAGGGGCCCTCTGATTTCATCGAATTGGATTACTAGGAATTTGTGTTAAATGGTTTCCAAGAAAGTATTATCAAAGAGGTTAATGGTGATCATATATAGTCCACAACTTTTCAAGAATTTCATTTACTAGGATGAACGCTGGAGAGATATATTTCATCTCCTCTCAATTCATTTTTCATTAAAGAGGAGAATTCTTTTTTCCTTTCATTTTCCATTTTTGGCTGCTTGTAATTTACACTTTTGTTACTTCAATTTTAGACACTTTAGGAAAACATTTCTTAGAATTATCAGGAACATATTTCCACGTAAATATACTGGCCCTAAATGATTTCAGCTCATTTTTAATCCAACTAACGGAGTTGCCTCAAAATCCTGTCTCCTTTTGGCTTCCTTTTGGTCCATGGCTAAACAAAGCGAATATACTGGTCAAGGTCTCATTAATGTTGGCCGGATGTAGATCTCATTCAAGATAAAATCACATGAGATTCTTGTTTTAAAAAATCAATGTAACCTCAAAACGACTAGAATATAAATGCTGTTTTGGTGCCAAGAGTAAAAAAACACACACGAACACGCATGTGGGCAAACACAAACAAACACACATAAGAGAAAGAAGAAAAACATAAAAAAGAAAAAAAAAAGAAAAAGCGAGGAAGAGAAAGTAGATTGAGAAAAATGTTACACAGTGACGCGGCACAGCACGACGACAACCCGACCTGGCCGTGCCTCAGTCATGTCCCTGCTACATTACAATACTTCACTCCTTATACAGGAACGGCTCTGGCTTGCCGTGACTCCATGCCATTCATTCGTGCCGTTCGAGTTCGTCTCTTCTAGGTACCTTTTGGGCTTAAAAAGCAAAGTTCTTACACTAACAAAAATAAAAAAAATACATGTATGATACATATTTAAGTGGTTCGGTTAAATTTGACCTATTCCATTTAAATGATTAACCATTTAGATCTTTTCTACTTTAAGGCTTTTCAATAGGATTACATTTAAAGCCTTTATAATCTTTTTGGAGAATAAAAAATAAAATAAAAGACAATATTTTTATATTTACAACGAAGAAAATGAAAAAAAAAATAGATTTTTGGGAAAATTACTGTACGAAAGCTCCTAAATCCCACAATTACCCAATACAAGATGAGAAACTAGAAATTACCCATGAGCAGATCGTACATAAAATGACATGGAAAGTTGTACAATTTTACCCTTTTCCATGCGATATCCTAATGTACTAGGATATCCCAAGGTGCAATATCCCATGCCAGTGCGATATCGCACTATTAGATATCCTACAAGTGTAGGATATCGCACAGGTCGATATCCTATGCTTGTAGGATATTGCATAGTTACCTACTCCCACTTTTTACACAACGTAGAGACCTCCGTTTCCAAAAGCTGCATTTCCAAAAGTTGCAGTAAGAACTCCGTTTCCAAAAGCTGCAGAGCTTCGTTTCCGTTTCCATCTCGTTTTGTCTTGTGGGTTTCCATAGGATATTAAGATTCCATCTTCTTTCTTCACTACTTTATACATTTTATTCATCACAAAAGGTATGTAGGACCATATAATTTCTGAATAGGTTAAAAAAATAGCCCATAAATGTTGTTTTGATAAACCTTTTTTCTGCTTTGATTCTTATGATGGAAACCGTAAATCACTCGTTAAGATCTAGATCCCTCCATGAAATGCATTATTTTGTTAAACTTCCTGATTTTTTTTTTATATATACTTCTCTCTCATGTTATATCTTTCACCATTAACCTATTTAATAGTCCATTGGTGAAGCCTTTTTTTTTTTTTTTTTTAATTTTTATGTTATAATAAAATGTATGAATTTGTTACTCACTAGAAAATAAGGCAGAAGAGTCCTATGATTACTAATATTGTTGCATTATATTGTTTTTATAAATCTCATAACAAGTGATTTGATGGTAAAATTCATCCTATGATTACTACATATTTCCAACCCATGCAATTTTTTTTAATAAAATATATTTTATTTTTATTATTTGAATTAGGATGTCAGATACTGATTTGTATCTTATACTACACTTTGATGGAGAGATAGACATGGATCGCTCACATCCAATATATAACGGTGGAGAGCAGAAGCCTATCTTTGTCTATAACAACATAACTTACAATTCACTAATTGAAAAAGTTGCAGCAGAAACCAATTGGAAGATGAGAAATGGGTACCCTTACATGCAATACATATATCATACAGGCCGGAACTTTACATTAGTAGGCCTAAGAGGTGATGACGATCTGATGTGAATGTTTAGATTATTTCGATATGGAGTCGATCCTATCTTTCTGTATATCCATAGAAGTGATGGTGTTGCCACAAACAATCAACCACCAAGTTTAAGGTATGGAATAAATCACATTACTGCTCGATATCTATTATTATCATTTTTATTACCTAAGTCAATTTGGATGCGCAGCAGGTGTACAATATCTCAATTAGACCAAGATGATGAGAGGGTAACAAGAAGTATTGGCATAAGGAAGAGACTGCTCGTGGATGAAGCTAATATAAAGCCATTAAGAGTTTTTCAGGAAGAACAATATAATGAGAAGGTAATAAGAAGTAATGGCGTAAGAAAGAGAATGTTCATAAATGAAGTTGATATAAACCCCTCAATAGTCCTTGAGGATGAATAAGATAATGAGAAGGCAACAAGAGGTAATGGTGTAAAGAAGAGATTGTTCATGAATGAAGCTGATATAAACTCATCAATAGTCCTTGAGGATGAAGTCAGTCTTTTTCCAATTACTAAATCCAATAGGTTTGCACTAAAACTTTAGAAATTTAGTTTTTGAACATTTTTTTTCCATCAATGTGTTTATGATTGATCATCTACTATGCAGGTTTGATTTGTCTGGCAGTGAACCTATTCAGTTCGAGCCAAACAGTCCTGTGGCATGTGCTACTTCCCCACCATGGAAATCCCAACATTTTGTTATACAAGAAAATGGAGCATGTGTCGCAGAAGTTAATGGAGAGAAATCTCATGCAATACAAGACAATAATGTTGTTGACACTTTGGTCCCTGATCTAGAGCACACTGATGATGAGCATGTAGAGAATTTTCAACATGACATGTGGAAAGGAAGACAATTTCCAAATCGTGATTCATTCAGAGAAACACTGGCAAAATTTGCAATGCACAAAAATTTTGCTATTAAGCCTCTGCAAACGAGCAAGACAGAAGTCACTGCAAGATGTGCTGATCCTACTTATCCGTGGCATATCCACGCTTCGATTGTGGCTTCTGGACCACAATTTCAAGTGAGGACATATAAAAGCAGTCACTGCTGTTCGAAGCCAGCGATGGGGATGGGACATAAACAAGCTAACAGTGGATGAAAAAAGAATCCAAAAATATCATCGCCATCAGTACAGATGTCATTAGGCCCGCAATTTAATAAGAGAAACATTGAGTTGTGCATGTTATGTTTTATTTTTTTTTTTTTTTTCACTTCTAAAACAAACAGAAGTATATAAAGAAACGAAATGACGATGAGACTATTCAGAGTACAAGATGAGCAACATTGAAACCTTAGTCAAATTCAGTGGACAAAAATACCCTTCATCTGAAGGGAACCTCGCTAGCGAGAACCTTGCTATAGCGAGCAAATTCTCCACAGAACCTCGCTATAGCGAGATTCTCGCTATAGCAAGCCACAGCTCGCTATAGCGAGGGCTGCCACTGCCTTTTGGCTTTCTGCCTTCATTCTTTCGAGACCGAAAAATTCTCGCTATAGCAAATGAAGTTCTCGGTATAGCGAGGCACCACTATGTCTTCTGAGAAACAAAAATTGGAATAATTTTCGCTATAGTGAGAAACAAGTCGCTCTAGCGAGACTATCCTCTGACCTGAGTGATTTTCGATATATCAAGAAAAGTGTGGATGCGATAAATTATGTAGACTAATAATTAATAGCAGAGAAGAGTGATTCATCCATTAAAATAAGACATTTTATTATTATTATTTTATCATAATAATTTCAATTCAAACATTTTACAATATGATGGTATGATTTTTTTTTCATTAATAAATTATTATCTTTTGTCATATTTATCACCCTGGTTGGACCCATAATTTCAAGATATTAGTGGGTATACTGCTGACCGAAACACAAAGTAAAACTTAAAAAAAAAAAAAAACAAAATGGGGACAAAAATCTAATAAGCATATATATTAAAAACCTCTACACTGTTATTTACATTGCTGAGGGATAAATAAAAAAAATTAATGATTGACCTCAAAAATGACATTGCCTGATATAACAAAATTAAACTGGACATCACATTCAAAAAATCCTCTCAGTCATCTGACGTACATTCGAGAAAACCACTATTTTCCCATTGCTTGTAAAATATATCATGTACGATCTTCTGTCTGTAAAACCACATATCGCTTTGTGTGAACTACATGGGTCGTCCAAGTAATAGATGCTCAGCATATGCCATTACAAATAGTCCACAATCATCCCTGCACAAATATTCGCACGTGAGAACATGCATCCAATCATTTAATAATGCAAACATCCAACATTTGTAACTTAAACTCACGTATTATCTTGTTTAGGACATTCATAAGGTATAATTGGCCAGCCAGTAGGATTGTCCCAACCAAATTGGGAGAAAACCCCAGTAATGAATAAAACCTGTACACATGAGATCACATATGTCAATGCACAATGACGTGATACTCTAAAATATGTAATAAATATACTTTTCAGTAGAAATATACTTACAAAGTGGCGAGTATATTTCCAATAAACATCGCTATCCAAACTATTATAGAAGTGCCATTTTTCTCTTTTTGGATATCCAACTACGAGGAAAAAATGTGATTGATACCATACTAGGAAAAACAACATTTCATATTCACCGATCTCTCTAAGTCTCTCTTTCCCAAATGCAATATGATAATAATCTGTCAAATTTTTCTGCTCCCAATGCTGCATGGTAAAGAAACATAATGTTAATGTTAGTACTACCCACATCATAATAATATAAGTCATCAAGGACAAAAGAAAATTCCTTACCACCAGACTAGATGGAAAGAAATGTGATGTTGGGACATTGGACTTAAGAATTTCAAATCAGCAATCCATTATCTAAGACACATGCACCATAATCAACCCATCTGACACAATTTATTCATTTACATTATAAAATAAATACGTTGAATACAATATTACTACCAATAATTGCGACATACATTGGTATCGATCTAATATTTACACAGGCACTGACGCATACTCTCAGCAGAGACCCTTGAACAAATTTGATCTAATTCTGGTACCCTGCACATATAAAAGATTATTATATATTGTATTGCCCAATCCAATAGTGCATATTTAAACAAAATAAATTATACAGACATACTTTTTATAATAACTCTTCCAAAACTTATCTAAGATCTTATCTTCTTCAGCTGAAAGAGAATATTGTGGATTGGGCGGATTGGGCCGTGAGCGTTTGCTTGTTGGGGACCCAAGATATATGGAGAAAGCCTTGGAGAAATAATCATTTTCCTAAGATTACCTTTCACTCGGCCAACCATTCAAGATACGGCGTGTGATGGACTTGGGATAACAATTGGAGGTGGATTTGGTGTGGGACTTTGGATTACAAAAGGGACAGCTTGAGGTGTTGGAGTGCAAATCACAGATAGATCAAGTTGGGGTGTGAACCTCGATGGTACCAACGGGGATGGTTGTGTTGTTGGACTTGGAATTGTATATGGAAAAAAGCCGGGTGTGGAGCTAGAGGCTACGATCGGGGGTGGTTGTGGTGTTGGACTTGGAACCACAGATGAAGAAGGTTGGGATGTAGCGCTTGGGATTACGAATGGGGGTGGATGAGGTGTGGGACTGGGATTTACGAATGGGGAAGGTTGAGGTGTGTGGACATCATGTGGCACTTCTCCCATTTCTTCCTCTTGATTTTCCTATCGAACACCATGGATATCTCATAATAATATTATATTCAACAACAGAGTCCCACAACCAATGGAATTAAATTCAATTGTAGCATACAATGAAAGAATTATTAATATAAAGAAACTAACCTTATTGAAATTCTCATATGACATGCTATTAATACATTCCTCCAAGTTGAAATTTTCAAATCCAGTAGAGCAAGCAGTCGAGAATTTCAAACATTGCTGTTGAATTGTTTGCATAATTTTATACAAGAACCATGAATCATATTTCTCATCCACACTTTCTATGGTAGCCGCAACATGTTTCAGGAAGATTTCCATCTGATGGTAGAAAATGTCAAGATTAGCAAATTACTACTCTGTATAAAAATCACTATGTAACATATTATTTAAAAAAACAAATTGAAAGTAATGTCATAATGACATAAATTTATTGTGTAAGTCACTATTTCAGCTTAATGTTGTAGCTACAATTACCTGTTGGGCTGCATGTTCATATAGTGGATTTCTCCTCCCTTGTGGTGGTCGTCCTACACGCAGTCTGGTGATACGGTGATACCAAGCAAAGTACTCATCAGGATGTCTACCGACCAATTCATCGTACTGTCCATCGATAACTAATGATAATCTATTTTGCCATGCTTCTACTTGTTGTTTCGACTTAACTCTATAATCCACTGTAACATTTGAGCTTTTTTCATCTCTCCAAGGAATTGAATGGAGTGGTGGAGGTAGGATTTGTCTCCAGCCAAATTGCTTCATTACTTGATCTGCATTATGAGGTTCAACAATCGAGTATAAGATCATTTCTGTACATACTGTAAAAAGACAATTATCTGCTTCTAAGACCTGTTCGATCAGCTCTTCAGCAAATTGGAGGTAAGGCTGCCACTCAAACTGCAATAAATTTTTCTTATTTCATATTAAGAGGAAAAATGGATAAGAAGACAGAGATAACCAAAATAACTTACCTGATCAATGCCTTGCTGATCGAGTTGTTGATGAGCTTCTTCAACAGTAGTTAACGAAAAGTGATTTTTCAGTCTTTTTTCCCACATTTTAAAAAGTGGGAACTCGAATTTGATATTTTCCATATTTTGTTTGATTGGACGTCCAATTCTCATTCGGGAATATGCCCATATCTGTCAAAATATCATCAATTCATAAATTTGGTTTTGTTAAATATTTATTGTAATCAAGCAATATACGTAGTAGTTATTATTTACCTGAAGAAATTGGAGGGCCCCACATATTGTTCTTATCCCATCCTTCACACGGTTGGCCTTGGACAGTGTTCTGTATAAATTTGCGAGGCAAGTAGGAGCCCATGCATATACTTGGAAGGTTTCAAATAATTCAAGAAGGTAGGCATGCCCCCTTGACTCCGAAGTAAACCCACAAATTTGGGTTGAAACAAGGCAAAAGAGATATGCCTTAGTACACCTATCGATATCATCTTCAGACGCGTTCTCTGGGGGCTCAACGAAGTTCTTATGAAACCATGTGAGTTTCAACTGTCCACCCTCGATGTTCGTTGGTTTAGGCACATTTCCTAAGAGTGTATTGCATACTTCCTCAATGATGGGTCTTTTCGTATAAGTGCGTCCTATAATTGGTGGACCATCAATGGGTAGGCCATAAATATACGCCACATCTTCAAGTGTAATAGTGGCCTCTCCGGACAAAAAATGAAAGGTATTTGTTTCTGGCCTCCGCCTTTCAATTAATGCACTTATCAGAGAATGATCGATTCGCATGTGTCACATATGCGATAGATGGTAGAGACCAGTTCTTTTCACAATGTTGCATTGTCTTTCATTTAATTTCCAAATTCCACTCTTAGGATTAGCAGGAATACATCGGTAAACACCAGGTTCCTTGCCATTCCATATTGACGTAGATACGTGATTATCTTGGTCTGATAAAACAGATGAATCAATGGGACCGGGTTGAAATGGTTCCATCTGCCAATCATTACTCAAATCAGGTAAAGATAACATTTGAGAAAAAATATAATGCAATTTAACAGCCAATCTAACATTAAAAAAAAAAAAAAAAAAACAATCTATCATAATCAACTCAGACATCAGAATAGCAGTGCTATGACACTCATTTTTATGTACATTATACATAATTTCAATGGTTGAAGCCACAATATACCATTTTTTAAAAGAGTGGTCAGACGAAAATTCAGTCAGGGAGGGAGCCATGCCATGGTGGTTGTTTGTTTTTTTTTTTAAACATTAACCTCTATACTGTGGAAGTGATAATCTGGAGATGGAAGGGCACCTATTTATTGGACTAAATTTGAATGAAGTAGCATTCAAACTAGCTTGTGCTACTTGAAAAGTTTTAATCTGCTGATATATCATTTTGTGAGTGTTCAACCTTTTAAGCCTAAAAGTAAAACATGGAGAGCAATAAAGTTTCATGGAAAAATGATAAAATAAGCAGACAGCAGCACCAATACCAAATTTTTTTACAAGGGCTCTCCAATACTCAAAAGAGTGGAAAGAAAAAAATAAGATCGTAGCAACATCACACGATGCAATCCCCAAATAACAATAAAAACCCAAATGCCCAGCCTCAAAACAAGTCCTAATCCAGAAAAAGACAAACAAATAAAGAGATAAAGGAAAAAGAATACTTCTTTCCCTTACCTTAAACTTCTAATGATTGGGTATATTTCCCACAGTAAAACCCTAGAAACTTGAAGATCCACCACGTTGCAGCTATTGATGAAAGAGAATAGAGTGAAAAGTTGTTTTCCTGCAGAATCCATAATAAGACGATGAGAAAAACGAGGAAAAACCATGGGAGGATCGAAGGAGGATGATGATCACAGATTCACAGTAAAATGGGTTTTTACCGAGTTCCTCGTCTTGTTTTACCTGGTAGAAAGACGAATGATGAAAACTTTATTCTGTATATCTAGGATATCCAACGGTGCAATATCCTAATGTCTTGAGATATCGAAAATTGGGATATCCTATACTATTAGGATATCCCAAGATAAAGGGTAAAATTGTCATACTTTTATGTACGATCTTTGCTTTGGTCATTTGTAAATTTTTATCTTTCTTTGGGTAAATGTGAGATTTTAGAGCTTCTGTACGGTCATTTTCCCTAGATTTTTAGTCTGCTAATGTATTCGGCTGAATCATAATCTTCAATTTCTGCCAACTCCTGCTTTTTCGTGTCAACGAAATACCATCTTGTCGGCAAACATAATACTCCATTGTTTCTTCACCTAAATTCGTCCTCTTGTCATCCACCACACATCAACTTGTACTAAAAGCTTGTTTTGATGTTACAGAAGATATTGAAATAGTCAGTAGATCAGAAGTTATGGCGGATAACACCGTAAATCTGCTTTTAAATGCTTTCCACTAGACTAAAATGTCAAAACTAGATGCATCATGCATCTTTAATATACTCGAGTCAAGATATGAGGATAACTCCGTCACAACTTCACTTGAGCTGGAGGCTCTACCCATGTTCCTATAAAAGAGGTCCAAAAAAAATCCACCTAATTGCTGGACTTGTTGAGGAGCCATACTAACCTCTGATGTATCCCTTTGGTCACAATAAAATTAAAAAGTGTTTGTAATTCTGACCTTAAATTTGAAAAAGTATTTAAATCTGTGTTTTTCATATTATTATTTATTTCATCAAGAAGAAATTGTACACCAGCTAGTTTTAACCTAAGATCTAATGAGCAAAACAAAATCTTATTTGACCATCTTTCCAATATTTATTAAATTTTTCTTTCATTTTTTTACAATTGTCATTAAGTAAAACATGATCTCTATATTTTTTCAAATTGTAAACTTATTTCAAAAAGAAAATTTAGAGCTCCATAGAAGTGGGATAATACACTCCAGAGAAAAATAATATTGCAATATAAAAACTTGTAATAAGTCTCTTATTTGGCCACACAACTCCCAATGTGCCTCAGACATCAAGTATTCTTATGCATTAAAAGCACAATATATTATTCAAAACTTCTTTTATTTGAAATAACTTTATTTAAACAAATAATACATAGAATTTCCATCTATGTTTAACATTTGAGTTTATTTTTATGGGCGATACATTATGCCTCGCACATATTGTATAATATAATTGTCTTCTATGTGCAGAGGAGAAAATAAATTAAGTAATACTTATAATTCTTTCTGTTACCATTGAAATATGTTTCAAACCAACATGGATAATGAGATTTAAGATGTGACATACACAATTATTTTGGAAAATAGAACCCTTTATCAAAATTTGCAAGTAGCATCTGCATTTTCATTAGATCAATAGCCACTTGATTATTTGTTGCATTAGCTGAAATTACAGCTATAACTTTATCTAAAAATATTATATTCTTGGAGTTTTTTTTCAAAATAAAGGACCTCATTCTATGGCCAGTGTGCGGCCATTCAAGTTTAGAAAAAGTAATAATTTATTTATTAATAACACATTTTGCATCTATATTATGGGCAGTAGTAACACAGAAAGCTATCATCACTTCTAAATTTTCATAAATCTGTAGTTATAGCTATTCCATGAGGACTGTCTACAAAGTAAATCTTTTATATTTTCATTCTTACTTTGCATAAGCCTAGTAGCATCATTTCGAGTAATATTTCTAGAAATCTTTCTAAATTGTGGTCATAGGGAATTTTGAATGAATTCTACAAAAACTCATTTTCAGTCAAAACATATGGCAATATAGATAGTACAATCACTTTAATAAGTAATTGTCCAACATTAACAACATTTTAAAAAAAAAAGTCCCAAATTTACTACTACCAGTAATAAGAAATTTTAGTCTATGCCATTGACCCTTCCCCTTGAGGCCTTGAAATATGTTCGGATTTACATTTATTCTTTTGTCTCATCAAATAGTCGGTACCCCCAACTAAATCGATAAAATAAATCTTACCACAATATTTACATTTTGCCTTATCAACCTCCTTTCCATGTTTGTCTTTAACCTTTAATAATTCATATGCTTGCCAAACTACGGAAGTTTTGGGTCTCTTCGATGTTCTATGGGCACTAGTAGCTTCTACTTAGACTTCCTCTCCTACTTCTTCTTCCAATTTGACATAATTGTTTTCTTTCTCCTAAATTAACGGAAGAAATATCTTGGGGAGTATTTCTAGAAGCTCGTTCTAGCCATATTCAAAAAAATTAAATTAAAAAAAAGAATAGTAATAGAGATTTTTGTAATAATTAATATAAGAAATGGGAGAATGTGAGAGTTAATATAATATATTATAGATTATACAGAAATATGGAATCTCATATTTAAATAAAATAATTACCTCAAAATTTTTTAAGGCTCCTTAATCTTCTCTTGATGACTTGATCTTTGGCCGCTCAAAAACTTCTTAAAGTGAGAGAATTTAATGCTTTGAGAGAGTTAGAGAGTGTTGAGGGAGTGAAAGAGTTGGATAATTTTGGTGAGAAATGAGAGAATGGTAACCCCCTTCCCCAATTTATAGACTTCTGAGAATTCAAAAGGACAAAAAATACTCCTAATATGACCGTTTTATGTATGTTGGGACCGGCTAAAACGGTCAAGACATGCGATATGGCCATTTTATGATCATTGGTACCCCCGCCCCCGATGCTGCTGATGGCCTGTGCCGCAACCGTGCCAATGTTGCCTGACGACTTGGCACGACTTGGGTTGTGCTAGCGGCCTGTACTGTGAATGGGGCAGGCCGTAAGCATGGCCACATCGACCCTTGTGCTGGCTGGGCCAAGTGTGTGCTAAGCCGGTCCATTTGAACATCTCACTTCCACACGCTACAGTCAACTTGGGACATCCGGAGGAAGAACTTCATCATGTCAAAGACGAATGTGTTTTTCACTTTTTTTCGTTTATTTTCTTTTTTTTTTTTTTTTATTCGTCTTTTTTTGGCAACTCCAAGAGAAAAGCCCACATTGTGGAAAGAAGGAAATACCTGTGCGAAGAGTGACATTGGCGCACCCAAGATTGAAAACCCTAGGCAACCCGGATGACATGTAGGTTGCCAACTGCTAGAGCAACGCCTTGATTAGGGTTGCCAAAGTGTATTGATTCTCGATTACAAAGGTAGTTCCGCCCGCAACAACCGGGTTTGGAACCTATTTTTAGGTTCCGATTCATAATCGGGGTCCAGGTCTGGAATCCAATTTAGATTCCAATTGATAACGGGTTCCGGTTCCGGGTCCATATAGGTTCCGAACCTGTGGACCGGGACGCCGGCATAAAAGCCTTTGATATGCAAGTTATATATTAAAATCCACTTAAAAAGAAACTCTATTCCGCGGATGGAAATGAGATGATGGTTGCATCTGGTTTCGGATATGATCCCAAATAACAAATGAGTTGTTAATAGATGAAGTACTGTGGAATACTTGGTTAAAGGTAATTATAATATTTAATGCAAATATTTTATAAACTTTTTCATTTTTTGTGATTTTATAATATCATTGAGATTATTTGTTATGGTACAGAGACATCCAGCATAAAAACCATTAATACTAAGAGTATTGACTTTAGGATAGGTTCTGTGGCACTGAATATGACATCAGGCATTATAGTAACTTTGATGATATCATTATCGCATGGATGATTTGAATGATCCTAAAAGTGGGGTAACAAATGGGAGTTCTCCATCGAAGAATGAGGCACGAAAGAAGGTAAAAAGATGTAGAAGTAGTCTTGTCACCGGGATGAAAGAATTAGCGGCTTTGGTGCAACATGCATTAGGAAATTTTTGTGATAGTATTAAGAATTCAGAGCTATATAAGCAAATAGTTGACAATGTTTACAGAAAATTGGTGAAGATCGAGGGTCTTAGTCCCATATGACACAGATAATGCACACGATTGGCTAACAATGAGGAAGGAGATCGCTGGCAACAATCCAAGTTCACTCATATACATGAGATGCCATTTATATAAGCATTAATTCACTAACCACTAACAAAAACCATCTTCAAACAATCCAAATTTAAATCAACTCACAATATCACAACCTCCAAGTAATTAAGAAAATGAAAGAGGGCAATATGACCAATTAACAGCACAGCAACTAAAAAAATAAAAATCAACTGAATCATACAATGTAAGTCCACGATATATAAATGTGTCGTTAAATAAATCCTACCAAAGGAAAGAATGCAACATGAATTCTATGCAGCTTGTCCTAATATCCATTTCCTCTTATCTACATGCGACAAGAAAACTACAGCAGCCATCTCCTTCCTCAATGTTAGACACTCATGTGTAGCAATCTATCATCTGGATTAATACTCTTGATCTTCACCAATCTCTATAAACATTGTCACCTATTCGCTTATTGGCTTGGGTTCTTAATACTATCAATAAGATCTTCTAATACATGTTGCACTGAAGCTGACTAGTTTCTTTCATGCCTTGGTTACAGTACTTCTAAACATCTTTTGGTCTCTTTGTGTCCTCCTTAGATGAAGATTCCTATGTGTACACCACTTCTAGGATAATATTCTAAATCACCATGTAATTCGGAACATACATCTACAGTTAATATAATTACCAAACTCCTGAATCCAATCCATAGGCGGAAATACATGATAACTGAGCCGAATGCCCTATTGTCATTTATGCACAAAAAACTCAATCTATATTCCAATACTCTGTCTCCATGGTATGCTCTAGTGTCCCATGGTAATATAACAAATAATTCCATTATAAACAATGAAAGAATAATATAAACAATTAGATTAAACAATATTACCTCAATATAAAGTGTTCATAATGCCTCATATACAACAACTAATTTTTTAACTAAATCATATTCCCAAAAAAATGCAGTCATCAAATCTCCTCATCGCAAAATATAGTGGCTTCAAGTGTTGGTATCTATTCTTAATACTAGAGGATGCATGACATGTGCCACTCTTACTACTTTTAGTCAGCGATGCAGACGACATTATAGACTCTCCATGAAGCCTTGATCCCTTGTGCCAATCTCAATTTATGTTCTTTTAATAGCGTAAACCGGGTCATCCATAATAGCATTCATGACGATATTCTTTTGTTAAATAGATACATGTATAAAATATTAAACATACGACACATAATATTCAAAGAGTAAAATTGTCAAATACATGATACTTGGAAATATGACAGTAGCATCAATGACACTCTTACAATTAGATAGATACAACAATCAATCAACATGGAGCCTAACGTATAGAACTTTTTATTACTACTAGTATCTAGGGCAAGTTAATAAGAAGATATTGTTCCAAAACTTTTCTTTCAAGTCGCTATACGAACTCGACTCATTCATCTCTCTCCTCGTGAGACTCTATCACATCACAATGTGCTTGCCCCGTCGGCTAAAGCAAGTACAGCCTATAGTGTATCGTTTATTCCTCCTCAATCCCAAATACTAGCATCATCAAGATCTTCTACAGAGTTCTTCATCAAAAGTATGCCCACCATTCACCCTGATAAAGGTGTGAAGCACGCAACACGCTATTAAAATGTCAACTTGTATGCATCATCAAGGCCTTCCAAGAACTCTTCATCGCAAGTATGCCCCCATTCATTTTGATAAAGTTGTGAAGCACGCTATACGCTATTAAAATGTCAACTTGTATATGGTGTCGATGTATTTAAAATTCCAAACCTATTTTCAAGATTTCAAAAGCCCTCTTAATAACATTTCGTGTTTGTGAGCGCATTTTGTTGAAGACCTCCCTTGAATTGACAAGATTCTTCCCCCAAAATTAGCAAGATGATTTTTAGGAGTTCGATACAAAACTAGAAATTCAGGTTAATTAGCATACCCTTCATCGACTAGATAATATCTACTACTCCTCATGTTTAATGCATTAAGAGTTAGTTAAAGATCAACCATTTTCAAATACAGAAATAAGCATAAAAAATTCAAATTTTGACTTCATTAACTCAAGGAACGAGTGGATCGGGTTGTCGAGTGAGTGCATTTTGTAGGAAACGAGCATTAGTTATTGACCCCTATCATATCAGAAGTACATATTGAAAGTTTAAATTGAAATCACGACCGTTATAGCTTGTAACAATATACTCTTTCTATTTCGAAATGTGCGATTGAGAAGGATAAAG
>QPKB01000001.1:46834171-46945705 GCA_003546025.1 Camphora micrantha
AGAGGGTAAACAAGAAGTATTGGCATAAGGAAGAGATGCTCGTGGATGAAGCTAATATAAAGCCATTAAGAGTTTTTCAGGAAGAACAATATATGAGAAGGTAATAAGAAGTAATGGCGTAAGAAAGAGAATGTTCATAATGAAGTTGATATAAACCCCTCAATAGTCCTTGAGGATGAAATAAGATAATGAGAAGGCAACAAGAGGTAATGGTGTAAAGAAGAGATTGTTCATTGAATGAAGCTGATATAAACTCATCAATAGTCCTTGAGGATGAAGTCAGTCTTTTTCCAATTACTAAATCCAATAGGTTTGCACTAAAACTTAGAAATTTAGTTTTTTGAACATTTTTTTTCATCAATGTGTTTATGATTGATCATCTACTATGCAGGTTTGATTTGTCTGGCAGTGAACCTATTCAGTTCGAGCCAAACAGTCTGTGGCATGTGCTTACTTCCCACCATGGAAATCCCAACATTTTGTTATACAAGAAAATGGAGCATGTGTCGCAGAAGTTAATGGAGAGAAATCTCATGCAATACAAGACAATAATGTTGTTGACACTTTGGTCCCGCGATCTAGAGCACACTGATGATGAGCATGTAGAGAATTTTTAACATGACATGTGGAAAGGAAGACAATTTCCAAATCGTGATTCATTCAGAGAAACACTGGCAAAATTTGGCAATGCACAAAAATTTTGCTATTAGCCTCTGCAAACGGCAAGACAGAAGTCACTGCAAGATGTGCTGATCCTACTTATCCGTCGGCATATCACGCTTCGATTGTGGCTTCTGGACCACAATTTCAAGTGAGGACATATAAAAGCAGTCACTGCTGTTCGAAGCCAGCGATGGGGATGGGACATAGACAAGCTAACAGTGGATGAAAAAAAGAATCCAAAAATATCATCGCCATCAGTACAGATGTCATTAGGCCCGCAATTTAATAAGAGGAAACATTGAGTTGTGCATGTTATGTTTTATTTTTTATTTTTTTTTTCACTTCTAAAACAACAGAAGTATATAAGAAACGAAATGACGATGAGACTATCAGAGTACAAGATGAGCAACATTGAAACCTTAGTCAAATTCAGTGGACAAAAATACCCTTCATCTGAAGGGAACCTCGCTATAGCGAGAACCTTGCTATAGCGAGCAAATTCTCCACAGAACCTCGCTATAGCGAGATTCTCGCTATAGCAAGCCACAGCTCGCTATAGCGAGGGCTGCCACTGCCTTTTGGCTTTCTGCCTTCATTTCTTTCGAGACCGAAAAATTCTCGCTATAGCAAATGAAGTTCTCGTATAGCGAGGCACCACTATGTCTTTCTGAGAAACAAAATTGGAATAATTTTCGCTATAGTGAGAAACAAGTCGCTCTAGCGAGACTATCCTCTGACCTGAGTGATTTTCGATATATCAAGAAAAGTGTGGATGCGATAAATTATGTAGACTAATAATTAATAGCAGAGAAGAGTGATTCATCATTAAAATAAGACATTTTATTTATTATTATTTATCATAATAATTTCAATTCAACATTTTACAATATGATGGTTGATTTTTTTTTTCATTAATAAATTATTATCTTTTGTCATATTTATCACCTGGTTGGACCCATAATTTCAAGATATTAGTGGGTATACTGCTGACCGAAACACAAGTAAAACTTAAAAAAAAAAAAAAACAAAAATGGGGACAAAAATCTAATAAACATATATATTAAAAACCTCTACACTGTTATTTACATTGCTGAGGGATAAATAAAAAAAATTAATGATTGACCTCAAAAATGACATTGCCTGATATAACAAAATTAAACTGGACATCACATTCAAAAATCCTCTCAGTCATCTGACGTACATTCGAGAAAACCACTATTTTCCCATTGCTTGTAAAATATATCATGTACGATCTTCTGTCTGTAAAACCACATATCGCTTTGTGTGAACTACATGGTCGTCCAAGTAATAGATGCTCAGCATATGCCATTACAAATAGTCCACAATCATCCCTGCACAAATATTCGCACGTGAGAACATGCATCCAATCATTTAATAATGCAAACATCCAACATTTGTAACTTAAACTCACGTATTATCTTGTTTAGGACATTCATAAGTATAATTGGCCCAGCCAGTAGGATTGTCCCAACCAACCAAGTTGGGAGAAAACCCCCAGTAATGAATAAAACCTGTACACATGAGATCACATATGTCAATGCACAATGACGTGATACTCTAAAATATGTAATAAATATACTTTTCAGTAGAAATATACTTTACAAGTGGCGAGTATATTTCCAATAAACATCGCTATCCAAACTGTTATAGAAGTGCCATTTTTCTCTTTTTGGATATCCAACTACGAGGAAAAATGTGATTGATACCATACTAGGAAAACAACATTTCATATTCACCGATCTCTCTAAGTCTCTCTTTCCCAAAATGCAATATGATAATAATCTGTCAAATTTTTCTGCTCCCAATGCTGCATGGTAAAGAAACATAATGTTAATGTTAGTACTACCCACATCATAATAATATAAGTCATCAAGGACAAAAGAAAATTCCTTACCGCCAGACTAGATGGAAAGAAATGTGATGTTGGGACATTGGACTTAAGAATTTCAAATCAGCAATCCATTATCTAAGACACATGCACCATAATCAACCCATCTGACACAATTTATTCATTTACATTATAAAATAAATACGTTGAATACAATATTACTACCAATAATTGCGACATACATTGGTATCGATCTAATATTTACACAGGCACTGGCGCATACTCTCAGCAGAGACCCTTGAACAAATTTGATCTAATTCTGGTACCCTGCACATATAAAAGATCATTATATATTGTATTGCCCAATCCAATAGTGCATATTTAAACAAAATAAATTATACAGACATACTTTTTATAATAACTCTTCCAAAACTTATCTAAGATCTTATCTTCTTCAGCTGAAAGAGAATATTGTGGATTGGGCGGATTGGGCCGTGAGCGTTTGCTTGTTGGGGACCCAAGATATATGGAGAAAGCCTTGGAGAAATAATCATTTTCCTAAGATTACCTTTCACTCGGCCAACCATTCAAGATACGGCGTGTGATGGACTTGGGATAACAATTGGAGGTGGATTTGGTGTGGGACTTTGGATTACAAAAGGGACAGCTTGAGGTGTTGGAGTGCAAATCACAGATAGATCAAGTTGGGGTGTGAACCTCGATGGTACCAACGGGGATGGTTGTGTTGTTGGACTTGGAATTGTATATGGAAAAAAGCCGGGTGTGGAGCTAGAGGCTACGATCGGGGGTGGTTGTGGTGTTGGACTTGGAACCACAGATGAAGAAGGTTGGGATGTAGCGCTTGGGATTACGAATGGGGGTGGATGAGGTGTGGGACTGGGATTTACGAATGGGGAAGGTTGAGGTGTGTGGACATCATGTGGCACTTCTCCCATTTCTTCCTCTTGATTTTCCTATCGAACACCATGGATATCTCATAATAATATTATATTCAACAACAGAGTCCCACAACCAATGGAATTAAATTCAATTGTAGCATACAATGAAAGAATTATTAATATAAAGAAACTAACCTTATTGAAATTCTCATATGACATGCTATTAATACATTCCTCCAAGTTGAAATTTTCAAATCCAGTAGAGCAAGCAGTCGAGAATTTCAAACATTGCTGTTGAATTGTTTGCATAATTTTATACAAGAACCATGAATCATATTTCTCATCCACACTTTCTATGGTAGCCGCAACATGTTTCAGGAAGATTTCCATCTGATGGTAGAAAATGTCAAGATTAGCAAATTACTACTCTGTATAAAAATCACTATGTAACATGTTATTTAAAAAAACAAATTGAAAGTAATGTCATAATGACATAAATTTATTGTGTAAGTCACTATTTCAGCTTAATGTTGTAGCTACAATTACCTGTTGGGCTGCATGTTCATATAGTGGATTTCTCCTCCCTTGTGGTGGTCGTCCTACACGCAGTCTGGTGATACGGTGATACCAAGCAAAGTACTCATCAGGATGTCTACCGACCAATTCATCGTACTGTCCATCGATAACTAATGATAATCTATTTTGCCATGCTTCTACTTGTTGTTTCGACTTAACTCTATAATCCACTGTAACATTTGAGCTTTTTTCATCTCTCCAAGGAATTGAATGGAGTGGTGGAGGTAGGATTTGTCTCCAGCCAAATTGCTTCATTACTTGATCTGCATTATGAGGTTCAACAATCGAGTATAAGATCATTTCTGTACATACTGTAAAAAGACAATTATCTGCTTCTGAGACCTGTTCGATCAGCTCTTCAGCAAATTGGAGGTAAGGCTGCCACTCAAACTGCAATAAATTTTTCTTATTTCATATTAAGAGGAAAAATGGATAAGAAGACAGAGATAACCAAAATAACTTACCTGATCAATGCCTTGCTGATCGAGTTGTTGATGAGCTTCTTCAACAGTAGTTAACGAAAAGTGATTTTTCAGTCTTTTTTCCCACATTTTAAAAAGTGGGAACTCGAATTTGATATTTTCCATATTTTGTTTGATTGGACGTCCAATTCTCATTCGGGAATATGCCCATATCTGTCAAAATATCATTAATTCATAAATTTGGTTTTGTTAAATATTTATTGTAATCAAGCAATATACGTAGTAGTTATTATTTACCTGAAGAAGTTGGAGGGCCCCACATATTGTTCTTATCCCATCCTTCACACGGTTGGCCTTGGACAGTGTTCTGTATAAATTTGCGAGGCAAGTAGGAGCCCATGCATATACTTGGAAGGTTTCAAATAATTCAAGAAGGTAGGCATGCCCCCTTGACTCCGAAGTAAACCCACAAATTTGGGTTGAAACAAGGCAAAAGAGATATGCCTTAGTACACCTATCGATATCATCTTCAGACGCGTTCTCTGGGGGCTCAACGAAGTTCTTATGAAACCATGTGAGTTTCAACTGTCCACCCTCGATGTTCGTTGGTTTAGGCACATTTCCTAAGAGTGTATTGCATACTTCCTCAATGATGGGTCTTTTCGTATAAGTGCGTCCTATAATTGGTGGACCATCAATGGGTAGGCCATAAATATACGCCACATCTTCAAGTGTAATAGTGGCCTCTCCGGACAAAAAATGAAAGGTATTTGTTTCTGGCCTCCGCCTTTCAATTAATGCACTTATCAGAGAATGATCGATTCGCATGTGTCACATATGCGATAGATGGTAGAGACCAGTTCTTTTCACAATGTTGCATTGTCTTTCATTTAATTTCCAAATTCCACTCTTAGGATTAGCAGGAATACATCGGTAAACACCAGGTTCCTTGCCATTCCATATTGACGTAGATACGTGATTATCTTGGTCTGATAAAACAGATGAATCAATGGGACCGGGTTGAAATGGTTCCATCTGCCAATCATTACTCAAATCAGGTAAAGATAACATTTGAGAAAAAATATAATGCAATTTAACAGCCAATCTAACATTAAAAAAAAAAAAAAAAAAAACAATCTATCATAATCAACTCAGACATCAGAATAGCAGTGCTATGACACTCATTTTTATGTACATTATACATAATTTCAATGGTTGAAGTCACAATATACCATTTTTTAAAAGAGTGGTCAGACGAAAATTCAGTCAGGGAGGGAGCCATGCCATGGTGGTTGTTTGTTTTTTTTTTTAAACATTAACCTCTATACTGTGGAAGTGATAATCTGGAGATGGAAGGGCACCTATTTATTGGACTAATTTTGAATGAAGTAGCATTCAAACTAGCTTGTGCTACTTGAAAAGTTTTAATCTGCTGATATATCATTTTGTGAGTGTTCAACCTTTTAAGCCTAAAAGTAAAACATGGAGAGCAATAAAGTTTCATGGAAAAATGATAAAATAAGCAGACAGCAGCACCAATACCAAATTTTTTTACAAGGGCTCTCCAATACTCAAAAGAGTGGAAGAAAAAATAAGATTCGTAGCAACATCACACGATGCAATCCCCAAATAACAATAAAAACCCAAATGCCCAGCCTCAAAACAAGTCCTAATCCAGAAAAAGACAAACAAATAAAGAGATAAAGGAAAAAGAATACTTCTTTCCCTTACCTTAAACTTCTAATGATTGGGTATATTTCCCACAGTAAAACCCTAGAAACTTGAAGATCCACCACGTTGCAGCTATTGATGAAAGAGAATAGAGTGAAAAGTTGTTTTCCTGCAGAATCCATAATAAGACGATGAGAAAAACAACGAGGAAAAACCATGGGAGGATCGAAGGAGGATGATGATCACAGATTCACAGTAAAATGGGTTTTTACCGAGTTCCTCGTCTTGTTTTACCTGGTAGAAAGACGAATGATGAAAACTTTATTCTGTATATCTAGGATATCCAACGGTGCAATATCCTAATGTCTTGAGATATCGAAAATTGGGATATCCTATACTATTAGGATATCCCAAGATAAAGGGTAAAATTGTCATACTTTTATGTACGATCTTTGCTTTGGTCATTTGTAAATTTTTATCTTTCTTTGGGTAAATGTGAGATTTTAGAGCTTCTGTACGGTCATTTTCCCTAGATTTTTAGTCTGCTAATGTATTCGGCTGAATCATAATCTTCAATTTCTGCCAACTCCTGCTTTTTCGTGTCAACGAAATACCATCTTGTCGGCAAACATAATACTCCATTGTTTCTTCACCTAAATTCGTCCTCTTGTCATCCACCACACATCAACTTGTACTAAAAGCTTGTTTTGATGTTACAGAAGATATTGAAATAGTCAGTAGATCAGAAGTTATGGCGGATAACACCGTAAATCTGCTTTTAAATGCTTTCCACTAGACTAAAATGTCAAAACTAGATGCATCATGCATCTTTAATATACTCGAGTCAAGATATGAGGATAACTCCGTCACAACTTCACTTGAGCTGGAGGCTCTACCCATGTTCCTATAAAAGAGGTCCAAAAAAAGTCCACCTAATTGCTGGACTTGTTGAGGAGCCATACTAACCTCTGATGTATCCCTTTGGTCACAATAAAATTAAAAAGTGTTTGTAATTCTGACCTTAAATTTGAAAAAGTATTTAAATCTGTGTTTTTCATATTATTATTTATTTCATCAAGAAGAAATTGTACACCAGCTAGTTTTAACCTAGGATCTAATGAGCAAAACAAAATCTTATTTGACCATCTTTCCAATATTTATTAAATTTTTCTTTCATTTTTTTACAATTGTCATTAAGTAAAACATGATCTCTATATTTTTTCAAATTGTAAACTTATTTCAAAAAGAAAATTTAGAGCTCCATAGAAGTGGGATAATACACTCCAGAGAAAAATAATATTGCAATATAAAAACTTGTAATAAGTCTCTTATTTGGCCACACAACTCCCAATGTGCCTCAGTCATCAAGTATTCTTGTGCATTAAAAGCACAATATTTATTCAAAACTTCTTTTATTGAAATAACTTTATTTAACAAATAATACATAGAATTCCATCTATGTTTAACATTTGAGTTTATTTTTATGGGCGATACATTATGCCTCGCACATATTGTATAATATAATTGTCTTCTATGTGCAGAGGAGAAAATAAATTAAGTAATACTTATAATTCTTTCTGTTACCATTGAAATATGTTTCAAACCAACATGGATAATGAGATTTAAGATGTGACATACACAATTATTTTGGAAAATAGAACCCTTTATCAAATTTGCAAGTAGCATCTGCATTTTCATTAGATCAATAGCCACTTGATTATTTGTTGCATTAGCTGAAATTACAGCTATAACTTTATCTAAAATATTATATTCTTGGAGTTTTTTTTCAAAATAAAGGACCTCATTCTATGGCCAGTGTGCGGCCATTCAAGTTTAGAAAAAGTAATAATTTATTTATTAATAACACATTTTGCATCTATATTATGGGCAGTAGTAACACAGAAAGCTATCATCACTTCTAAATTTTCATAAATCTGTAGTTATAGCTATTCCATGAGGACTGTCTACAAAGTAATCTTTTATATTTTCATTCTTACTTTGCATAAGCCTAGTAGCATCATTTCGAGTAATATTTCTAGAAATCTTTCTAAATTGTGGTCATAGGGAATTTTGAATGAATTCTACAAAAACTCATTTTCAGTCAAAACATATGGCAATATAGATAGTACAATCACTTTAACAAGTAATTGTCCAACATTAACAACATTTTAAGAAAAAAAAGTCCCAAATTACTACTACCAGTAATAGAAATTTTAGTCTATGCCATTGACCCTTCCCCTTGAGGCCTTGAAATATGTTCGGATTTACATTTATTCTTTTGTCTCATCAAATAGTCGGTACCCCCAACTAAATCGATAAAATAAATCTTACCACAATATTTACATTTTGCCTTATCAACCTCCTTTCCATGTTTGTCTTTAACCTTTAATAATTCATATGCTTGCCAAACTACGGAAGTTTTGGGTCTCTTCGATGTTCTATGGGCACTAGTAGCTTCTACTTAGACTTCCTCTCCTACTTCTTCTTCCAATTTGACATAATTGTTTTCTTCTCCTAAATTAACGGAAGAAATATCTTGGGGAGTATTTCTAGAAGCTCGTCTAGCCATATTCAAAAAATTAAATTAAAAAAAAGAATAGTAATAGAGATTTTTGTAATAATTAATATAAGAAATGGGAGAATGTGAGAGTTAATATAATATATTATAGATTATACAGAAATATGGAATCTCATATTTAAATAAAATAATTACCTCAAAATTTTTTAAGGCTCCTTAATCTTCTCTTGATGACTTGATCTTTGGCCGCTCAAAAACTTCTTAAAGTGAGAGAATTTAATGCTTTGAGAGAGTTAGAGAGTGTTGAGGGAGTGAAAGAGTTGGATAATTTTGGTGAGAAATGAGAATGGTACCCCCCCTTCCCCAATTTATAGACTTTTGAGAATTCAAAAGGACAAAAAATACTCCTAATATGACCGTTTTATGTATGTTGGGACCGGCTAAAACGGTCAAGACATGCGATATGGCCATTTTATGATCATTGGTACCCCCCCCCCCCCCCCCCCCCCCCGATGCTGCTGATGAGTTGTGCCGCAACCGTGCCAATGTGCCTGACGACTTGGCACGACTTGGGTTGTGCCTAGCGGGCCTTACTGTTGAATGGACCAGGCCGTAGCATGGCACATCGACCCTTGTGCTGGGCTGGGCCAAGTTGTGCTAGCCCGGTCCATTTGACATCTCACTTCCACACCTACAGTCAACTTGGGACATCCGGAGGAAAGAACTTCATCATGTCAAAGACGAATGTGTTTTCACTTTTTTCGTTTATTTTCTTTTTTTTTTTTTTTTTTTATTCGTCTTTTTTTGGCACCCCAAGGAAAAGCCCACATTGTGGAAAGAAGAAAATACCTGTGCGAAGAGTGACATTGGCGCACCCAAGATTGAAACCCTAGGCACCCGGATGACATGTAGGTTGCCAACTGCTAGAGCAACCCCTTGATTAGGGTTGCAAAAGTGTATTGATTCTCGGATTACAAGGTAGTTCCGACCCGCAACAACCGGGTTTGGAACCTATTTTAGGTTCCGATTCATAATCGGGGCCAGGTCTGGAATCCAATTTAGATTCCAATTGATAAACGGGTCCGGTTCCGGGTCCATATAGGTTCCGACCTGTGGACCCGGGACCCGGCATAAAAGCCTTTGATATTGCAAGTTATATATTAAAATCCACTTAAAAGAAACTCTATTCCGCGATGAATGAGATGATGGTTGCATCTGGTTTCGGATATGATCCAAATAACAAATGAGTTGTTATAGATGAAGTACTGTGGAATACTTGGTTAAAGGTATTATAATATTTAATGCAAATATTTATAAACTTTTTCATTTTTTGTGATTTTATAATATCATTGAGATTATTTGTTATGGTACAGAGACATCCAGCATAAAAACCATTAAATACTAAGAGTATTGACTTTAGGATAGGTCTGTGGCACTGATATGACATCAGGCATTATAGTAACTTTGATGATATCATTACTCGCATGGATGATTTTGAATGATCCTAAAAGTGGGGTACAAATGGGAGTCTCCATCGAAGAATGAGGCACGAAAGAAGGTAAAAGATGTAGAAGTACTTGTCACCGGGATGAAAGAATTAGCGGCTTTGGTGCAACATGCATTAGGAAATTTTGTTGATAGTATTAAGAATTCAGAGCTATATAAGCAAATAGTTGACAATGTTTACAGAAAATTGGTGAAGATCGAGGGTCTTAGTCCATATGACACAGATAATGCACACGATTGGCTAACAATGAGGAAGGAGATCGCTGCAACAATCCAAGTTCACTCATATACATGAGATGCCATTTATATAAGCATTAATTCACTAACCACTAACAAAAACCATCATTCAACAATCCAAATTTAAATCACTCACATATCACAACCTCCAAGTAATTAAGAAATGAAAGAGGGCAATATGAACCAATTAACAGCACAGCAACTAAAAAAATAAAATCAACTGAATCATACAATGTAGTCCCACGATATAAATGTGTCGTTAAATAAATCCTACCAAAGGAAAGGATGCAACATGAATTCTATGCAAGTGTCCTAATATCCATTTCCTCTTATCTACATGCGACAAGAAAACTACAGCCATCTCCTTCCTCAATGTTAGACACTCATGTGTAGCATCTATCATCTGGATTAATACTCTTGATCTTCACCAATTCTCTATAAACATTGTCACCTATTCGCTTATGTGGCTTTGGGTTCTTAATACTATCAATAAGATTTTCTAATACATGTTGCACTGAAGCTACTAGTTCTTTCATCCTGGTTACAGTACTTCTAACATCTTTTGGTCTCTTTTGTGCCTCCTTAGATGAAGATTCCTCATGTGTACACCCACTTCTAGGATTATATTCTAAATCATCCATGTAAATTCGGACATCATCACAGTTAATATAATTACTCAACTCCTGAATCCAATCAATAGGCGGAACTACATGATAACTGAGCGAACTGCCCTATTGTCATATCAGTGCCACAAACCAATCCTATATTCAATACTCTGTCTCCAATGGTTATGCTACTAGATGTCCATGTAATATAACAAATAATCTCCATTATAAACAATGAAAGAATATATAAAAATTAGCATTAAACAATATAATACCTCAAATAAAGTGTTCCATAATGCCTCATATACAACAACTAATTTTTTTACTAAATCATATCCAAAACTAAATGCAGTCATCATCTCCTTCATCGCAAAATATAGTGGCTTCAAGTGTTGGTATCTATTCTTAATACTAGAGGATGTCATGACATGTGCACTCTTACTACTTTTAGTCATCGCCGATGCAACGACATTATAGACCTCTTCATTGAAGCCTTGATCCCCTTGTTGCTCATTTCAATTTGTTCTTTTAATAGCGTAAACATCGGGTCATCCATAATAGCATTCATGACGATATTCTTTTTTGTTAATAGATACATGTAATAAAATAATTAAACATACGACACATAATATTCAAAGTAAAAATTGTCAAATACATGATACTTGAAATATGACAGTAGCATTCAATGAACATTCTTTACAATTAGATAAGATACAACATTCAATCAACATGGCCTACGTATAGAACTTTTTATTCTACTAACTAGGGCAAGTAATAAGAGGATATTTGTTCCAAAACTTTTCTTTCAAGTTCTCTATAAATCGACTTCATTCATCTCTCTCTCGGTGAGAATCTACACATCCACAATGTGCTTGCCCCGTCGGCTAAAGCAAGTACACTATTGATATCGTTATTCTCCTCATCCAAATATACATCATCAAGATCTTCTAAGAGTTCTTCATCAAAAGTATGCCCACCATTCACCCTGATAAAGGTGTGAAGCACGCAACACGCTATTAAAATGTCAACTTGTATGCATCATCAAGGCCTTCCAAGAACTCTTCATCGCAAGTATGCCCACCATTCATTTTGATAAAGTTGTGAAGCACGCTATACGCTATTAAAATGTCAACTTGTATATGGTGTCGATGTATTTAAAATTCCAAACCTATTTTCAAGATTTCAAAAGCCCTCTTAATAACATTTCGTGTTTGTGAGCGCATTTTGTTGAAGACCTCCCTTGAATTGACAAGATTCTTCCCTCCAAAATTAGCAAGATGATTTTTAGGAGTTCGATACAAAACTAGAAATTCAGGTTAATTAGCATACCCTTCATCGACTAGATAATATCTACTACTCCTCATGGTTTAATGCATTAAGAGTTAGTTAAAGATCAACCATTTTCAAATACAGAAATAAGCATAAAAAATTCAAATTTTAGACTTCATTAACTCAAGGAACGAGTGGATCGGGTTGTCGAGTGAGTGCATTTTGTAGGAAACGAGCATTAGTTATTGACCCCTATCATATCAGAAGTACATATTGAAAGTTTAAATTGAAATCACGACCGTTATAGCTTGTAACAATATACTCTTTCTATTTCGAAATGTGCGATTGAGAAGGATAAAGCTGGGATTTATGAAAATTATTAGTGTGATATAATATTTACCTCAAAACCGAATGGCCTCTAGGCGCATCATTCCCGACTTGTCTTACAGTATCAGCAGCTACGACATTAATCACTTTTAGTACTCAATGGAATTGACGACTTATGATTTCTCTACTTCTAAAGAACTGCATTGCATTTGTTCTATTCCTAGCATTATGTGCTAGGGGTGCACAAAAAATCCGCCGATCCATAAAACTAATCCGATCCTCGGACGGATTGGTAATCTTGTAATCCGTTAGCAACGGAACGGTGACGGATTTTACAGTGGATTGAATCTGATCCGACCCGTTGAGATTAAATAAAAAAAAAAAAAAAAAAAACCTTGAAGGGACTAAATATATTTGTAATGTGTATTATTTTTTTTTTATGTGCATTGTTAGATCTCTTTCTTTAACATTAGATTCAACAGATTGAACGGATTAATTCGATCCGATCCGGTCGTCCACGGATCGGATTGGATCGGATTTTAATAGTTACAGATTGGTGACGGATTTGACCTAATCCGCACCAATCCGATCCATGTACAGCCCTAATATGTGCAATTGTGTGAACTGAAAAAACTTGCTCATCCATGTTCACCCAAATTAGTGCCTTACAAAAGCCCTCTATTTCGCAAATGATTGCATAATAAATCAAAAGTCCTTGTACATCATTAACTAGCTTATACAGTGAGTTTCTTGGCCTCTCGTCAAGGTGGATAAATCATGCATCATGATGTTCAAAGTTTCTTTCATGTGCAAATTGATTTAAATCATAGAAATTGCATGTTTTATGAAACTTTCTTTTTTTGAAAAATCATATTATCCTCTTGAATATCTTCACATTAACACGTAAAGTCACATAATTTCTTTACACCGTTGGATTGTACATGAAAAACCGAGTCAAATTGTATAGTTGGATGCATTCATATGCATTGAAATGGTTCTCACGCACAGCATGATAATTTTTCTACATGAGATTATTCCTTTTACTATAATTATTTTATATTTGCAGGAGATTCAAGAGAAGAGGCCCGCATGAAGATAATTTCAAGAGCAAATGAAGAAAGGGAAGATACCACCTTGTGGGACCAACCCCTTGGGTGTGAATTCAAAAGAGGTAACGTCCAAGGGTGGGACCCACTTTGTTGCAAGCTCAAAAAGGATTTCTTTATTTTTAGGAAATTCAAGTTCAAAAAGAGAGCTCAAGAAAGGAAAGACTTAGAGATCAAGCAAGCCAAGAAGGAAGGAAAGAGAAGAAAGAAAGAAGAGAAAATCGAGAAACATGGGACACCCATGTGGGGTCCACCAGCCTTGCACACCCATGTGGGGCCCACTTGTGTTGGAAGATTGTGAATCGCCTCTCTTTTGAAGAATTCCTAAATTAAGAGAAGTCTGGTGGGGTTTCCCAACAAAGCAAAAGTTGGAGCCAATCTAGAAAGTCTTGTGCACCAAGGAACAAAACATTGAAAGATATTCTAAAAATCCCTACTTCTCCTCTACTTTCCCTCCCTTCTCATTCCTTAAGCCACAAAAATTTCCTAATTCACCTCAAACTTGGGAAGCAAGTTTTCAAAATCCATAAAAAGACTCTAAGAAGGAGAGGGGGACGTCCAAGCCTATTGCAACTAGCCATTTCCGCAACCCCCCCTGCACGCATCCCACCATCCAACCAGCTCTTCTATTGGCTTCTTCAAGTTTTGCAAAGTTCAGTAATGCTGCAGTTTTTAACATGATAAAGATCGAAGCGATAAAGGGCTCGTTTCATTTTTTTTTTTTTTTCCTTCGGGAAAACGAGTGAAGCTTTATGTAATTCTATTGTTTTAGGCATAGATAGGGTCAAAAGCTAACGTATTTAGCAATTTGATGGAGTAGAATGATTTTGGTGTTAATTGCCTAATTCTACATATTCTTTGATGCTTTATTTTCGCTTCTATATATATAGCAGGCTCAGAATCACCGTGAATTTGTGCAAAAGAACATATGAGCCACTCATGTTATAATAATCATTCTTGAGATTGATTGTTTAAAATACTAGTTTTGTTCTTTTTCTAAAATAGATTGATGACCTATTTTTGAAAAAGAGATTCAAAGCTATTCATACCTCCAATCATTAGGAGGAAAGTGGATCCCGGATTCATGAAAACTCTATCTTCACTGTTTAATTCTGATTTTTTTTCAAATTGCTTGTTTAATATTTTTATTGTGGTTACAGCATTCTTTTTCTATATTAGAATTTTTAATAGATTAGAAGTTTTTATTGGGGTGTAATCATTGTAATTAATTTTACTCAATAACCCAATTGATTGTGTAGATTTTAATTAGGATAAATTTAGAGTTTATATAGGTTAGGTCAAGTGTTGCATTGCATACCAGCCCTGAGGATCGACCTCAGACTCATCGAGTAATTACTACTCAAAGACAGCCATGCACTTGTGGGGAACATCTAGATTAGAATTTTTTAGATCTAGGGTTCTTAGATTAGAAATTTCTACTGGGTGTAATCATTGTAATTAATTTTATTCAATAACCCAATTGATTGTATAGATTTTAATTAGGCTAAATTTAGAGTTTAAGTAGGTTAGGTCAAGCGTTGCATTGCATTCCATCCCTGTAGATCAACCTCAGACTCATCGAGTAATTACTGCTTGAAGACAGCCCTGCACTTGTGGTGCACATTAAGTCCACAAGATACATCTGCGGGGAATAAAGAAAAAAAAGCAGGAGGATTATTCTGTTGAACTGTGTCAGTATCAGAAACAACAAAACCATATCATTGTCTCAATAATGTATTTGATAACAAGTAATCAACCATGGAAACATGCGTCTTAGAGTTGATCATGGTTTACTACAAGGATTGGAAGTGGAAAAGGAGAGAGCTAGAAAACAGAGGAATGCTTTGATCTTGGAAGTCTAGGAATGGTGTGTTGATCATTGGATCTTGGAAGTCTAGGAAGGGTGTGCAACATTTGAAATGTAGCTTTCTCATGTTGCAAAGGGTACAGACCCATATGGCTATTTGGGTTAGAAGAGTGGTTTGATTAGTAGGGTGGGGTATGTTTGGGATCTGCTAAGCAATCTCTTTCTTTTTATTTCAGTTGATCAATTTTACAAGACAATTTTAATGCATGAGGACCACAAAATCTTATTCTACAGGACATGGTCACCATAAAAATAAGAACCACTAGATCCAAGTCACAAGTAGCTGCAAACAAATGATGGGAAATAGTTAGGTTGATATACTGGGAATGTCTTCTTTATATGTAAATTTTTCTGAGAGGATGTGGCTAAAGACTAGATATATTTATTCCTAATAAAGAGATTAATAGAGTAGGGAATTTTCTGGGTTATCATTAGATTTAATTTAAATCTATGGGTCAACACAGTAACCAAAAATAAAATCTATATATCTATACTGAGTTCATCATCAAAGCTTGCAAAATTTTAATCTCTGGTTTCTTGGAAGATACCCAAATCTCTTAGCTTCAAAGAAGAGAATGGCATTGCTCAGAGCTCGGGCATAGTCAGACTCATTTTTAAATAAGATACAAGAGATGCTTAGTAACAGCACCCAAACTGACATCTAACCTATTGAGTGATTTGTTATCTGTATCAGTTGAGAAAATGCATTTCAGACAATCAGAATACCTTTCTAGACAACTACAAGACTTTTCTTCTGATAACCACATAAATACTTGTATCAGTTGAGAAAATGCATTTCAGACCAACCAAGCAGATCCAAGAAAACAGAGGAGGGGGGAAGAAACCGAGATGCAGAAAGCCTAATTCATGGGGTCAGGCAAGCATCAAAATTCCTCCCATATCAACAGCCTGATTTAATTTCCATGATATTCCAAATCCCCATTAAACAGATGAGATAACCCCCCATCACCCGAAACAAATTTCAACCAAATGCGATTTCAGATCATCCCCAAAATCAGCATCCAATGAAATCAATTCAAGTATCAAACCACTCAGAGTCTCCTCCAACAAATTCACATAACTCTCACAACAAACATAGCAATCACAATACACAACCATCCAAGTTAAAAGAAGAAAGGAATCCTACCTATTGGAATGAAAAGATTAAAAAAAAAAAAAAAAAAAAACCATACATGACATCGTAGAGAATTGCATACCTGTTGGTGAGATGGAGGATTCAATCTTTGTCTTCTTGGAGGTGGATAAGCGATCATTGCTGCGTAGTTGCAGAGAGGAGGAAATGAAGGTTTGGAGTATAATTGACTTTTAGTCAAGGGAACATGAGTATTTAGGATTGAAGTTAAATGGATATACGCGTGGACCAACAACAATACTTCATCTGTCAGGCCAAACTCATCGAAATGGGGTAGGGTTGAAAATTTAAATTGTTAGGGCCCATTTAACTTCACTTTACTCTATTTTTTGCCTATTCAAACGGGCGAAACAATTCTCTAATATACAGAGAACGGAGTATACAGAGAAGGAGTACTCAACATTCAACCTCTCTTCTTCCTCAATATCTCACTTTCTCAAAGGCAAAAATCTCAGTCTACAATCCAATGTAGAATATGTAGAAGATGGTTGTCCATCTCAGTGCATTGTTATGGGGCCCACCTTCTCAAGTTTAGTCCGCACTTGTTGTCCATTCGGAATGACAATGTTGTTGGTTCCCATCTTAATGCACGCTTCATGGGGCCCCACCTTAAATTGTTCATTTGTCAAATATGTCCACATGTCTCACACATGATCAATCTAGCCATGAATGGTTCTATGTTAGGAGTGATATTTGGAAAGTTCTAAGATATTAAGGATTGATCACTTGAGGTGGGGCCCCCACTTGTTGAATGAGAGAGAGAAGCAAACCCTTTAATGTTTCATTTGATGGTGATTCATATCAATCAAACCCTCGAATACATGCTTGAATCAACGCACATTGCAATGTGGCATAGATCCAACCATTATCCACAGTTGGATTGAACCATACTTACAACATGTGCTTTGAAAATGATCAATTTTGTGACCATGATATCAAAGGTTGGGTGATTTGATCAGAGTGGAATTCAGCAAACATCTAATCCATGTCATAACCCTCACCCCTGCACCCACCCCACCTATCTTTGTGATTGGCATGTAGCTATGAAGTGGACCCTGTAATTTGGGATGTAGTTTTAGCAAAGTAAACACTTCTCTTTCATGTTGCCATGCAAATTTGTTAGGAATAGTTAAACGGAACCTAGTAATTCGGGGGAAAAGTAAATATTACATGATCACATCACCAATGTGTGTAATATTAGGATCATTGCTAAATACAACTAAGCCAAATCATAGCCATCACAGTTCATTTCGTGAACTCACAGCCAACATAGTTCATTTTGGATGTTTGTTTAGAATAAATATTCATGAATATCATCATCATTAATTCATCATAATACCGATAAAAAATAATTCATCATAATAATGAGAAAGAAGAAGAGGGTCAAATGCAGAGTGCCCCTTCTCTGTATACTTCATTTACTTCTTAAGGAATCATTTCTCTTTCAGACGATCCCGGGCCTGTTTGGGTATTTCACTTGTAAAATGAATTGAAGTGAAGGTTCAAATCAAGAGACAAGAAAAGAGGGAAGGGTCAAATCAAAATGCCCAAAATTCAAAATTCACCTTCTTGACTTTTTGTCATTTTGTGGCATGAGAAGTACCTTTTTTACTATTTTGGATAAAGAAATAATGTTTTTTTTTTTTTCGTCATTTAGTGGAATGAGAGAATAACTTCTTGACTGTTTTCTTTTTAAAGAAGATGTGTTTTTTGAAATTTGGTATTTTTTTATATAACCGCTCTTCTTTACTTATCTCTTAAAGTGACCATTCACTCAATGATGAAAATAGCGGTAGCAGCAGGCGTAGCGGCCCACCGCTAAACCACTACGAAGCGGGCGATACGTAGCGTAGCGGGAATACGTAACGGCGTAGCGGTGCGATTTGAAAAAATCGCCAAAACAAATCTGAAAAAATTCCAGAAAATCCAGAAAATTGTAAAATTAAAGAATATGTGGTTCTTTTGCAAAAGTAAGAAAAGGGGGCGTAGCAATGCCCTCAATATATGAGGTTCTGCATCGCTGTATAAATAGAAAACAATAGTAATGATTAGTTTTTTCACATGTATTCATGTTTCCTAGTCATGCTAACTTAAAAAGTAATGGAAAGCTAAAAATAAAAAATAAAAACACTAGAGCATGAAATAAAAGCATAAGAATTAATAAGACTTAAGAGTTACGTCATTACTCATTAGTGAACATTGAACATTCAAATATCAATACTTCAACATTCAAGGTTCAAATTCAATCTAGTCAATGAACTATGAAGTGATCAACAATCAACATTCAACACCAATTTAGAAATGAGTAAATGACAAAGAGTAGAGACTAGAAAATTAGTGAAGGAAATAGGAATACCTTAATCACCACCAAAAGGAATGTCTACCAAGATTCAAGGGGCTTTGATTATCCTCATCCCCATTAATGTTATCATTTCTGTTGGCACCATATTGAATTTGATATTGATGAGCATTAGGATCCACAAATCCAAAGAAGGCAGCCGCACCCGCATCATAGGAACTTGGAGGAGGTGGAGGTGGATATCTATCATATTGCGTTTCACCATAGTCACCATATGAGTAGGACCCCGAAGCTAAAGACTGTTCTTCTCCTTGTTGTACTTGACCATATGGAAAATAGTCAAAATACTATGAGGGTCCTTGTCCACTGTAACTAGGGTTCCAAGAATCAGTCCATGATGCTGCTTGTTGTCCTCCAACATCTCCACCCATATTTCCTTGCTCATTACTACATCCAACCCCAGGTGGTGAACTCTTCGGCGCCGTTGATAATCACGGTTTGGATCAAATCCTCCAGATGGAGGTAACTCCTGTACTTCCTCTACAGGAACGACATCGTCTTGATCATAATGATAGTATTCACTAGTACCACATGTCCCATTGTCTCCTCCTCCATCTCCTCCACCATGGCTACTCGAAGAGACGATGGTGGAACTAGCTTTTTCAGAAGCAGGTTTTTTTGCCACTCCTCCTAGTCCTACTGGACCTGGTACCTTCTCCCTGAGGTGGCTGACCTTCTGCAGGTCCTCACCCATATCCTCATCTATCAATTCTTAAACCATTTCCTGAAACCCCGGATCTGAATCTAGAAGTGGATCTTCTATTTCGGCTAGCCATGGGAGTAAGGGATCGTCCTTTCTGAATATGTTATCCAAATTAATAGGACAATAAGCAAGATCATCCCTTGCCCTTCTCTCCCTAATTTTGTTTCTCAACTTCAGATTGTAATAACAATATACAAGCTTGTTGAGTTTCTGTATGGTAAGCCGATTCCTGGCCTTTGTGTGGATCAAAGAGAAAGTGCTCCAATTTCTTTTACAGTTGGAAGATGTAATAGTTTGACTAAGGATGCGAACAGCCGCGCTCTTTAGATGTGGATCACTCTCTCCAAAATTCATCCACCAATCAGCTGAAATGCAAAAAATAAATAAAGAAAATTAGATATTCGTAACCCTCAAGTCCTTCTAATCAATTAAGATATATAAATCAAGATTCAAGACTATTGGGTGGGGTCTTTTGTTCATAATCATACCAGGTGGCATCCTTCCAATCGATCGTATCACAAGAGGGTCAGCAAAGGTTCGTCTCCTTTGTGTATACATAGATATCTACAATGTGAAAATTAAATATAAATCTGTAAACCCCTACAGCATGTCTAGCAATTGGCACTTGGCAGCATAATTAAATTCTCTTAAGTAACCACCCACTCACCTCTTGTATGGCATCAATTTGAACATCCGCATTTAACAATCTCTTCAATACCTCTCGTAATCCTACCCGCAAGTCCGTATCTATTGCTTCGGTGTGTAGTTCGACATTACGGTAATAGAATTTGGGATTCAAAAAATAACCTACATTATAAATATGTAGAATGTACTGTGAGCAAACAAGATAATAAATACATTAGTTAGGAAAACAAAAGAGTATCAAATTCAAAGATATATATTAATTACCTGCAGCATGCAATGGATGGTGCAACTGATCATTCCAACGGGCATTAATAATCTTTATATATTTCTCGTGATATTTAACATTTTCCATAATGGATTGCTTTGCCCGATCCATTGCTTCATATATAAAGCCCATTGTCGGCTTATTATCACCATCTACAAGCCGCAACACTTTAACTAAAGGCTCAAAAACCTTTAATATCTTCCCCACTTTCTTTCAAAATTTATTGTCCCTCATCAAGTTTGGGCCTTCAAACTCCGGACCACTAGTTGCATTGCCCCATTTCGAACAAAGTCATTCTTCTAATGCAAACATCTGAATGAGCTCCGTTCTAAACCTTACAAGAATTTACATAGCCAGAAAATGGGTTGCAAACCTAGTTAATCCCGAATGCAACAAGGCATGATTATTTGTGTATCTTTTCATCAAACTTAACATCCATGAATAATCATATATAAATCTTGTAATTCCTCTACATGCCTTGATCAATGAAGTCACTTTTGTCTTCCTTCCAATCTCTTCCAAGATGAGATCTATGCAGTGTGTTGCACATGGGGTCCAGAATAAATGGGTCCTCTTGTCTATTAATTTCAAACCTACTGCCTTGAAATTGGCGCTATTATCTGTAACAATCTGTACAATATACTCCTTTCCCACACTCTCTACAACTTTATCCATAAGAGTGCATATATATGTGGTTGTCTGTCTATGTTCAGTTGCATCAATGGACTTCACAAAGACAGTCCCAGCGACTGAATACATCAAAAAGTTTATTGTGTTTAGGTGCCGCTGGTCCACCCGTCACGCATGATGGTAACACCATTCTGTTGCCACATGGGCCTAAACTTTTCCACCCAAGCCTTTATTTCTGTATATTCTTCTTCAAGATATTTAGTGCCCACATCATATACGGAGGGCGCTTGTATACCCCGCCCAGCTTCGGTAGTAACATCAAGAATAGTCTAGAAATATGGAAAATCTACTGATGTAGGTGGTATGTTCTTGTGAATTAGTCATTTTGCTGTAACTTTGGCCAATCTATCTCGTTCAGCCTTCATTACCCCTTTCACAACACTAGAAATTTTTGGTTGTTTATCTCCCTCTTTTCTATGTGCTAGAGGATCAACAGGGGGAGGAACTGCTCTTCTCATAGAGATAATTTCTACATCAGCATCCCGTTCCCTGGTGCTAAATGCCCTACGCATGGATCCCGCAATGCCCTTACCCCTGCTTGGCACAGTAGTAGATGAGCCCCCTACATCATAATATTTGCTTCCAGCAAATGCACGACGTTCATGTTCTTCTTGTTGACTCAACAAAGACTCTCGGCGTGCAGCCTCCATCTGTGCATCTTCCTCCTCATCAAAGTATTCATTTCCAAATATACATCATAACGGGCAACATCAACATCTTGCCGCCTCTTTTCTTTTATCTCTACTTTTCTAACTTTGTTTTGGCCAACCAAAGCTTTCTAACTTCTATTTTCAAGTTGTTTCATGAGTTTTCCACAAGTGACAATGTTTTTTTTAATAACATAAATCCGAAAATAAAAATAACAATTTATTAAAAAAATAAAAGATACGCATGCAAGATCAAAAGGAAGCATGGATCTACAATGAAACAAGACAATGATGCCATTATGTTGTGATTCATAGTAGTTAGAAAGTGATAATCTCAAAAGTTGGAAAAAAAAAAATCACATACCTAGATGAAGAATCTTGTTTAGAATCTTTAAATTCATTTGAATAGTTAAATGTTGGTGATTTGGTGGCAAGAAATCTTGAAGAAATGGACTTGGGAGACACTTGGGACCACAAGGAGAAAGAAACAGCAAAAAGAGAAGGGAAGAGAGGGAAGAGAGGGTTAAAAAAAACCCTAAAAACGTCAAAACCCTAAAAACCCCCCCTAGTCGAATCGCGTAGTGGCCGCTACGGGCCACCACGAGTGCGACGGCCGATATATCGGCCGCCACGTATTTACATCCATGCATTCACTTCAATTCGCTTTACAAGTGAACTATCAAAAAGTGGGGACTGCATGTGCTGAAGGGTAGTGGTTTACATTCTGACTATAATGAATAGAAGTGTACATTTAATGGTTTTAGAAGTATTAAGGACAAACAAGATATAAAAGCTAATAGGATTGCTCACAATCGCACTGCCTGAGCCCTGTGCTTAAAAGAGAATATTTCTGGAGATTACTCAATAAAAGATCTCCTCTTTCAAAAGGATAAAGTATACTATCCAATCACAGTTTTCCCCCTTCTTGAATCAAGGAAATTTTTGTTGTATGCAGACATCAATCTTGACCACGGGAAACTCTAATACATTTGAAATAGAAGTGATTCGATTAGATTTGTTCAAAATAGAGCTATTTCAATCAGAGTATCTTACTAATAGACAATTTGGTAAGGCACATATTATCTCTGCTTCAAGTGAAAAAGCAGACTTGTCATATATTAGAAGTTATCAGACAATTTTTCCCTCTTTTTTTTTTTTTTGGAAGTTTGCCCATATAACTTCTAATATATGACAAGTCTGCTTCAAGTGAAAAAGCAGACTTGTCATATATTAGAAGTTATATGGGCAAACTTCCAAAAAAAAAAAAAAAGAGGGAAAAATTGTCTGATAACTTAGACAGTAATATCTGATCAGATTCTCTTCCCTTTTGTAACTTTTTGAAAAAGAGGGCAAGGGTAGAGCAGTTCCCTCAAAACATCTACTTGGATCAGTTTTTAAGTCAAATAGATCCTACTTTCAAAGATACCAATCAACCTCTTAGTAATAGATGCAGGAGTTATAGTATCTACCAGCAAATCAAAATTAGGCAAGCAAACCATTCACAGCCATGCTATAGTGCATCTCCATGTGACTGAAGTCTGCTTAGTATCTCTTCTTCCCACAAATTCAAGCTCTCAAGTCAACCTACTGGAAAAATAAGGCACATCATATACACAACAAGGGATTCAGTTGTAAGGGGGATAAAATACGCATATGCAAGAAAGTATTCAAAGGCCAAACCATTATATTCAGCACCTAGCCATGAGTATGTTTGTTAGTATGTTCGTTAAGTTGTAGCAATAGCACTTATAGCTTACCATGAATAAATATTTCTATAATAGTCATCTTTTTTCTTTTTTTTCTTTTTTTTTGAATGATTACTGTTATTAAAGAAACAAGCAGTACAAGATATAATAGTCATCTTATGGTTAACAGTACTTATTGACCAACCCTCAACTTGCAACAGGAAGAAATCGGCAAGGTTTAATAATAAAACTCAATAGGAATCAACTTCCCCTTACAACTTCTGGGTTAAAAAACGCTTCTGTTTTTTTTATGTTCTTGTTGCTTTTTTTTTTTTAAACTCTCACAGCTTGTATAATGGAAGGGAGTCTCCATCAGAGTTTTCTTGTATCCTTTATTGGCCCTTCATTTTGTTGTTGTTCTTTTTATTCGCAGGGTCATTGTCCTCTTTTTGGTGGCTTTCTAATTTCTTTTTAGCTTTGGCTTGTTAGTTCAAAATAGTGGCTGCTAATTACTAGTAGTAGCGGTAGAGGCCGCTACACTATTTTAAAAATAGCAGCACTACAGTCTAAAACCTAACAGAGCTAAACATCTTTAATTTAAAACACTATTTTTCCTTTGTCTTTTCCTCCATAGCATTTCCTAAAGTTGTCTCTACTCTCATACGGTTCCAAACCACTAAAAAACACAAGATTGGCTGCTGCACAAGATTAAAAAAAAAAATAGAACTTAAAAATCAACATTGCTACGCCGCTACGTCGCATTTTGGCCACTAGTTGCTACGCCCGCCGCAACCGATATTTTGATCCTTGCTCCCTTGTACTTCTAAGCCTTTGATTAGTGAAAGCTTTCGTTAAAAAAAAAAAAAAGGAGCAAAATTGATGTCTCTGCAGGGCCACTAAAAACACAAGATTGGTTGTTGCACGAGATTCAAGATTTTTTTTACCACTTAAAAAATGCACACTGCTACACCACTATGTATCGCCCGCTCCATCGCATTTTGGCCACTTGCCGCTACACCCGCCGCAACTGATATTTTGATCCTCACTCCCTTGTACTACTAAGCCTTTGATTAGTGAAAGCTACCATTAAAAAAAGAAGGAATAAAATTGATGTCTCTGCAGAGACAGTTATAGAAGGAATTCGGTAATGAATAACCGTGGGAGATTTAAGCTGGACAGGGCCATCAAGTCCGAATTTTGAAGATTCATCACAACATGTTACTGGCATAAATAGCTCCCTCTTGTTTAAAAAACCACTCTTTCTCAGCCTGACTCAGTAGAGTCAAACTTAACTTGAAGAAATGTCTAGAGTCTCAATGTAAAACCTGAAACTGTCACAACTCGGTTGATACTCCTAGATGACTTTAGCCTAGACTCAGGTCACAACTCATATGACTTGGGAAAAATCATTTTTTTTTTAATTTTATATCGGTATTTTAATTTGTATTGACTCCACCCTAGACTCAAACTTGACTTGACTCCGTGAGCTACTGAGGTAAGTCAGGTTTATGAGATTTTAAATTATGGTACATGGTGAAAACGAATGACCTCAGCGTGAGAAAAATTCACGCCCAGATTTTTTCTATTTTCAGGATATTATCAAATTTTATGTAAAAATCCAGATTATCTTCGTTAGTATATCTTTGTTCATGTAGCACTCATAACCAATCCATAATGTACAGGTGTTCCAGGATTTGAATATAGAGGCTTTGCTACTGAGGCAGACATTTCAAGGTGTGAGATTTATATGATAAGCTCACAATCTACTTGATTCCTTTTTCAAAATTTAGGTCCAGCAACATTTTTCTCAGACAATTTGCTGCGAAGATGAATTTTCTAACACCCAACAACTTTGATCCATGCACACACAAAAAAAATAAATAAATAAATAAAAAAAAACAAAAGAAATAATAATAATAATAATAATAATAATAATAATAATAATAATAATAACAAAGAACAACAAAAAAAGAGATTTGATTTGAGTTTTTGAAGTATCAATATTCGTCATCTCTTGATGTCTACTGGATAAATTGATTATAATTTCTTTAGTTTTCAGCTTCAATAGTATTTGAACAAAGGTTTAAAAAATCGGACTCGGGACCCGACTCGCTCATGGCTGAGTCCGAGTCGACTCGCCGAGTCGCATGGGACTCAGCCGAGTCAGGGCCGAGTCCCAACTTCAGTTGGAGGGCCGAGTCCTGGTCACATGGGACTCGGCCGAGTCACATGATTCGAGTCTGAGTCCCATGCGACCCGACTTGGTATGTGCCGAGTCCAAGTCGATTTGGACTCGGCCGATTTTTTAAACCATGATTTGAACTTGCCAATTGGTTGAGAGAAGTATCAAAGCTTCTTTAAAGAGAAGAAACTTAATTCAAACTTGATAGTTCTTGATAAGGATACTATGCTCAACCATTCTGGAGAACCAATGGCTAAAGCTGCTGGCAACAGAGATGACCAGAAAGGTCACGACTGAACCACTAAAAAATAGTAAACTTCATTTAAAAAAGATGTAGTTCCAGTTTTTCAAGAATCGTTAAATCCTGCATCCTCTCTTATTTATTTTTATTGTTTCTTATTTATAAAATAAGATGTTGTTCGGACAGGTATGGTAATTGATAATAATTGATTTGCATTGGGCAGCTAATGACTGTGTCAATCTGAGTTGGAACAAATTAGCATAGGATAGGGGAGGAGGATTCTTAGTTACCTGTAAGCTGCAGCCCAACACCCTCAAAATTGAACAGATCCAGCACACTCAATTTAAACCAATATGATACTTGTACTGGTACCTGTAACTACATCAATACTTCTAGGGTATAAGTGTAGCACATTTTACCATACCGAGGAAATTACTTCATAAATTTCTATTAGTTTTCTTACTTTTCAACATAAAAGATGTTGGAAAGGAATGTAAGGGATGATAATTTCATTAATTCAAAAATATTCTAAAGAAGAAAATTAATACTTTGTACAAAAACCTTAATATACAGTATGAAACATGACATGGATAAGATAGTTGTATCTGTACCTGCATTTATATCTTATATTTCCAAAAGTGCCGAGTCATATCTCAGTCCCCATATCTGTATCCATATACATATCCACATTTTGACATCATAGGCTGCACTTGCTGTTTTCGTTGCCAGAACCAATTACGCGGTAACCAGTTTGCAGGGCACCCGAGTTCCCAGAATCAAAATGGGCACAAAGGATTATGCATCATGTTGAAAAATCACATTTAAGAGGGTATGGGGCTATCGTTCACATCTCTCTACACTGGACTTGAAAAGGAGGATGGATGAATCAGCCCCCATAGGCCTGATTCCCCTCTGCTACAGGAATCCCATCTGGAGCAATGGGTTCATTTACAGTGCCATTGTCTTCAATAGCGCTGCACCCAGGTGCCTTCCGCACATCCCTCTCCTCCATCATTTCTCTCGCCTTCCTCGCATCATCCCATCTTTCTGCTCCTGCATATGTGTTTGACAAGAGCACATAGTTTCCACTATTGCTGGGGTTCAACTCAAGAAGCTTGTTTATGGCAACCTCAGCCAAATCTACATTGCCTTGAATCTTGCAAGCACTAAGTAATGTCCTCCAAATGATAGGATCTGGGGCTACTGACATTTTCATAATGAACTGATATGCCTCATCCAGAAGACCTGACCGGCTAAGGAGGTCAACAACACACCCATAATGCTTCATTTGTGGCTCTATTTTATGGACATTGACCATGCTTTTGAAATACTCAAGTCCTTTTTCCACCAACCCACTGTGACTGCAGGCAAACAAGACCCCGATGAAAGTCACACTACTTGGCTGGACACCATTACTCAACATTCGAGAGAAGAGCTCTAGAGCGTGCTCAGCATTGCCATTCACAGCCAATCCTGATATGACAGAGGTCCATGATACTGTATCTCTCTCTCTCATCTTATCAAACACTTCCAATGCCTTATCAATACATCCGCACTTACAGTACATGTCAATCAAAGCATTCCCTACATAAATATCCTCCTTTATATTCTTTTCACATATGTACTCATGAACCTTCTTTCCTACATCCAGTGCCCCCAAATGGGCACAAGCAGAAAGCACGCTAGCTACTGTAATCTCATCTGGTTTTACTTCAGCTATCATCATATCACGGAAAACACTCAATGCCATGGCAAAACGTTTGCTTTGAGAGTACCCCGCGATGATAGAAGTCCAAGAGATCACATCCCTGTTTGGCATCTCATCAAAAAGTTTCTTTGCGGCGGCCAAATCCCCAGCTTTTGCATACGCCGTGATCATTGCATTCCAAGACACTATATTTCTTTCAGCCATTTCATCAAACACTCTCCTAGCTAATTCAACAGACCCCCTTCGCCCATAACAATCGATCAAAGTGTTCCCCAAGTAAACATCCACCTTCAAACCATCCACCTCTATGTACTTTGCCATCGAATCCGCCAACTTCCAATCACCTAAATGAGTACACGCCAAAACAACCTTCACCATCGTCACCTCATCAGCCTTCACATTTTCCGCCCGCATCTCCTCAAAAAGATCCAAAACCTCCCTCAACTCATTGTTATGGCTATAACCACAAATCAAAGAATTCCAAGACACCACATCCCTCTCCGGCATTTCATCAAACACCTTCCGCGCAGAACCCAAATCGCCACAAAACGCATACATATGAATCAAAGCATTGCAAACAAAGGTATAGGAACCAAACCCCAATTTCATCAGATGAACATGGACCTTCTTCCCTTCTCCCACCTCCGACACTCGGGTGCAGGCCTTGAGGGCGAAGAGGAAGGTGAGATGGTTCTGGGCTACACCAAGGCCTTGCGAGCGCATACAATTGTAGAAAAAGATGGCTTTTTTGGGCTGATTGCTCTGCGAGAAACCCCGTATCATCGAATTCCAAATGTATGTTGTGGGTTTTTCGATCTGATTGAAGACGAGACGGGCGTTTTTGAGATGAGGAAGTGACAGGGCGTAGGAGGTGAGAACGGTGGAAATAGAAGATGGGTCTCTGTGTAATCCGATTCTGATGAGGTGGGCATGCAGCTTTCTGATGTGATCCATAGAAAAATTAGGGTTTTAGGAAGTTGGGTGGGTTTTAACTATATGAAGGAGATGAAGGTGGGTTTTGTAATTTTCATTGGACTGGGGAACTAGAGTTTAATAGAAGAGACGGATAAAGTGGTAATATTATAGGGCGCTTCTATTGGCAGTAAAAAATTTTCTCTCCATACCGCACCAAATTATTTTTTTCTTCCTAAACTATCCCTCCCCCCTCTTCCTCTCCCTCCACCCCCACCTAGTCCCAGCAGGGAGGGAGATCTGGACGGGCGCTGGGAGAGAGGGAGAGGGAGAGGAGAGAGAGAAGAAGAGGCTGGGAGAGAGGGAGAGAAAATAGAGGAGGGAGGAAGGAGGCCGGCCGGAGCTGCCGCCACGGGTTGCCGGCCTGGGATCCCTCCCCGTCGGAGACTGGGAGCGGTGGGGTGGAGGGAGAGGTTGAGGGAAGAGGGTACAGGGAGAGAGGGAGGACGTGTAGTTTAGGAAAAAAGTTATTTTTTAGTGCGATGTGAAAAGATGAAAATCTGGTGCCAATAGGAACCCCCATTATTATATTAACAACTTAAGAGGTGGTGTCGAATGTTTGAATGTTGTTGTTTTAGGGCGTGTATGTGGACACACCCTTTCGGCGGAAAAAGGAAATTGTCACAACTATAAATTTTATAGAATTGGAAACTACGCAAAAGGATTTCCGCGGAATTTAGAAATTCATATTTGATATGAATCTTTTTCCTCGCTGAATTGATGCTAATGTTGTTTGGTGTGGCCGTGGATTCCTTATAGAAAATCGAATTTTCTTGAAAAGGAAAAGGAAAAGGAAGGAAGAAAAGTGTTACACAAACATGCCCTACGTTTGTGGCTTCATTGGATTTGCAGAAAGGAAAAGGAAGGAAAAAGAAACTGGGCCGGACTGAGTTTATATTAGCCCACTGGATCGGGTCAGCCGAGACAAGACCGGACGGCTGGAATTGGGCTATGTTTTTTCAAAGTCTCAAAGACAATGGGCTATATCCCGGCGTAATTTTCTTGACTGATTATTAAACAGGCCGTGCTATTGATAGCCCATTATATATTTAATTCGAGCCTGTCTTGATGTATTTTAACACGTGTAGATTTTGTAAATGGGCTGCCCACGGGCTGCTGAGCATGGGTTTCAAGCTTGTGGGCTGGAAAGGCTTAAATGTTTTCTATTAAGATTAATGGCCCGGGCTTGGATAAGTTTTGGTCCGGCCCAGTCATGTCCATGGATAGGTGCAATGTTGTTGAAACAGTTGGGTATTGGCCTGCCAAAGCCTGGCCCGAATTGCATCTAGGTTAGGTAAGCCTGGGTAAATAATTTTAAGTCTCAACTTGCTGTGTCAGAATGATGTCTTCATTAAGCTTAGAAAACTCTCTCCAGAGTCCAGAAAGATTATCTGCTCACACTGCTGATTCATCTAATGGCAACGGATATTCAACAAGGCGCAGATAAACAAGAGATGAAAAATATAGGATTAAGAAGAAGAAAGTAGTGTAAAATGGAAAACGTGAAAAGATAAAAGAATATAGAGGAATTTGTGGGAAAATTCACACTAGATGGCCCTAAACTAAAAAGTTCTCCGTACATATTTTAAAATCAAAAAGTCTATCGTGCCTGATTCTGGAGCTCGAATGAGAGCCCGATCCGAACTGGAGTCCAGCAGACCTCACATTTAAAGAAAGAAAGCTAGAGCCCGCCCACCATTTGGATAGCCCGCCTGAAATTTTCGGAGAAAGGGGAAGAACGTGGAGCTCATCTCTTCCTCTCTGCAAATCTGAGAAGGGCTGAACGGGAGCTCATCTCTTCCTCTCTCTCAATCTCGTGCGCAATAGCTCTCTTTCTCTCTCTCTCGATCGCGAGGCTCTGCAAATCTCAGAGGTCTGAACGTCCTTCATCTCTTCCGCCTCCACTAGCAGCATCGAACTATCTCCCTCTTACCATCGCAGCTCCTCCCTTCCTCCCTCATCATAGCAGTGTCCCTCCCCATCGCAGCTGCGTCCCCCTCGCAAAAAGGTAACCCCATCGCAACAGGAACCCTCTGACTCCTTTTGGTGTTTTTTTTTTTTTTTCCAGCATTTTTGTTGCTTTGGACAACCTACTATGATGGGTCCTCTGTAGTTTCAAACAGCACAGATATAAGTCCACTCTAACAATGTGCAAGCTTAAAACAAATTGGCATTTGGGGACTCATAATCTCAGCTAGGTTGCCCATGGGTTTTATGAGTGAGAGCCTTATGGGGCCCACTTGGTGGTGGTGGCGGGGCAGGGGTTTCAGATCCAAAGAATCTAAGTCATGGAGACATGGCTCCTCCTAAAGTTAGTGGTGAAAAAATTGGGCCTCAAATCCAGTGGCTAATGGAATTTGGATGAGTGAAAAATAGCTGGCAATTCATGGTGTGAGGGAGGTATGTGATCAAAGGTGGACCCATTGGCCTACCTGAATGTTGCCCAGATGATCATTCACCAGTGTTTGAGTTCTTTACCTTTTTTTTTCCTGTTATTTTTTTTAATAAATATGATTATCCTTTTTATTGATCAATTGCAGTTTTTTTTTTCCTGCTATGATGGGTCCTCTGTAGTTTCAAACAGCATAGATATAAGTCCACTCAAACAATGTGCAAGCTTAAAACAAACTGCAATTTTGCTTACATCCAATTGCACAATAAAACAATATACAATGCATAACGCTTGAGACTTTATGTTGAGGCAAATCTCCCATACAAAAATGATTCAATTGTAGTAAAATGATGAAATTTCATTTCAAATTCCCCTCCCTTTTCTCAATAAAGAGAAAAGAACAAATTCAAGAAACACAACATCAAAGCAACTAACTCCCTCTCAATTGCAGTCAAATGTAATATCACCTTGGTGACACTTCTTCCTCACCCTTTTACAGAACAAAACATAACACTTGTCTTGAGATTTAACTGTCAAGTTCTCTAGACACCCCTGTCAGCTTCAAATCAAAATTACTGCGGTATTTCTGATTTGGCAATGGCACCACAGCAGTGAATGCAGTTGGAGACCCAGAAAACCGCCTTCTGGAGCTTGAAACAGCCTAGGAGTTCCCCCTAACCACCCTTTTGAAACAACAATTGGTGATGATTGCCTAGGCATTATTCTCCTTTCCTAGGTTCATTGATGGCCAACATTTGGTTTCTGATGGCAGTGGTTCCAGTGTTTTTGACAGTTCGGATTCAGCCTTTGGAGCCCGCTTTGCTTTTATTTCTCTGGCCTTCTTTGCTACCATCAGACCCTTCTCTTTGCTCAACCTTATCAACTTCCATGGATCAATGCTTGCACGAAAGTCAGGCTTCTTGTTTGAGGAAGAAGGATCAGCAGGCTTTTTGAAAACTTGAACATCATTTCTTTAATATTCTAAGTTTTGAGTGATCTTGTTTTTTGGCTATTGACTTTGTTGTAAGACGCCTTTGAAAAAGAATATCATTCCTGCTAGTGAAACATATTTTCAACAAGGTTGTAGGCTCAAGTTATGTTACTAATGAAAAAGAAGAATAGTTGAATGCTTGAGTTTATACTTACAAAATGATGCTTCATTTTTCTTAACACCTGAATTTCTTTTATCGAATTATTCTCAACACCTGAATGCTTTATTTGTTTTTAGAAGCATGGAAGAAGATTAATTATTACGTGAATTTGATGGAGACGACAATGAAAATGAATTGGGGACGGCTTGTCAGAGAATTGGGCCAAGTTTGTTAGGGCATATCAGCTAGAAGACAATGAATGGCTAGCTGTATTGTATGATGATAGGTAACGATGGGTGCCAGCATTTGTGAAAGATATTTTTTGGGCAGGGATGTCAACAACCCAGCGTAGTGAAAGCATGCATGCTTTTTTTTTTATGACTACATTAATTCTAAGACCACATTGAAGCAGTTTGTTGAGCAATAAGATAATGCTCTGTCTAAGAATGTGCAACTAGAAGCTGAGGAAGATGCCCATTGTTTCAATGTACACCTTCCATTGTGACCCCTTATGAGTTTGAGAGACAATTTAAAGAAGCGTATACTCTTGCTTAATTTAAGGAGATTCAGAATGAAATAGCCGGTAAGATCCGTCGCAATATTTCTTCGGTTAAGGTAGGAACTGAAATTTCAGAATTTGATGTGGAGGAAGATGTGATAGTGGGAGAAAACAATATCCGACCTTTTACTTTCCATGTTCATTTTAATGATATATCAAGAGAAGCTAATTGTACTTGCCGGTTGTTTGAGTTTAGAAGTATTCTCTGCAAGCATATAATCGTTGTTTTTTTTTTTAAGAAGAAGGTTTATCATATAACGGGGACATACATTTTAGAGAGGTGGAGTAAAACCGTGAGAAAACGCCACACAAAAATCAAGATCAAGTATGACAATTGGGAGAGGAAGCCTGAAGGGCGTCGTTACGACAAAATGTTGACTATTTTCAATCGGGTTAGAGATAAGCCCATGGATTCCGATGAAAAGACTCAGATGGTAATGTTCTCGTTGCTAGAAGTGGAAGATGAGCTAGATGTTTCTAAAGAGGTTGATGTATGCAATAGACCTATGTCTATAGGTATACATAAAACTTCAACGTCATGTCATGATGATATATGACCTTCTTGGCAAGAGAGCAATAACCGTGTGTGTGATCCAATCAAATGCCGCCAGAAGGGCCGACCGCAAGAAAAAAGAAGACAGTCTAAGATTGAGACAATTATTAGGAAGTGTCGGGAAACAAGCAAAAAGATGACAAATAAGGTTAGTCTAAGAGTTTTATTTTTGAAATCAAATAAACATCGCATTCGATTAGTCACAATCTAATTGATATCAACTTTGTGCATGTGCAGGGTACGACGGTGGTCAATCATGGAGGCGGATCATCACACAAGAGACTGTGAATTTAACCATAAGAATGCCTCCAATGCTTAACTTTATTGCATATGGCCTCATATACTTTTGTTACATATGCAGGTTTCGGAGGTAGATCTTGATTTGAACCTTTAAGAAGATCTGTCAGAATGAAACATGGATTTGGAATTTTAATTGTGGTATTCGAATGTGGATATTAATGGGTTGGCAGATGTTGGGATTTTATTTGTGGGATTCGAATTTTATTTGTGGTATTTGAATATTGGGAAATTTAGTTGTCGAATTTTTGGATGTGGTATTTTATTTATGGTAATGTTCATATTTGGACTTGGATATTGTCATGAATATGTTGGTATTTCTGCAGGTTTTTAGGCTTTTTTATCGATTCTAATTTGTCTATTTATGTTACTTTAGTTATCTTGTTGATGTTGGAGGTTGGTTTTGGTTCAATTTAATATAATCTCTTTAAAAAGTGATGTTGGACTAGTTATTTACTCTTTTTATGAGGATGCCCACCAGGAATGCTACAGGGTGAGAAAAGTGAGGCATTTGAGGAGAGCTCTTAAAGGGCTCGAACATTGGATTACAGGCTAGAGGAAGGACCAGTCCCCTGGGACAGAGCCTCCATCCCTGTTGTTCAGGTACACTACACACTTCTTTACCATTAGAAAATCAAAATAAATAAATATATATATGATATGTTTGTAAAATCTTACCTAAATGTGGCCAATTTGCATTGCAAAATAGGTGGATCCTGCATTTGAAGGGATTGAATGCGGTAGCGGCAGCCTTATAAAGTGAAATCCATTGGCAAATGTGGAAGGCAGGCAAATATGGGATTTCCTTAGGACCATGAATGTTCCTATCAACCCCTTGCATTTACAGGTGAGAAAGCACATACATTATACAAACTAAATCCTATTTCATAGATTCTAGTTTGAATCACATCTTACCAATTGCCAAATGAATTGAAGGAAAACCATGTATAAATAAATGTGTTTATTGTACAGACGTGCTTATTTGTATTAATGGATGCTGTTTTGCAATGCCTTGAATAGGGCTATGTGTCGATCGGGTCCGAGTTTTTCACGAGGCCTTTTTTACCTGGGCAACATGAGAGGGAAGGGAGATGGTGATGGGAAGATGCCAAGGCCAAAGAGTGTGGACTCCACAAGGGAAACATTGAACAAGAGAAGGCATCCCAACTTAATGGAAATAGAAATGGTCTTGCATAGGCCACCATTGCAGTAGATGCAGCTGAGATTTTCAACAAGCAGAATGGTTTTGGAGTCGCTGACATTACTGTGTAGTGTGTAGTGTGTACCCTTATGTTAGATCAAGGCTACAGTCAGGTGTTTGTATACATCTTGGCTAGCCATATGGAGTGGTTGTTTGAACTATAAATGGTTGCGATCTCTAGCACGACATTCAGTTGTATCTTTAACTATGAATGGTAGTTTCAAATTCATACATGTTATTATAGATTAGACAAGAGGTCGTTTGAGAGATCCTCTCAAACAGCCTATCTTTTCTTCTTTTTCTCTTTCTCCCCCTCTGTTTTGTGTTTGGTAGAGAAGAGATCTTGTTGGGTAAATGAATGAATTTTTCTTTAATTGTGAATCTTGGATGCTGATCTTGTATCTCAACAGGGCCCATGAGAACACTGCATGTGATTGGTCAAGATGTGGCCCTGTTGACCTTGCATTATGAACTTTAAATGTTCCTTGTATTGGAATGTTTTAATTTTGTTCAATAATGCAGATACTTGATAGAGGTGATATTTAAAAAACATGTCATCATCTATAATTAGCAATATCAAATTAAAGCATTTTATATGAGGCTCAATGATGACTTGAAAACATTTGCTGCAATGGATGTGCTTAACCTAAAGTTGTGTTGCAAAAGTGCGCGGTTTGAAACGCAGGCAAATGTGATTGTATCGTGCTGAAAAATAACAGTTTCTAAGTTCATAATAAGGACTTGTGATGCTCCAAATTTCAGAAAAACAATCCAACGGGAAGTGGGCTAAAAAGTGTTCTAAAGAGGGGTACTCAGCAAGGATGCAACAGATTTCCAGCTACCGTGTTGCAAAAGTGCGCAGTTTGAAAAGCAAGCAAACGTAATTGTATCATGCCAGAAAATAGCAGTTTTTAAGTTCATAATATGGACTTTAAAAGCCCCAAATTTCATTGACAAAATCCCTCTGGAAGTGGGCTAAAAAGTGTGCTAAACATGGGCACTCAGCTTGGTCCTTGCAGAGTTTCTTAACCGAGTTGCAAAAGTTCGTGGTTTGAAACACAGGCAAACATGATTCTAATTAAGTGAAAAATAGCATTTTTTAAGTTCATAATATGGAATTTGAAAGCCCCAAATTTCGTCGAAAAAATCCCTCTGGACGTGGGCTTAAAAGTGTGCTAAACATGGGTACTCAGCTTGGTTCCTACAGATTTTCTTAACCAAGTTGTAAATGTGCGCGGTTTGAAACGCAGGCAAACATGATTCTAATTAAGTGAAAATCAGTAGAATTTAGGTTCATAATATGGACTTTGAAAGCCCCAAATTTCGTCGAACAAATCCCTCTGGAAGTGGGCTAACAAGTGTGCTAAACATGGGCACTGAGCTTGGTTCCTGCAGATTTTCTTAATCGAGTTGCAAAAGTGCGTGGTTTGAAATGCGAGAAAACGTGATTCTAATTAAGTGAAAATTAGCATAGTTTAGGTTCATAATATGGACTTTGAAAACCCCAAATTTCTTCGAAAACATCCCTCTGGAAGTGGCTAAAAAGTGTGCTAAACATGGGTACTCAGCTTGGTTCCTGCAAATTTTCTTAATCGAGTTGCAAAAGTGCGCGGTTCGAAACACAGGCAAACGTGATTCTAATTAAGTGAAAATTAGCAGATTTTAGGTTCATAATATGGACTTTGAAAGCCCAAATTTCGTCGAAAAAACCCCTCTGGAAGTGGGCTAAAATGTGTGCTAAACATGGGCACTCAGCTTGGTTCTTGCAGAGTTTCTTAACCGAGTTGCAAAAGTGCGCGGATTGAAACGCAGAAAAACGTGATTCTAATTAAGTGAAAATTAGCAGATTTTAGGTTCATAATATGGACTTTGAAAGCCCCAAATTTCGTCGAAAACATCCCTCTTGAAGTGGGCTAAAAAGTGTGCTAAACATGGGTACTGAGCTTGATTCCTGCAGATTTTCTTAACCGAGTTGCAAAAGTGCGCGGTTTGAAACGCAGGCAAACGTGATTCTAATTAAGTGAAGATTAGCAGATTTTATGTTCATAATATGGACTTTGAAAGCCCCATATTTCATCGAAAAAATCTCTCTGGAAGTGGGCTAAAAAGTGTGTTAAACATGGCTACTCAGCAAGGTACAACACAACAATAGAAATCATTCCAGCGAGAATGTTGGAAATTCCATTCACATTGTAGGGGTTTTCATATCAGAAATCATTCTAGGTTTATCAATCACTTTCTAATAGTTCTATATTTAACTTTCTCTTCAAATGGAATTGACGAGAATACTTGCCTCTTGGGCCTCTTTAGACAAAATCTCACAAGATTCAAAATGCCAAATAAAACTATATCAGGTGCTCAAAAGATGAGACAACAAAATGAGATTATACAGATACAAAAACAAGTTCTTCATTCATTCACCCCAGATACAGTTGGTTTATACAGCAGCAACTTCCATTAATCAAAGTTAAAATAAATAAATAAATAAATTTGGAGTCTATCATTTTACCTATCAACCAACCCCTTACATAATAGTAGCTTCTAATCTGGAAGAGTAAAGCTTTTACATTCGACACAATAATATCACAAGCAGTATATCGTAAACAATCATAACAACCGTGAAGACTCAACAAATTTGTTCAAGCTTCTCCAATCTTGTAACAACATTTGCCACACGGCTCTCAGCTTCAGGGGGGGCATAGTGCGGAGTACTTTGGCAAGGGTATGAGTGATTGACCATCAATCTCACATATTCATCAAACCAACCAATAGTTGTTGCAAGCCTGTTTTTTCCTCTCACAAATAATGGCAAATATATGTCGTTGGTTGGTACATGTTTGTCTATATGAAAAAATAAATAAGAATTGAAAATAAGGAAAAGGCCAAAGTTTATTGCATTCTTACCGATGGTCGTGGACATGAATAATACTGTCTACCGTAATTATTTGATGATCGCAAAACCTTGACTACACAGTTGCCAACACCACATCGATATAAACGTTGAGGCCAATTCGAATTTCTAGAAGACGCATATAAAGCCATTTACTTCAAGATCTTCACAAACAAAAGAAGGGATTGGCACATGAAGACGTTAGTAATTGGTATAGATATACATAATCAAATCAATATGCACTCTAATTGGGTTAACCTCTCTTCTAAAACACAAAATATGACAAATAACAATAGAGTACAAATTTCAATCGATATCATCATACCCAAACAAACATCAACAAAAAGCACAATTTCACACTTTGATTTGTTATTTCCTATGATATAAAAAATCGGCCAATACTGGTTCATATCGGCTGATATGAACGGGGTATCGGCCAGTACCGAGCCGATATCTCACTGAGATATCGGTCTCGATAAATATCGCCAAAATCTCGGCCTACCTCGGCCGAGATGAAATAAATATCGGGAGAACCGATATCTCGGCCGATATTTTGATATTTTCAAAATATCGGCCGAGATGTCTTAAAAAGGGTAAAAACCCTAATTTTTTCATCTTTTTCCCCATCTTCATCTTCTTCTCCTCTCTTCTCATCTCATTACTACCCATAGCAGCAGCCATACTCCATCACACATCCCTCTTGCATATTTTCAAATCCCACATCTAGTTTTTGAAGAAAATATTATCTAAGGTAAGAGAAAATCAACTTAAAGCATTTTATTATGTGTTTTTTTTTTTTTAACTTTTAAATTAAGCATAGAAATCATTGGGTTTGTCACTTGTGTTGTGTTCTTCATTTAGAAGTTTGATCTACATACTTTCATTCTAGATCTACTCATACACATGATTTTGAACTTTTTTTTTCCAATTTTTTTTTATTTTCGGATTTTTTAATATCTGAATTATAATATATCATTTTTTGGGGATTTCATCATAAATATGTTCTTTTAATGATTCATGATCATTGTATGGTGTGTAAATGATTGATCTACATACTTTTATGCTCAATCTATATATTTAGGATTTTGAAAATGATTTTATTAAATCTTTTTTTCCTAAAAATAATTGTTGTTACTTTTTAGAATATTTGTGATTTTATGTCATCTTAAGGGGCTTGAATTTCACAACTTATTTGATGATTGAGTTAGTATTAAATGATTATTGATATGTTATCTTTATTTTCTTATATTTTACACTAATAAATTGATAATGAGCATCAATAATGGTTGCATTATATGAAATACTGGAGAAGACAGCGAACTACGACACAGACATGAGTCATAACTTAAAATGACTGAGATTTTGATTTATTGTTGTTACTAATGGAAAAAAAATATTGTTTTCCAGCATTTCCTAATATTCTGGATTTTTTGGATATTTTTGCGAATTTTTTTGGATTAAAAAAAAATTCACACAGCGACGGACCGATATCCGCGACCGATACCAATATCATATTGGTTTTTCGGCCTGGCTAATACCGAGATCAAGACCGAGATTTTAAACCATGTTTCCTAGTAATATGTGCTAAGAACATTGTTAGATTAGGTTGCATTGTTTGCCAGAGTGTTTTGTATCATAACAGTAATAGGAAAGTTTTTATAATAAAAATAGATATTTCACTTCAGGACAAATACAGCAAGTCCTTATTCACAGATGTAGAGCCAAAAATTTGCAAGAAGGAGTCATCCTCCTGCTTCTTCCCTCTTTTAAACAAAAGCTTATGGCATGCTCTTCTTCTCTTTTTACACAACATAGAGGAATTTTGTCTTTTTCCTCTTTTTTGTTGGAGATTTCTTTTGCAACTGTAAGGTCTGTGACCTTACTGGGTCAGTTTGGGCCCAATATCCGACCTGACCCGTTTAAATGCATATTTATTTTAATTAATTGTATTTTAGATATTTAAGTGGGTTTAGATTTTGAGCGAGTTTCTTTTAGTATTAGAATAGTATTTGCGAAGTTTCGTGCAATTCGGAGTTCGTTTGATCATAGTAGGGGGGTAGTTTGCAATTTAGGGAAAATTGAGTGTTTTCCAAAATATTCCAAACGCCGTGATTTTTGGGTTCGTTGGAAAGATCTCGTCGAATAAATCAGTTTTGCCTCTTGACTCGTCGCGATCCGATGATCAGAAGACCTTCAAGTGGCCCATTCTTTACCGGGCCCACTTAAGGGGTAATTAAGTCTTTTTCCCCTCCCTCTTCTTCTTAATCGATGCTAAACCCTAATCTCTTATTCTATTCTCTGCAACGAAGAACAAAAGGCAGCCAGTTTCTTCTTCTTCCTTCCTCAAGCCAGAACTTCACCCAAGAAAGCTTCTTTCGAAGATCTGATCCGGTAGATCTCAATCTCTTCCTCCCCTCTTTCTTCCGGTACAACTTTCGATAAGCTTCCTCTCTATTTCATATTTTCTTTAATCTTCCTTTTGGTTAGATTTAGGTTAGATCTGAATTATTTTCTTTCCATTGTTATTCCTGGTATGTTAGGTTTCGTTCTGTCGGGTTAGATTTGTGATTTGGGGGCAGAAAGGCTTCTCCTCGAAAGTCACCCATTTCTGATATTTCTTCCGGTTGAGGTAAGTAGATTCGCAATTACATATTAAACATGCTTGTTGTTATATTTGACTGTTGTACACATTCTGTAGATTAACCCTTTTAATTCCAAGCATGTTCCTGTTTAATTTGAGAAATGTATATTAGGTTAGAATCTTGTAATTGAATGGAATTGGTAAAAATTGGGGGAAATAGAATGCATGGTGTGGAATGAGGTTGGAATGGATTTTTGGAGAGAGCAGGAGGCTCTTCTGATGTAGAAATGGCATCTGGAAAGGTCTGAAAAGGGAAGGAGACAGATTGGACTCGAAACAGTTCAGAAAAACCATCTGAACTCGCGTTTCCCCTGCAGGCCGGTCGACCGAGGCTTTGGCCGGTCGACCGCGCTAACATGGCCAGTCGACCGAGCCCCTTCAGCCGGTCGACCGGGGACACTACCGGTTAGCCGAAAAAGGCTCCGGTTAGAAAACCAGAGAGCTGGTTTCGCAGGCCTCCGTAGGTCGACCGGGCCCACCTGGCCGGTCGACCGAGCCCTTTTGCCGGTCGACCGCGTCTGTGCAGCTGGTCGACCGAGCCCTTTGGCCGGTTGACCGCGTCTGTGCAGCAGGTCGACCGAGGACACCTTGTAGGTCGACCGAGCTAACAGATTTGGTCAACCGCGGGCTACCCTAATGGAACTAAACATGCCTTGTTTCTTTTGGATGGAAACTAAAACTCAGATTTGGGCCTTAGATGTTGGAAACCATGAACCTAATATCACTTGACCATAAATGGGAATTAAATCGAATCACGTTGCTTGGTGTGAATTCGATGGTTGTCTAGGTATTCGGGTATTACGTGTATTGTAACCGATTGCATATGGAAACTGAAGCGACCAATGCCTTACATTATTGTACACCAAAGGATTTCCCTCGTAGCATTGTCGATCCGAATTCCATATGTACTCTGTTAGGATATGTTGGATACAGGGATGACAACATTTTACCTAGGAATGGATTGTAACTTCTCTTTGATTCATGAATCATATCCGTTGTAAATTTACCTTGTACACTCTTGACATAAAATACCTAATTAAAGGTGAAACATAGATTCTTATAGAATTAGGACTTGGACCTGACTTAGAATTGTATCGTAGGAACCTTGTCTTGTATGATAAACTTGACTGGCTAGAAATGAAAGGGGGTTATCACGTGTTGGAAATCTTGTATTGTTTTGATGAGATAACCCCAGGATCTTGTCTTGTACATTGGAACTAGCCAGACTTGCTTGTCTTGTTTGTCCTCGTGTCAGAACCACTTTAGGATTTGTTTGCATATCATGGCCATCTGCAGTATGGGGTTTTAAAACGACGAACCGGTTACTCGGTTGTCGGGGATGGGCAGTCGGCGTAGGACGGCGTCCATGGCGTAGAATAGCTGGGAGCGGGCATTGGACCGTGCTGCTATTCCCAGGACCGGGAGCTAGGATCCTACTGGAGCCGGACTTTGGTATCAGTAGTCTTGTACTTGTACGGACTTGTATGGATTGTTACTTGTACCCCGGGAGGTGGCATAGGACATCCTCGGAGTCTCCCTATTGTCTTGTTCTTGTTTTGCATTGCATGGATAGTGGTTATTGTTAGATGATTGTTAGGAATTCTTGCTATTGACTCCACTTATACATATTCTCGCTTTATGCCTAGACTTGCTATCATTGTATTCTCATGATGATTACCTGTTATTATTCTGTATTTGATACATGTCATATTTAATATGTTTTGCTTATCTATTGCTCAACATGTTGTTGACTTTGTTTCCTTGGTGTGCAGACACATCAGGTGATGCCTACCTCTACAAGGAGCAGGCAGGTGAGGAGATCCCAGAGGATCTCCAATCAGTCGAGGAGGCACGGGAGTGGCGTGCCGATGACGTAGAGTAGCGTCATCATTGCCCGGCACAGGAGAGAGTCACGGGGAATTAATCTTAGATTCTTTATTCTTTATTTTCCCTCGTTAGAACTTTTTAACCTCATTGATTTGATTCCTTTTATTGGCCTTAATTATTTGGGATGGCCAATGTAATAATTAACTTAATTCTAGATGTTTTATCTCTTTCTGTCAACTTTAATTATATATTGATGAGATATTATCCTCTGTTCAGATTACCATGTGCATAGAGTTTTATGAACTCAGTATTTAATGAATTGAAAAGAGGCATGAAATGTATAATCCTCACCGCGGACTACGATCCGTGGGCCCAAAGGACAAAATTTTTAATTAGTCCTAAAAATTCACTCTCCGGATCCGATTATTTCTTTAATCGGGTTCGGGGGACGTGACAACAACTCTCCTATGCGATTCAAATGTAGGGTGGTGTGTCATTCCATGAAGAGAACATGTAAATCCCAAGTAGAATTTTTTCAGAGAAGAAACTGAACAACAATCAATAGAAACTTTTTTCATAGTATGATGAAAACTAGTATAATACTTAAGAAATGATGAAACTAAAATTGATCACGAAAAAGGATAATCATATTTATTAAAAAAATAACAGGAATAAAAAAAAGGTAAAGAACTTAAACACTGGTGAATGATCATCTGGGCAACATTCAGGTAGGCCAATGGGTCGACCTTTGATCACATACCTCCCTCACACCATGAATTGCCAGCATAACTGATTTTTCACTCATCCAAATTCCATTAGCCACTAGATTTGAGGTCCAATTTTTTTCACCACTAACTTTAGGAGGAGCCATGTCTCCATGACTTCTATCTTAGATTCTTTGGATTTGAAACCCCTGCCCCGCCACCACCACCAAGTGGGCCCCACAAGGCTCTCACTCATAAAACCCATGGGCAACCTAGCTGAGATCATGAGTCCCCAAATGCCAACTTGTTTTAAGCTTGTACATTGTTAGAATGGACTTGTATCTGTGCTGTTTGAAACTACAGAGGACCCATCATAGCAGGTCGTCCAAAGCAACAAAAAGTAGAAAAAAAAAAAAAACTAAAAGGAGTCAGAGGGTTCTTGCTGCAATGGGGTTACCTTTCTGCGAGGGGGACGTGGCTGCGATGGGCAGGGACGTTGCTGCGATGAGGGAGGAAGGGAGGAGCTGCGATGCTAAGAGGGAGACAGTTCGATGCTGCTGGTGGAGGCAGAGCCGTTGGTCTGGACGCGCAGCGATGAGGAGGGAGGAGAATCGCGATCGAGAGAGAGAGAGAGGAAGAGAGCTGCTGCGCACGAGATTGAGAGAGAGGAAGAGATGAGGGACGTTCAGACCTCTGAGACTTGCGCGCCTCGCGATCAAGAGAGAGAAAGAGAGCTGCTGCTCATGAGATTGAGAGAGAGGAAGAGATGAGCTCCCGTGCACAAGATTGAGAGAGAGGAAGAGATGGGCTCCCGTTCGGCCCTTCTCAAATTTGCAGAGAGGAAGAGATGAGCTCTACGTTCTTCCCCTTTCTCCGAAAATTTCAGGCGAGCTATCCAAATAGTGGGCGGGCTCTAACTTTCTTTCTTTAAATGTGAGGTCCAGCTGGACTAGCTCGGATCGGGCTCCCATTCGGGCTCCAGAATCAGGCTCGATAGACTTTTTGTTTTGAAATTGGAGTGGTTCCATGCACTGTTTTTCATATATATATATATATATATATCATTACTCCTTTGCAGACAACCTTGAGCGCAAAACCCATTTTCCCGTTTTTTCTTCCTCACTACTTCTCCTTTCCCGCGCGATTTTTACTATCCTCTCTCTCTCTCTCTCTCTCTCTCTCTCTCTCTCTCATATGGTACTCTTCTTCTCCACACACCCACTTCTACCTTATTCTCCCTTCTTTCCATCCCACGCCATTAAACCATTCATTCTCCCAACAACAAATCACACACACATGTCCTTCTCTTCCATCTCTACCCCACATTCTTCCAAATTGAACTTCCACTCCATTTCTTAAAAGCCCCCCTTCTCTTTTCTCATCACCTCCACCACCACCACCAAAACTATCTTCCCATTCAAAACCCTAGCGTCCCTCAAACCCCTCAAATCTGATCCATACAAAGCTTCTCAAAGTCTAGGGATGGGTCAAGGTTTGTGTTATATCTCCACATTCGTCAGCATCTCCTCGAGTCAGGAAGATACTTTGCTCTTATTTGGTTTACGCTTTGATTTGTATGGTGTTTTTAGAGTAGGTTGTGAAATTGAGTTGATTTGGTATTTTCTCTTAGGTGCAATTCTGGTCGATGGATTAGATTAAATTGTTTTTATCTCATTATTTCTTTACATTTGAGCAGAGCCTTATTCGTGATTCATGGATGAGCATGTGATTCTTGTTTGGATAAAGTGTTTATTTGATTGAAGATGTGCTTCGCTAATGTGAACGGTATTGCGACTTGAAATTGAGTTGAACTGGTATTTACTCACTTGTTTTGTGCATTCGTTTTTTTTTTTTTTTTTTTTCTTGCATTATAGATTTTCTCTCTTTCTTTATTGTGTTCAAATCGGGTTTTACAACTTAAAATCTTGAGATTTATTTTTTCATATACAACTTCTAATGCATACTTTGAAGTATGAAATGCCTCATATTTCAAATTTATTTCACTATTCTTACCTATTTAAATGTTGTTCGCCTCAATTGTTTTAAAGAGTGTACAGTTTGTGAGCATATATTTATTTATATGCAATACTTTCTCAAATGTAGCCACTTAATTCCATACCTTTATTTGGTATTTTCCAGGTCAACGAGCTTAATAAGAAATATTCAAGATGAGTTGGGAATTAAATGCACTGTGGGTAATGGATACAAATGAGAGAGCTTGAACGTAAATAAGTTGTTATAGCTTTTTTCTTAAACAGAAGAAACTGTTATGAGATATGGATCTTGGGTGGATGCCCACTTAAGATGAATTAGGGTTAGTTTTAGGGTTTCTATCTTATGAGATCACTTTGCCTATAAATAGGCATCTCCCTATTGTATTTACACAAATATATTGAGATAATAAGAAACTCTCTCTCTACCCCCTCTAATATTCTCTCCTGCTCTCTTTCCTTTTTTTTTTACATCACGTTATCAGCACGATGCTGCGGTGAGAAAAAAAAAAAAAAGTAGGAAATCCCAGAGTTGCACAGAAACCGTCCATCTTCCATTGTTTTCCTTTGTACATAAGACATCCCATTCTCCTCGTGACACGTGCAACAACAAAGGAAATCAAACGGTTTGGTACTGTTTTGTTTTGTCTTGATCCACTCCTGCATCGTGTCACGCGCCCAAAAAGAGTTTCTCCTTTTTTTATTTTTCTGTCCCGATATGCGCCAGAGGAGTTCAATTTATTTTATGTTGCAAGTCAGGCTATAACTTTTTCATTTCATCTTCGACGAAGGATCGCGTTCATTCTGTATATTCGTGGCGACGAGCATTATCTAATAGACACAATATATCAGTATTGCAACGGTCATAAATTTTTTTTTCCCAAACTGCGATCAGGTAAGTGGTATCTAAACCGTGATTAAAACTACTTTATTAATGCATGAAATCTGTTTATAATGCTTGTTCATAGTATTCATAGTGTTTTAATTAATGTTCATCCTCTTGCATGTTTTATTTATTTATTTTATCAATATTATGAATAGATCACAAAATAGAACCTGAAGTTCTAACAAAAAAAAAAAAAAAAAAAGAACCTGAAGTTCACCAATCTATAGACCAGCGGTCATAGAAGTTGGAATAATTATATGAACCTGTAGATTCATATCCATAAATCAAAACCTGAAGTTTTTTTTATTTATTTAAATCCAAATAAATTATACGGCCATAAAATTAAATATGAAAAATTTGACAGAACCAGAAGTTCTGATCATTTGTTAGAACCAGAAGTTCTAAATCAAGCCTGAAGTCTTGACAGAACCAGCAGTTCTGATTTTCAAAGTTATGAACCTGAAGTTCTAAATTAAGCCTGAAGTCTTGACAGAACCAGCAGTTCTAATTCTTAAAGTTGTGAACATGATGTTCTAACTTTTCTTTGGCCAATTTCTTTTAAATTCGTTCATTAATTACTTCTGATGTTATTATTTCATTTTATTTTTTTTCTTTCTTTTCCTTTTCCTTTATTGATTATCTACATACGATTAACTTAATATATATTTCTTATTACAGTTCTTGCATAATGTCAAATCTGGCTAAACTTGACTTTAAAGCACTTAACATAAATGGGGACAATTACTTATCTTGGCAACTGGATGCTAAAATCCACTTGCAATCCAAGAAATTGGGAGAGACCATAAAGGAAGGTAACAACATGTCCCCAGAGGAAAAGGCGTTGGCCCTCATCTTCCTGCGCCATCACATACACGACGACCTCAAAAATGAATACCTTACTGAGGAAGACCCAGCAGGCCTATGGAAATCCCTGAAGGATAGATATGATCACCAGAGGATGGTCATACTGCCAGATGCCCAGAATGAATGGTTAAATCTAAGGTTACAGGATTATAAAACAGTATCTGAATACAACTCTGCCCTATTCAACATTGTTTCCAGATTAAGATTATGTGGTGAAAAGGTTTCAGAGGAGCAGATGTTGGAGAAAACGTTATCCACTTTTCATGCCTCGAATGTGCTCCTGCAGCAGCAATATCGAGAGCGACGTTTCTCCAAATATTCAGAACTTATCTCATGTCTCCTAGTTGCTGAACAGAATTCCATAGTATTGATGAAAAATCATAATTCCAGACCAACTGGATCTTTGGCAGTTCCTGAAGCAAATGCCAGTCTTAGCTCAAATAGAGGCACAGGTAGGGGGAATGGCAGACATAAATCCTCCAATAGAGGTGGACGACATAACTCCTCCTGGCGAGGTGTTTTTAAAGGTCATCCACCAAAATTCAAAAATCACCAGAAGTAGTCTGGCCCTCAGCATAAAAACAATCAGAATCCACCGGCAAATCTTTCCTACCATCCTGATGACACGTGCCACAAATGTGGAAGAAGTGGGCATTGGTCACGCACTTGTCGTGCACCAAAGGAAGTGGTGGAACAATACAAAGCATACAAGGCCTCTGTCCATTTAGCGGAGACAAATGATCTAGAAGGCTGGAATTGGAATATAATAACATCAGAGAGCCCTCCAATTGACATTACAAACTTGGAGACTCGTGATTTCTTTGAGGATGAAGATAACCAACAGCTGGACAATGAGGCATTTAATAATCTTTTGGGAGCCTCCCCTGGCATGGTCTAGAAGACCCATGACTCTTTGAACATCACAAATTTAAATTTATTTTGAGATGCATGTTTCTTAGACTTTATTTATTTATTTATTTATTTATTTTTGATCGAAAACTTCATTAATGTCTTCATTTATGGTGAATGTTTTTTCATTATTTTAATTATGTGATTGCATAGTTATGATATTTTATTATTTTTTGTTCAAGGTATGGATCATGGAACTGAGGACAATCTTTGTTTGGTAGATAGTGCCACAACACACACTATTCTGAAAAATCAGAAATTTTTCTCAGAATTGATATTCATTCCAAGAAAAGTTTCTACCATAGCTGGACCTGTGCAAATAATTGAAGGCTCCGGAAGAGCCCATATGATGTTACCTAATGGTACCCATCTATTCATTAAAGATGCTTTGTTCTCAAAAAGTTCCCGAAGAAACTTGATTAGTTTCAAAGACATCAGAATGAATGGGTACCACATTGAAACTGTAAGTGAAGGTCACAAGGAATACCTATGCATCGTTACTAGTATTGGGAGCCAGAAGCAAATACTAGAAAAACTAAGTGCACTCTCTTCAGGTTTATATTACACGACAATCTCCAATATTGAATCACATTCGGTTATGAGCAAAACAACAAAGTCAAGCCCGAAGCTTAGTGATCCTAAGACTTTCCTGCTTTGGCATAATAGGTTAGGTCACCCTGGGGTTACTATATTGAGAAAAATCATAGATAACTCTTTTGGGCATTCCTTAGAGAATCATCAATTGACCATACCTAGTGGGTACTTATGTATCCCATGTTCACAGGGGAAATTGATCACCCGACCTTCTCTTACTAAAATTGCATCCGAATCCCCATCCTTTCTACAAAGGATACAAGGTGATATTTGTGGACCCATCAATCCCCCTAGTGGACCTTTTAAGTATTTTATGGTTTTGATCGATGCTTCCACCCGTTGGTCGGATGTTTGCTTACTTTCGACTAGGAACGTAGCATTTGCCCGCCTATTAACTCAAATAATTAAATTAAGGGCTCACTTCCCTGATTATCACATTAAGTCCATAAGACTTGATAATGCAGGCGAATTTACATCACAAGTTTTTGATGATTTTTGTTCGTCTATAGGAATTGTTGTCGAACATCCTGTCCCCCATGTCCACACCCAGAATGGCTTAGCTGAATCCATGATCAAGCGCATCCAACTTATTTCTAGGACTCTGCTAATGCAATCTAAATTACCAGTTAGTGCTTGGGGACATGCTGTGTTGCATGCAGCAATGTTAATTCGACTTCGGCCCACGGCCTATCATCAATATTCACCTGCACAACTTATAACAGGACATCAACCCAATATTTCTCACTTGCGCAAGTTTGGTTGTGCAGTTCAAGTCCCAATACCACATCCTAAGCGTACTAAGATGGGACCACAACGTAGATTGGGAATATATGTAGGTTATGACTCTCCTTCGATTATTCGATATCTAGAACCAAGGACAGGAGATGTATTCACTGCTCGTTTTCCCGATTGTCAATTCGATGAGACAATATTCCCGCCGTTAGGGGGAGATAAGATAGTTCCTGAAGAACATCTTGTTCCTGTAGAGCAACCCGTTCCTGAAGAACGACGAGAATTAACATGGAATACTTCCACTCTGTCTCATCTAGATCCACGAACTTCGCAATGTGAGAATGAAGTTCGGAGAATTGTGCACTTGCAAGAAATTGCAAACAGATTACCTGATGCATTTAACGATGCAGCAAAGGTGACAAAGTCACATGTGCCAGCTATGAATGCACCTGCCAGGATTAATGTCCCCGTAGGACGAAGTCAAAATACGGCAGCAAAAGAATCTGTGATACGCCAGAAGCGTGGCAGACCTATAGGTTCAAAGGACTCAGCTCCGCGGAAAAGGAGAAATGAGCAATCATCATCATATCCTCTCAAAGAGGCATGTAAAGCTCCTGAAGAGGTTCCTCCCGAAGAGGCACATAATGCTCCTGAAGAGGTTATGGCAAAATCCATTCTCTCTAGAATAATGGAAGTCCCTGGTGAGACTTTGGAAGCCCCTGAAGAGGCACCGGTACCGGAAAATGAAGAGATCTCTATACTTTACAATTATTCAAGAGAAAGATGGAATAGAAATGAGATTATCATCGATGACGCATTTGCATATGCGGTAGCTACACATATATCAAATGAAAATGATGATGATTGGGATACAGAACCACGTTCTATAAATGAATGTCGACAAAGAAATGATTGGCTACAATGGGAAAGTGCCATCAAAACAGAGTTAGAGTCTCTCAACAAACGTGGTGTATTCGGACCTGTAGTACAAACCCCAAAAGATGTTAACCCTGTAGGTTACAAGTGGGTGTTTGTAAGAAAAAGGAATGAGCTGAATGAAATTACCAGATATAAGGCACGGTTAGTGGCACAAGGTTTCCTGCAGAAACCTGGGATTGATTATGAGGAAACATACTCCCCTGTTATGGATATGACGACATTTAGATATTTGATAAGTTTAACAGTTTCTCAAAATCTAGATATGAGGCTCATGGATGTTGTAACTGCTTACTTATATGGGGATTTAGACACAAAAATTCACATGAAAATCCCAGAAGGATTTCCTTTGCCTGAAGCAAAGCTAAGGAGTATGTACTCAATCCAATTGAGGCGCTCATTATACGGCCTGAAGCAATCCGGAAGAATGTGGTACAATCGTCTTAGTGAATACTTGTCTAAAAAGGGGTATGAAAACAATCCAATTTGCCCGTGTCTATTTATAAAGAAATTCTTAAAGGGATTTGCAATATTAGCAGTTTATGTGGATGATATAAATTTGATAGGGACTCCAGAAGAGCTCGAAGAAACTGCTGATTATTTAAAGAAAGAATTTGAAATGAAAGACCTTGGAAAAACGAGATTCTGTCTCGGATTGCAAATTGAGAGAAATTCCAATGGGATGTTAGTCCATCAATCTAATTATACCGAAAAGGTTTTAAAACGATTCGGAATGGACAAGGCACATCCATTAAGCACCCCTATGGTTGTCCGGTCTCTTGATATAAAGAAAGATCCATACCGTCCCATCGAGGAAAATGAAAAGGTATTGGGTCCTGAAGTACCATACTTAACTGCTCTTGGAGCCTTAATGTACTTGGCACAATGCACCAGACCAGATATTGCTTTTTCTGTGAATTTACTTGCTAGGTTTAGCTCTGCACCAACTCAAAGGCACTGGATTGGTATTAAACACATCCTACGATATCTGTGTGGAACAACTGATTTGGGAATATTTTATTCTTACGATCATAAAGGTTCCAGTTTTGTAGGATATGCGGATTCAGGTTATCTCTCAGATCCTCATAAGGGTCGATCACAGACAGGTTATGTATTTCTAAATTGTAATGCCGCCATTTCTTGGCGTTCTACTAAACAGACTTTGGTAGCCACTTCCTCCAACCATGCTGAGATTTTGGCTCTGTATGAAGCCAGTAGGAAATGTGTATGGCTAAAATCTTTAATTCAGCATGTTCGTAGTTCTTGTCAATTACCTTCTATTGCAGGTATCCCAAATATTATCTATGAAGATAATGAAGCATGCACAAGACAGATTCGAGAAGGTTTCATTAAAGGAGACAAGACTAAACATATAGCACCAAAGTTTTTCTTCACTCATGAACTTCAGAAAAACAATGAAATTGAAGTCAAGCAAGTTCGTTCGAGTACCAACCTGGCTGACATGTTTACCAAATCTTTGCCAAAATCAATATTCCAGAAGTTTGTATATGAGATTGGCATGCGTAGAGTTCATCATCAAACTATGTAAATAGTTGCTATCATCAGGGGGAGTTGTTTATCAGTGAGCATCCTGAAGTATGCTACTCATGGACATTTGTGCGTTGTACTCTTTTTTCCTTCTCTAGGTTTTATCCCACTGGGTTTTCCTAGTTAAGGTTTTAACGAGGCAGCATTATGCACGTCCAACACCAGTTCAATGATCTTAAAGGATGTTGTACTCTTTTTCCCTTCGCTCTGGTTTTTTCCCACTGGGTTTTTCCTTAGCAAGGTTTTTAATGAGGCAACTGTCATTGAATGGTGGTCATCCAAGGGGGAGTGTTATGAGATATGGATCTTGGGTGGATGCCCACTTAAGATGAATTAGGGTTAGTTTTAGGGTTTCTATCTTATGAGATCACTTTGCCTATAAATAGGCATCTCCCTATTGTATTTACACAAATATATTGAGATAATAAGAAACTCTCTCTCTACCCCCTCTAATATTCTCTCCTGCTCTCTTTCCTTTTTTTTTTTACATCAGAAACAAACTTATAAACAATTATCTTTTTTTGTTGTAAGACTTACAAGGATGTAGATGGAGGATTTTTCATTTATATAATGTTTGCATGTGTAATGTTGTAAATGTTTGCTAATGTTGTGATGGTGATGTTTGTATGGAGGATGTGCCAGTGCATCGATGATGTTATAAATGGATGATTTTTATAATGTTGGCATTTGTTGCAGGAGAAATTTACTAATGTTTGCATAGAGGATGTAAATCGAGGATGTCGTAAATGAATGATTTTTATAATGTCTGCAATTGTTGCACACAATTACATTACCACATAACGATAGAATCAATTTTGTTAGGCGACGATACAAAATAATTACAAAAAATCTTGAAGTGGCAATGAGATCGTCGCCCGGTAGAGACAATTATATCTTACAAACAATACAGTGGGCGACAAAAGAAACATTTGTTCAATTGTAAAGTTTGTTGGGCGACGATATTGTTGCTCATTCAAAATGGCAAAAAAAGAAAAAAAAGAAAAGAAAAGAAATTTTAGCAAGAGAGCCCATTCTGTTAGGTATAAACTATTGGGTCCTTTTTGGTGCAACGGACATCTAAAATACTTTTTTCGATAATTTCCTCAAGAATATAAGGTTATAGAGGTATTTTGTTTCAGATTATTTTCACTGACAGGACTCCTGCATGGGGGAATTTTGATCCAGCACCGCCGCATTGCATGGGAGTTTGATATGAAAATCCAACACCAATCACGTGCGAAAATCCCAGATGCTTAAGACACAAATTGACAAAAAAAAACCTCGTTGATATATATATATTTATATATATATATATATATATATATATAAAAGAATCAAAATGACCAGTTCGATAATATCAATTTATTATTGACTTCTGTTCCATAATTAAGCCATTACTTAGTGAACATTTTAAAATTTTACCAACGGGTATATAAATTTTCATTTAACCGGAAATAATAATTTTTAATTGAAGACAATGTGTATATAATTAAAAAAAAAAAAAATTTGAAGAAAACATGTCACTCTCTCACTAATTGTCTTCTTATTTCGGTGGACAAAATAAATTATGGCTTAAATGGATGCCATATATACTTGGGCTCACACCAGTGTCTCAAATGAATGTGGGAAACTTCCACTATTCCTCTTGTAGGGTCGTATCAAAACTCAGAGCATAAAAGACCTAGCTGATATATTTTTGTTTTTTCTCTCAATATTGTGATACAAAATTGACCCGGGATCTGTTGCACATTACAGCAGTCCGATTATCTAATTTTGGAAATAAAATTTAAAAAAGTAAAAAACGTTTGACTCAATTTCAAAGTACATAAAAAATGTAAATATTTCAAAAAAAAAAAGAAAAGTATAAAAGTTATTCACAATTGTTTCGATCAAGTCCTCGCCATAAAAAATAAATAAAAGTTATAAAAATGATAAAAATAACCTTTCCTTCTGATATATTTTTATCCTTTTATTAACCCCCTTCCTCCCCAAAACCAGCCATTTTGAGTTGCTGAAGCGGGCCTCACTGGGTTATTTGCGTTGAACTTAAAATGATAGTGAAGGGAAATTTTGAAAAATGACATAAGGATATTTCTGTCATTTTCAAACAGTTGTCTTGGAGAGGACTTAATTGAAAGCAATATGAAAATATTTTGTATTCTTGAAATACTGAATTTTTCAAATATTTTTTGAAAATGACGAAAAAGTTCTATACCTTAATGAAACTTTCCCTTTAATTTTACTGGAGAAGTTTATTGAAGCCTTTTTTTGGTCTAGGTACCTAGTTGGGTTCCTTTTTCATCATCAATTGACCAATCAGAGTTACATTCACATTATGAGCACAACTGCAGCTAATTATACATCTCAGAAATGTAAAAACAGGCACCAAATAGAACAGAAAGAATCATACTATTTAACACATTAAGCTGAATAGTCCTACATGTAAAGAAAACCAAAATCTGTACTGCATATATAATCAAATAGAAAACCGATGAACACCAAGACCTGCAAATAAAGATGATCCTGGGAGCATCTCAACATTACAGCAGATATGCAAGCCCCTCTTGATCTCTTTGACATCAAAAGCCCTGGACTGAGGGGATAACAGCTAACCTTTTTTCCTTCTTTATCCTTTTTTTTTTTTTTTTTTTTTTTGGCACAGAGAAAGATCTAACTTAATTACAACTAAGTTTTCTGGTCTGGCAGAAGACTAAAATAAAATTAATCAAAACCCTGTAAAATTATCCAGACTGGTCTTCTGGCTAATCAGTCATACATCCCCTCCTGCTCCCAAATGTCCACTAGAAAGTCTACCATTTCCTGCAAGTGAAGTGCAATTGATAGTAAGCAACAGCCAGGACTAAACAGTCATATTGGCAGCCGTAAACCCCCAGAAACAATATGCATAGATATATGCAGGAAAACAAAGCCTTACAGATAGAGGGACTGGCTGTGGAAATGGTTTGTTTGTCCCAAGTAAACTCTCATAAGTTGCATTCCAACTGTAATTCAAGCAGGACCATCAACAAGGAAATGGTGTGAGAAGAACATCCATCAAAGTAAAATTTCAGGGACACAAAAATCTTCGAAGCAGCCTCACAGTAGATCTTTTGCAGATTTTTTCTATTTTGAGGTCAATCTAAGGTACAATAAACATTCCCACCACAGGTTTGGCATAGGTAAGGATTCTTGAATCGTGGTAAGAATTCTAGAATATACAGGGTTTGATCATATAACTTTTAAACCTAACCGGAATCAATCCTGGGCCCTCAACTTAGAAGTACTGCTGAACCAATTATCCAACTTAGAAAGAGAAAAAAGGGAGAAGGTAATCTACTTTTAATCATCACATCCACTCTTTGGGCTGTGAAAATCTCCTAATCAGGATACACTTACCTGTACAACATTAAAATTTCCTATAGTATTGGTAAGTCACGAAATTTGATCATATGTAAGGATGTATTTGTGTAGAGCCATGGAAGAGGAAACACATGTTTCCTCTTTGGCGGCAACGTAAATCCCACCCCCACCTACCGGAAATGACTTTTAGGAGGGGTCTGTGTCAGTCCAAAAGAATTTAGTATGAGGCTATGAGCAGTTCTTTAGTCTACTTTTCTAGTGTTTTTATTTGCAGGGAAGACAAGGATATACGCATTTAGAAGCCCACCATTACAAAAAAACCCTTTTAGCAAGGCATTCCATTGAGTCTTAGATCCTAGAGGGGCCCCATCGACAGGGATGCAAGTGAGTCAGATCTGTTGCATCTGGATTCTAGATTCGACATCAACTTAAAATGAAAAAAAAAAAAAAAAAAAAAAAAAGGAAGGAAAAAAAAAGATCTTATAATGAATCCAGATCCAAAATAAGATGTACAATGCATTAGTATAATTGGATAAAAGAGTTTCAATATAAAATTCATAAATAGACAAGTGGAATTATTAAATGGTATATGATTAAAGCTAAGTAGAGTCTCAATAAGAATATAACTCAAGCTATGTAGACCCTTAAAACCTATATATATTTAGTATGTGAATGTAATTGTCCAGGCTCCGGATCCTCAGGTCCGAACATACAAGGATCCTGTTCTGGATTTTTTGAATATTTTGGATCCTATATACATCATGGATCAGAATCCAGATCTGAATTTTGTGTTCAAATCCAAATCCGAGGTGAAAATTTCACTATTCAAGATTATTGATGTAGGACAAACCCATGCTCCCCATGGGCCAACCAGCCAATGGGCCCAACCGATCTATCTCGACCAAGCCTTTGAGCCCCACCATTCATTTTATATTATTTAGAGTTTTAATTATGTTTTAAGTCGTTTTTTAATTGGATGTTTTATTTCTGGCCATCAATGTGTTTAGATGGTTTGGATTAGTTCTAAGGTATACGGATGTAAAGCCTTAGGGAAGGGTTGATTATAATGAAAATTGAGTTTTCAAGGTTCTTCCCCAAGTACTCTTCCATATCTTGTCGCCTACTGGATTGGAGTTCTGAGTGAGGCCAATTTTCAAATTCTAGCCGATCTAACCCCACCTCTTGGATTGGAGTTCAGTGCGGGGCCAATTTTCAAATTCTAGCCGATCTAAACCACCTCTATCTTGCCAGCCCTGCATCAACCCTCCATTACACATTAAATGGTATCAGAGCCAAAGATCAATCCATCCCCATCTACCGCTATCTCTCCACCCCTATCTTGCCCACCCTGCATCTCCCCTCCATTACGCATTAATTATTGTCTATTATGTCCTAATCTTCACATTTTTACGTTTGACTTCTAGAAAGGTCTCGTTTTACTGGCAGCATAGTTGACAGATTCGGTTCAGCTGAAATGGCCAAAGCCAAAGCCAAGCCAAACCGCATCTAAAATAATTTCTTCCCAAATTCAGTTCATTTTTGTCTACTTCGGCCATTTCAATCCATTTCAGCTTTATTTTATTTTTTTCATCTCTAAATAAAAAAACTAAAGTGAAGGGATCCTTTTGTAATTCTTTTTATAAAATATATTCAAAACCCCCAACTGTATGAATGGCCATTACCCCAGTGCAGGTCCCACCGAAGCTGGTACCTAGAAGGGTCCAGACTCCATATTGGAGACAAACCTAACTTATGGCAATTTTGGATAAATTGGCAGCTTGCAAGTCTCTAACCTATGTTATAACGCATGACACCTGAGACTTTTACCATTGCACCAACGCAATCAAAGCCCCCAACTGTATGCAATTACAAAATAATTGCATGTCATATATGAGTTAAAGATATGAGAATGCATGTCTGGTGTCACATTGTTATGCATACCACTTGGAATGTGGAAATACATGTTAAATCATTGATTTAGTAGAATAAATTAAATGTATAAAATTCATATGTTACCTTTAAATTTTTGCTATTACTTATATTTTTAAACTAAAAGATATTTTTATTTTTCATAACTTTTCAAAGAAAACTCCGAAATTAGGGATGGCAAAACTAAACCTAACCAATATCTGACGCACATTTGACCTGTATAACCGATCACATCATATGTGGGCTAGTCACGGGTCAGATAGATATGACCTGCAACAAAACGGGTCAGGTTAGGGTTAACCCATATGACCCGTCCAAGCAACAACTAATTTTCAAACAAAAAGAAGACATAGCGTAGATTTGAAGGGATGTTTCTTCTATGTCAAAGCTATCGAAACAGTAAAAGGGATGAAGTAAAGCATGGCTAAAAGGAAATGGAGAAGCAAGTCTAGGATACTTGGACTCTCACTCGTGCTTATTCTGTGCGAGAAAAACAAAACTCCATATAGGTTGCATATATTAAAAATATGAACCATTAAGTATGATCACCTCCTCTTTTATAAGATTTTTCTAAATTTTACTCCAACAAGTGTTGGACTGACCATAAGATAGAGCATGTATAAAATATACAAACCAAAATTCATGTGTTTTGTAAATATGCTCACAGTGGATTCTATTTCAATTGAAGTAAAATTTGGTAAAATATAATTTAAGACTATGATCATCTTCAATGTTTCAGATTTTCAATGTGAGCCCTAGTTAAGAGTTTTACTTCAAACACTCACTCTCAAAGTGTGAGTAATGCACATAGCGGATCCAACTCACTACACTATAAAAGTGCCCTTAGCTCTTGAAAATTGCACTGTCCTTGAGATGTGGCCCATCCCATGAGCCAGACGGCTTGGGGAAATATGAGAGAAGTGTCTAGCCAAATTGATGGGTGAAACAAGTAACATTCCACAAAAAGTCCCACCTGCTAAAACTCTAAAACGCTCAAAATGGATCTGATCACAGGGGTTGTCCAAGTTTCACCCCATTAGAAGTTTTTCCCTTTGTAAGATTAAGAATATATAGAAAAAAAAACATGAATAAAATATAAAAATTCATGTTTTTAATACATTATTAAACATAAGATGGACCAACTCATTTTAGATTAAACTTTGGTGACATATCATACAAAAAGAAGGGCATTTATTTTAAAATATTTTAAATAAATGGACCCCACTATGGAGTTCCATAGTCTTATAAAATATTATGATGGCGAAGTTGAGATGATCTATTCCGATCTCATGTCTGACTATCGTGCTTCACGCTATATACAATCTCTCTTGGAAGTTGCAAATCAATACTTTCTCCTACAACTTGTAACTCAAAAGACCTTTGCACCATTGGCTTGCCATAGGTTTCTTTCAGCTAAAATGGGCGACATACAAGATTTTTCTGGTTTGACCAGGTTGAGGAATGGAACACCGGCATTAGATAAAATCTAAGTGCCATGCCTGTGTCCCCCGTGTAGAAGGCATTGGGTCCGGCAAGCATTCGCCTAGAGAGAGAAGGTGGGGGAAACTCTAAAAGGCTGGGTATGCAGTGGTACACAAGTCCTACATCGGAAACACGCTAGTCTTGATCTTCGGTATATATGTGTGCGACCTGGCCTTAACTCCACATGAGGCCTTTTAAAATCATGCGACAAGATTGGGTTGAAATCCCAAGAGCCAAAGCGGACAATATCATGTGGATAGCGGGCCTGAGTCGTTACAGATGGTATCAGAGCTGAGAACGGCTATGTTTTCCAGTGGGAGAGCATGTCCCACCTTAGGCCCCCTATAGAAGGGCGTTGGGTCCGGCGAACATCCGCCTAGAGAGAGAAGGCTGGGGAAACTCTAAGGGGTCGTTTGTTTAGGGTGCTTTACATACGTAAATAAATTGCATGGGTAATAATTATGTACCATCATGTTTGTTTGGGTCAATTTACACATCACATGTGTCAATGACATATGTAAATGATGTGTAAATGCACCCATTTTCGCACAGAAATTTCCCCAGCTCACATGATGGTCAAGCATTACACACCTCCACAGTGCAAAGGGGCTGCTACAATACTAATATGGGCAATCCGCCTCTTGTAATTTTTTTATTTATTTTTATAGGGCCCACGTGTAACATCCGGAGCGTTCATGTTCTTAAGAATCTCAAACACGACCATGTGTCCAATTTTCAGCCGATGATGATGCCTGGCGGTTCAGATATCATAAACACAATCACAGCCGTTGGATTAATCTATTGTAACTAACATACCCAGTCCGCCTTTTATGATTTGTTTATTTTTTGGGGCCCCACCTGTAACATCAGGACCATTCATATTCTGCAGAAGCTCAAACACGGCCATGCGTCGAAGTTTCAACCATTGATGTTGCTTCGATGTTGAGATATAATCAAAACATTACAACCATTGGATGTATATTGTAAATGGCACACCCAGTCCGCCTTTTATAATTGTTTTTATTTTTGTGGGCTCCACCTATAAAATCAGGACCGTTCATCTTCTTCATAATATCAAACACGGCCATGTCTCCAATTTTCAACCGTTGATGATTCTTGGATGTTGAGGTATCATCAAACAATAATCGACCTATCATAGATTCACATGTGAAATGTTATGCTCGTAACAAATGGTGAAATCTGATCAACATGTGAGATGTGGGTCATTTACATATGTAAATGACTCACATGCGGGTCATTTACACATGTGAATCACTTTCACAGCAAACAAATGACCCTCAAAGGATTGACATTTCAAAAAAAAAAAAACACTCTAAAGGACTGGGTATGCAGTGGTGCACAAGTCTCACGTCGGAAACACGCTAGTCCTCATCTTGGGTATATGTGTGCGCGACCTGGCCTTAACTCCACATGATGCCTTTTAAAACCGTGCAAAAAGATTGGGTTAAAATCCCATGAGCCAAAGCAGACAATATCATGTGGACAGAAGGCCCGGGTCATTACACTAAGTATCAATGGTTGTCCTTCATTTTCAAAGCCTTTGGTATAAATGTTCATCTTGTGGAGCTTCCCAGCCATTTATTTTTGAAGATCACAAAATAGAACTAGTTGTAATTTGCAAAATACCACAGAAGATGCCATTATTGAGTTTCAGCAACTGCTGCTTCTTTCTTCTTCATTTTTCTTATTCTTCATCGTCTTCATTTCTGCTGTTGATGCAGGTTATGAGGGTCAGATCAGCTGACACACACCGGGTGCAGGATCGCTTGACCCATTTTATAAACAGGTTGGATACCAACAGCTTCTACTTACACCCATCCTAGTCAACCCGACCCATTTTTGCCCACTGGAAATGTATCACAAAATTTCAAATTGACCAAAACATTTCAGTTTGGAGCCAAATGAAATGCGGTCTGAAACAAAAGCGACAACTATGACTGATAGTGCTTGACCACATCAAAACATGCATATGATCAGTCTAAATACTGACTCAAGTCAATCTAGAACTAACTAGTATCAAAAGAGGGGGAAAAACCAGTAAAATACCATTAAAAGGAGGGGGGAAAACCCAGTAAAACATACTAGCAATTGGAAGAAACCTACATCAACAAAGACCACATTTGAACACAAATGAAATGCATATTGGAGATACTGAAAAAGAAATGTTCATAATTCCATTTGTTGATTCCTATATTTACAGCCTTCCCGAATAGAGGCCAAGAGATTTCTTTCCAATAGTTTGCTGATTGACTCAGATCATGATATAATTTTTATAATGGACCATCAAGATTGAATAAAATTGCAGACCAATCTTTCTATCTTCACTGCTACAGTAACTGGGACACATTCAAACCATGCAGCAGGTGTGGCCCCTTTTCGATCACAAGCCTCAATAACAGTTATGTCTCCTCATAAACTCAGGCTATAAGCAACCATATATTCATACATTTGAATTAATTCTTAACCAAATTGAGCTCAGTTGAACCAACAATTGAACAAGTAATGAAAACACAAAGTTGGATAGAGACAAAAAATTAAGCAAATCTAAAATTACAAATGCAACCACCCAAACACCACAACATGCATCAAATGATTCACCTAAATGATAGAATTTTTCCCATTTAATTCGTAATTTGGTCAAACTTGAAGTAGATGAGTTACACAACACTAGGGCAAACAGTTCAAGAGACAGAACTCAGCCAAGTTGGAACTCTAAAATTGGAAGGGAAAATTTGAACTGGTTCTGAAAATACACACCAAGACCAAGATAAAAACTTTTAAGCAAATTCACAAGTATGAAATCATCCAACCACTGCATCATGATGGAGAGTATTCAACTCAATGCCCAAACTTTTACTTTAATTAAAAAATGGATATACTTGGAGTGGTTGGCCAAAGCCAAGGTCAATACTACCTTCGAGTTTGTTCATGGCTACTTCAAAAAATCTAGACATGTTTCAGAAGAACCCTTCTTTTTTTTTTGTAGTTAATTTTTTTTTTGTTGGTAGTTAATTGATATTTAACTCCGCCTATGTTGGGGTATCCTTGACATAGCCGGTCCCAAGCCCGGACAAAGGAGGAGGGTTGTGTGTTAGGTAGCCGACAGCCAGCACAATACTCAGTCGGATTTCTTTATGGATTTGAGACCTAATGAAATTTCGTGGGGGCGTCCCCTACTTAGCGAAGCGCTGTATGGTCCGAATACAGTGATAAGTAAGCAAGGACCGCTGCATCAGAGCCCGGGTGCAGTGCTAAATAGGCAAGGGTCCTCACACTTTATTGGACGAGTGTGGGGGGTAAGAGAAGCTAGTCCAAAATAGAAGGCTGAGTCCAAAATAGAAGGTTGAGATTAGGTACTTGGAACATTGGGAGCCTAACTGGAAAACTTATAGAAGTGGTAGATACAATGGAAAGGAGACGAATCGCAATTGCTTGCTTGCAAGAGACAAGGTGGGTGGGACAGAAAGCTAAAGAGATTGAGAGGACTGGGTATAACTTATGGTATACGGGACTTAATAGATCGAGGTATAGTAGGACACCTGGTAACATAGAAGTAAGTTTGGGCACATAAAAAATTGTAGACAAAGAAAACTTTAGATACCTTGGATCTATGGTGCAACAGGATGGAGGGATTGATACTGATGTAAGTCACAGGATTCAGGCCGGGTGGACCAAATGGAGGAGTGCTTCGGGCGTCTTGTGTGATCGAAAAGTCCCCCTCAAGGTTAAAGGAAAGTATTATAAGGTGTCAGTATGCCCAGCGTTGTTATATGGATCAGAATGTTGGGCGTTAAAGCATAATCATATTAAGAAGATGGAAGTTGCGGAGATGAGAATGCTAAGATGGATGTGCGGGATCACAAGGAGAGATGGGATTAGGAACGAGGAGAGTAGGTGCAAAGTAGGAATAGCACCGATTGAAAATAAAATGAGAGAAAATCAACTGAGATGGTTCGGCCATGTAAGAAGGCGTCCAACGGAGGCACCTGTTAAAAGATGTGAAAGCATGGAGATTGCCAGGAGTAGGAGAGGGAGAGGGAGACCCAAGAGAAGTTGGAAAGAAACTATTAAACATGACCTTGCCTACATGGATCTAACGGAGGACATAGCCCTAAACAGATTTGATTGGCGTCGTCAAATCCATATAGCCGACCCCACCTAGTGGGAAAAGGCTTAGTTTGGTTTGGTTTGGTAGTTAATTGATATTTCAAGAGAATAATCAATGGAAGATGAATGGACTATGTGGAATAGGATGAAGATGGCAAGATTTCCGGCTTTTAGTTTTTATAGAAAGATCTAATCACTCCTTCTTAGTGTTAGTAAAAGATGAATAAAGTCATAAATATGTAAGCACCATACCTTAACTTAGGTTCTTTAGCCTGCTGCACACGATTTTCCAGCCTTTTATTTCCAATCCACTGCTGCCTAGTCTGAGTCCAGAGAAGAAGACCTGCATAGTAAATAAATTATAACTTCATTAATTTATACCTTCAAGGAAACAGTAGAAGTATGGGAAACAATATAAACAGATATACTTTCCATGATTTACAAATTCAGGGGGGTTGCTCGTGCTGCCTGCTCCATGGGCATCAGAAATTTGGTTTGATGTGCTTATTGACGAGACACTTCTCTGAGAGTGAACTCCACTATTTTCCATCTCATAAGTGCTGGTACTCCAGAAATCTTCTGATAAACTGGGCTTTCTCACAGAACGGCCTTGAATTTTCAGACCCTTTGACGGCTCATCCACAGCAATAATAGGCGTGGCTTTAGTACAGCGGCCAAGACAACCTCTGCTCTGTTGCAAAACAGGTTTAACCATTAAAATGATTAGTACCAGGCTACTAATGTCTGCCTAATTTTCCATTCACCAATCCAAGTGATTGGCCAAGAAAAACATCGAATTCAATCTGCAATAACAATATCCTATTATATTTTTGCCATGGGAAGGTGTTTTTCTCTTTTGGGTGATCCATAAGCAAATCCTATTCAGCAATATTCTTGTAAGTTATATAAAGTAAAGCACATTTTCCTATCAGTAAGTAGACACACATCATGTACCTTGCCCAACAAAAATGTTGCAAAATGAGATGTTTTAACACACATTTCTTGATATAGCAGCTATAATTTCTAAAACTTAAAAATGTAATGAGCAAAGGTTTGGCCTTTTCTACCTTAACAATGTAATAGGCCGTGGATGCAGATAAAACATGAGTTGAGCTGATATGTAGAAAAAGAAAAGTTAATGGAAATATCTAGAAATTTTGAAAATATTTGTAAATTGTACGATTCAAATGTCATAATTTGAATCAGCTAATATCCCAAGTGATTGGCTATATTGATTGCAAAATTACCTCCCTTCCTCACATTGTGGAGGCTGGCTCTCCTCAAAGTGAGCCCACATTATCTGTTGAAAACTCCATTTCTATCCATCACCCGTTTGTAAGGACTACTTGTAAGATCCTGAACCTAATTAAGTGTATCACAATTAATTGTGTTTATAGTTAATTAAGTGGGATTAGTGACTAAGCAAGTCAGGCTAATGTTTGTGAGGTTTTGGTTCGGTTTACAGTGAGTTTAGTACTTGTAAGGGGTAGTATGTGATTTAGGGAAAATTGTGATGGGTTTTCTGCAGTTTTTTTAATGGTGTTTTCCATAGTTTCAGAGTTCGCCCATTTTGGGTCTGTTGGATAGATAATCCTATTCCCTAAACTTTTCGTTGAGAACCCACCACGATCCAGTCACTCAAATCCCTTCATTTTATCATTTTCAATTTCGAAGTCCCTTATGTGAGTCAAGGACCATTTTGAGATTTCATAAAAACCCCTCCAACAACAGGAGGGATCAACCCTTCTCCATTTTCACTTCTTCCATTTTCTTCTCCCTTCTCTCCATTCCTCTTGCTCCTCCACCAATTCAAGCTCCCCATCGTCAGGCTGACAGCCCCAAGCTCACCACTTTCTTGCCATCTTATTCCTTGAGCTCTTTTCCCTTATCACCCAAAGTTGGTAAGTGTTTTCCCCCTTTCTTCTTCAAGTTCCAGCCCCTTTGAGCCTAGCTAGTTGTAAGCACCTTAGAATTCTCACTAGATTTTGTGTTTGTGTTGTAGGTTGTGGGTTTTGGTTTGATTCTTAGATTTGGAGGATTTGGACCGGAAAAGAGTCTTGAGCTAGGGTTTCTACTTTCTTGTGCTTCTAACCCCAAGGAAAGTGAATAAATACATTTATATGGGTATGCATGTTTTTTCATTGATAATTCTTGTGTTATTAATTCCTAGCTACCCTGATTTAAAGCTCCTCTTTCTATATTGATGGTTGTGGCATGCTTATTAGCTTAGGGTTTTAATGATTGGCCTTTAATGTGGGTGGTTGGACATGATAAATAGAGCATGGAGCACTCATGTAAAAGGATGCCCAAGTAGAATTCTGAAGTGGGGAGATTTTCCCCTGAATCTGAACAGATTCAACTTCAGAAATTTGTTTCTGGGAGCTTACAGCTAGCCAAAAGACTCCCTATGGCTAATTGTGACATTGATGATGTCAATCACCATCAGCGACACCAGAGTACAAACCTAAGAACATCAAGGCCTCCAAGACCATATAGGATTGAACGGTACTGTATTCCATACATGGATGACAATTAAGGACCTGGAATTGGATTGTAATGATTCTTTGACTTGTGAAAAATTGACACATTGATGTATACTTTCCTTGTGATATTATCTACATGTCTTGAGCATGTTCCCTTATTGTATAGTATTTGTACGAGTTGTGAGTCTAATAAGAACGAAGGACCTAGAGTGTACCTAGGATCCCTGTTGTAGTGTCGATGATATTGATAGTTGTGTCTGCGGCTAGAGACTAGAATGGAAATGCACTAGCGAGGACTGCCCAAGAATGTTCTTGATAGTGAAATCTCAGTAATCTTGATGACTTGGAGTAGTTCCTCGGTAATAATGGTCTTGTTTACGTGAAAGAGACTAGTCAAACCATATAGTCTTGTTATTCCCGGGTCAGGCACCACTCAACAGTATTCCGTTTTACCACGGTTAGGATCCTATGTGGGAAGGACTACATTTTTCATAGCGTCTGTAACAAAGAAAAAACAATCGGGCTTGGGACCCGACTCGGTCAGGGCAAGTCCAAGTCAACATGGGACTCGTCTGAGTCCCAATTTAAAATAAAAAACTAGTTGGCCGAGTCTGACTTCACCGAGTCGCATGACCAAGTCGCATAATTTGGGTCTGAGTCCCATAGGACCTGACTTGTTTAGGGCCGAGTCCGATTTTTTAATCCATGGTCTACAGACTAGGCATATTATCATAGTGGGTAGGGGGCTTGGACATCATTCACAGGTGGGCATGGGGCATGGACACCTTTCACTGGACGTTAGATCGTAGGTGGCTTCGACATCATCATTATCATTTGCAGGTGGATTAGACACCGTCAGACATGGAGTTTTGGTAGGTGGCTTGGACATTGTCATTACCCTTGGGAGGTGGCTTGGAGACCCTTATTGTAGCTTGCATGGCAAGTTTAATCGGTTGTTATCCCGGTATTTTAGCCTACATGGATGCCTATTGCAACGATATATCAATGTAAAGGTTATCATTTCATATGATTCCCGTTATTGATATATTAATGCAAATATTGCCTACATTTCCTCTCATTGTTATTCACATGATTATTATTATTGCCATCTACTCTATGTTGATGCATCCTACCATTTATTTATATTTATTCGCCTGCCTGGCTTTTTAGCTTGACGATTCTACATTGTGTTCACTCCTGATTAGCAGGAGGCTAAGGCGGTCCAGGAGGATTTGCAACCAACAAAGTTCCACGAGTCGTGTGTTGATGACGTAGAGTAGCATCATCCTATCCAGCACATTTTTATTTTTTTTTAATGGCTACTTTTATTAATAAAAGTAGGCAGTACAAGAGATGAGTACCGACAAGTTAACAAGGAAAACAGGGAAACAAGAAGAAAAAAAAAAGCCCAAGACTAAACACCTAAGACCTTTCTGAGGAAAAGGCAAACTCCTTCCAATTTAACATTATTCAATCTATGGAGTATCCTCTAAATGACGGACACCCAAAGGGCTACTTAAAACTTAATTCTATCCACCAAGCAACTAACGCTTTTTTCCACCCCTCCAAAGCATCTTGAATTCCTTTCCTTCCATAATGCCCAGATCACCGCCAGAAATGTCAATCCCCACGGGGTTTGTTTTGGTGAGATATTCATTTTGTTTATCTTTTGTTGATAGCCTAGAATTTTTGGTGGGCATTTGTAATTAAACATACTTTTGGATCTTTTGCTGAAACTTTAACTCATAGAAATGAAAGCAATGCCTTGCTTATTTAATTGTGCTCATTTTTAGTACTTGCTTGCAATTGTTACATGTTCACAAGCTTACACATTAAACATTTATAAGATGGTAGAATTTACTTAACCTCACTTCAATCCACAACACACAAATGGGGGCCAATGATGTACAAACGTTCGGGAAATTTTAATTGGTCCCTAATCTCGCACCCCGAGATCTGGTTTAATTCTTAATCGGGAGTGGGGGTGTGACACCAGTCATCTTATAATTACATAACATTTCGTATCAGAGCCTGAGTTGATGATGACAGGTGGGACTAGGATATGAGGGCAAAATTAAAAATATTATAAAAAGGGTTTATCAACAAGAACAAACTCTTCAAGAGATTCTGCAAAAATTATCCTGCAAAAATTATCCGCTCTTTACACAAAGTATGATTATGTTGCTGCAAGTGTCCACCGTAAAAGAACTTAAAGGTCCCAAAATCACCATTTCTGATTTGAGAACGACAGTGAATCATCTTGTTCCAGAAAAAGTGGAAGCATTCGAACAAGACTAATTCATCTTGATTTTCCCCCTTTTTAGTGGCGAATATCCATGGCTGTATCGTGCGGGGCAATTCCTCTTACCACCATACTGATCTAGACCAGCATATGATTATCACTTCCTTTCAATTAGAAAGAGAAGCCTTACAATGCTTTAGATGGATGAAGAAAACAAGTGGGCCCTAGTTGTGGCCATAAATTCCAACAAATTTGGTCCGACCAAGTTTAATAACCATGCGGGAGAACTTTCAAAGTTGTGTTAGATTTCTGCAGTACGAGAGTACTAATCTTCACTAGAAAGGTTGGCTAATCGAATTGATGGATTGCCTAAGCCTTTCTTAGTTAGTTGCTTCATCAATGGGCTTAAGAATGAAGTACACCTCGATGTTCAAACCAAAACTGTAATAACTTTCATTGAATTAGACCATTTACAAGAACAGAAGTTGGCAAGGCAAAGGAGCATCCATGATAAGTCCAACAAAACTAGTGTCCAAATGGGCCTTTTAGGTCCAAAACCTCCAATTCCACCAATTAAACACCTCACTCCAGTAAAGATCAAGGATAGAAGAGATTGTGGTCTGTGCTACAACTAAGATGAGAAAATTCCACCCAGGCATTGACGTAAAATTCAGAAGCTCTTCCTCATGGAGGGGGTTTGGCCAGATGATGAGAAGGCATGTGAGGAACCAACACATGTTGAAGAAAAGGAAGACATTTTAGATGAGTTATCACCCAAGATTTCCCTGCATGAAATAGCTGGAGCCGCCAACCCCCAAACTATGCAAATGATTGGCCAATTGCAACATTGGTCAATTCTTGGCCAATTCCAGTCCTAATCATTTCAGGGAGTACTCAAAATTTTTGGGAACCCACCAAGATTAAAAGAATTGGAGTTGAGTTGATAAAGGATGGAGATTTAAAGTGATGATCTCTTGTACTGTCTGCTTTTTCTTAATGAAATTTACCATTCAAAAAATAAAAATAAAAAAAAATAGAGATCACTTGATTAGTCAAGGAAGCTGTCTGGTGCTGACACAGCTCTACAAGGAATTCCAGCCCCTCCCAACTTCATTAGTTTTTGCCATTGGGACGATGTGACAGTCTTGGGTGCTCACTAGTTACAAACATTGGGATTTCTCTCAAATGAAGATGAGTTTTAATAAAGAAGGAACCAATTGAGGGGATTAAAGCAGTCGAGTTAGATGTGTTAGTTATCAACCAATGTTAGAAAGCTAAGAAAACGGGCAAGGAAATTATGCTTCAATTAATTTGCTTACGTAATGTGCAAGAGGGTAACACCACCAACGTCCACCTACATGCTCTCATATCTGAATTCACAGATGTGTTTGGAGAACTGAATTCTTGCCTCCAAAATGAAAACAGGACCATCGCATTCCAATGATGGACGGGACCAAAGCAGTCAATGTCCGGCCCTATCGTTGTTCACATTATCCAAAGAATGAGATAAAGAAGCTAGTTAAAGAGATGCTCAAATCAGGTATCATTCAACTAAGCAACAGCCCTTGCTCATCTCCAGTAATGATAGTGAGCAAATCTGATGGGAGTTGGCGTACGTGTGTAGATTATAGGCATGGTTTTAAATCCTGGTGCCAGTCTTCATGCCGGTTGGGACCGTGCCGAGTCCGTGCCATAGTTACCTAATTCATAGTTCGACTAATTCGCATTCGAGTTCGCAATTTGCAATTCGAGACTTAGCTTGATCATAAAATTCGATGGAGTAGGTTCATTTGATTCGCTTCCCAATTCGGCTAATTCGAAGTTCGAGTTCGACAAAACTCGAACTAATTCATGTGTACCCATTTTGTAAGTCAATTACTTAAGGTGCTTGTCTAAAATCCAAATCACTGAAAATAACTGTTATATTCATTTATCCTATAAGCAAAAGTCTACTTCAATTATTAGTTTGGGTCACAATCAGATTGACTACATGTAAAATATAGTTATGATAAAAATGAAAGTAAACTTTCATGTTTTTACAGTTGATCAAATCTTCATGTGGGGCCAACTTTGATCGGAGTTAGGTATGGATTAGCATTAATACATTAGGGTACAATGCTTTTGAGTGGTTTGTGTTTTTAGGTAAGCACCACAATAGAATTATATCTGGTGCCGACCGGAATTTAAAACCATGATTATAGGGCATTGAATGATGTCATCATTAAAAAAAGTTTCCGATCCCTGTCATTCATGAATTGTTGAACAAGTTACACAGGACAAACAGTTTTTGCATATGGGTCTTAGGGCCAGTACCATCAAATTAAGTCTATCATGATGACATTCACAAAAAAAAAGCCTTCCAGACTCATGTTAGTCATATGAACTTCTAATAAGCCATTTGGCCTCACCAATGTCCATCAACTTTTCAGAGCATTATGAATGAAATCTTCAAACCTGTCCTCCACAAATTTATACTTTTTTTTTTTTTTATGAGATTCCGTCTATGGTTATGTGCAAGGATCATCTTGAAACTCATTTTAACAATATTACATTGGGGCTTCTGTATGTACCTATAAGGGGAGAAGAACTAAACAAGAAAAAGAACTAATAATTGTGGAAAAGATACTTGATGTAGATAGACCTCAGGCCACAATGTGTAGGCGCAAGTAGATTAGGCAACATTTTTAATCAGTAAATTATATGTAGTTTCTAATTTTATGTAATTAGAGTTAGGCTCAATATTTTTTTAGTTTCTTACTTTAGTTAGGTTTTTAAGGGCCTTGAGTTTCTTTTTCCTATTTATATGGGGCATTGTAGATGATATTTTCAGATTTTTATTAATGAGAAATTGGGTTTTCCCATTTGCGGGGCGTCCTCGTTAATTAGTCTCTACGGAGACGTGTTGAAGTGGTCTTCGGATACGTGCTTCAGCACCCGTTGTGCTCGGCATCCCGGCAAGCCTAACCATGGCGCTGCATCAATTGGTATCAAAGCGAAGATCACATTCGCTCCGTATCAATCTCCAGTCACCAGATCAGAGCCTATCCATTCCATATTTGTCTGTCCCGGCGACATCTTCCTGACAACCAGCCAACTTTTTGTCACACCCAATCTCCATCTTCGTCAAAACCAAAATCCCGAACCCATCCATCCCAATCGTCGAACCCTCTCCACTTCAAATCCTAAACCCAAAACCTTTCAACACCCCACAGCCAATCAAAACCCAGTACCCAATCGAATCCAAAAAAAATCTCAAACCCTGTATTCTCCCCAAACAAACCGAAACAAAAAACCAAGCCCTCCTACTTCCCAAAACCCAAAACCATTCCACCGTACCAGCCGAAAAAAAACCCAATCCAGACCTCTATGCTTAACCCCAAATTGATGTAGTGAGATCGCGAAGACACGGACCTGCAGGCCCTGATGGGGGTCACATGATCTCTAATTTGGGATCCCTATCATTTAGTTTAGATTGTCTCTAGATAGTAGTGTTACTTATTACTATTCTAGATAGTAGGTGCTTAATTGTTTAGAAGATTTCCTTCTAAATTTGTATGTGATTAGGTTGCTATTTCCTTTAATGCCTTATTTAGACAATGCTACTCTACTATATAGAGAAGCCCGTATGACATGTTATGCCTATATTGCTAAATAAGATTCCAGTCTCTCTCGTGTTTGGGTATTTTTCCCCTAAGGAGTTAGGGGTTTGAGTCTTAGGATCTCGATCTCACCGTCGGATGTAGTAGATCTTTCTCCATCAATTGGTATCAAGCTGACGATCCATCTCAGATCGCCAGTTTGATCACCGATCCGAGGTCTCCCGTCCCCCACCATATCACCTCAGCATTATCATCCACATCATTTACCCATCCCTGCAATATCTGAAATCCCATCCCCCATCACAGAACCCAATACACCCCAATCAGCCGCTCCCATTCAAATCCTAAACAAATTTTCCCCAAACCCCAAATCCTCATCTGCCTACCCGAAACCACCATCCCTCCAATCTCAATTTCCCAAAAACCCTACAAGCCCCAAATCATCCCCAATCGCAAATCCCTCCCATCCCACATCCATCCCAACACAGGGCAACCTTCCATCTCCAAAAAAAATAATAATAATAAAAAAAAAAAAGAGAAAAAACCCCAAACCCTGCGACCCACAACCCAAACCTTCGTTGAAACCAGCCCCTCCATCGAACACATCCACCTCACCTCCACTCCATCACAACCAACCCCACCAGATCCAATCTCCAACCCCATCCACTATCCATTCTCCACAGCAACCAAAACCCTCTCGTCCACCGCAAATTCCGAATCCCCCAATAATCCTCAACGATACCCCTCAATCCAGAGAAGTGAAGAAAAAAAAAAAAAAAAAAAGGAAAGAAAGAAGAGGAAGCAGAAAGAGCATAAAAAAAAAAAAAGAGCAAAGAGCAACGAAGAGGATCTGAGTTAGAAGATACCTGCATCTATAGAGTGGTCCACTGCAATTTGCCTTCATCGACAGCAGCAGCTCACATCAGGTCCCAGCAGCCAGCTCATCATCACCCCTGGCCATGCAGAAAACAGCAACAGCAGCACTAGTGGACACAGCAGCGTCGCAGTGTTTCATTGCATTAGCAACCCCATTGTGCCATCTGCCTCCATTGGCCTAGTCTCCTTCACTGTGTTTTCTCAAACCGAAGCTGCGGTAAGAGACCAAGCCCTCTTTACTTTCATCCTACACAACACCAAGACAGGAGCAAAGAGGCTCTTCTCCTCTCACAGCCTCCCAGTCGGGGCCTAGCCTAAGTGGCCCTCCAGATTCTGGCTTTTGCAACTGGCCTGGCCTACAGTTCGGGCCCAATCTAAGTCCAAACTCGACCAGCCCACTAGACGCAGAATTAATTAAAAAAAAAAAAGGAGAAAGCTTTCTCGCACGGTCTCTCTTCTAGGCCTAGTTTGAGCCCAACCTGAGCCCAAGCCCAAACCTGCAGAAACAGCAAAAAAAAAAAAAAAAAAAAAAAAAAAAAACAAAAAAAAAGAGAATACGTGCAGATTTTTGCAGCTTGAGTCCAGTAGCGCCGTTCTAGTCAAACCCTTTTAGAGTGTCATCAATCAGCCCATTTAGTTAAGCAAATGTCCATCTATAGCACAATTATTTGAATCATTTAAAATTCTTGGATTCAAGTCAACTAAGATCTTTTGAAGGGACGCCATAAAATTCAAGGATTATATGAGCACAAATATGGCAATTAGTATTTGAAAAATGATTCTATTTTTGAGAATCTCACACTTGACGCCAGGAAAATTGGACGGTTGATGAATACAACCTCTCAACTTTGAGAGTTCCAGAATATGCGAATTGGAGGAAGATGGGATGCATGATTTAGCTCGTTATGTCCAAGGCTTGACAATATCTTGGAAACTATGAATATGCAAGACCAGTCAAGATGCAATACTTAGAAGCCATCCGTGTTGAGCGCATGCTCGAAAGTCTTACAGGCAACAATATTGACAAAGAGCTCCACAATTGTGAAAAACTTTTGCAGGAGAGAAATATCCCACCACCTGTCATTCGCAGACTCCTTCAATATCAATGAAGAAGAATAAGAAGATGATGGAGACAAGCTAAGATATTCCACCACGGGTGATAGTCATTGACTAAAGCTGTTAATGTGGTATTGACAATGCGTAGTGCAAAAAATTTTGTGTCGCACAAGAGGTTATTGACAAGCTATATTTGCCAACTGAAAAGCTTCCTAAGCCCTACCAAGTCACATAGTCTAATGGTCATGTCATTCCCGTGACTCACAGATGTTTGGTATCTTTCAGATTGGCAGCTACGAAGATCAGATTTGGTATGATGTGACCATATGAAATATTGCTTGTATCCTTCTTGTATGCGATGATGCTTTTTTTGGAAAGTGCATCATATACAGAGAGCAACACATATACCTTTTCAGATGGAAGATGTAGTAGACTCATGCCAATGACATCAACATTTTAGTCGTGTCTGCACCTTCAACAGAAAGGCCACAAAAGGAGCAAAAAACTTGAAAAGTAATCATGATTGCACCAAAAAGAGCTGTCTTCGTACAACAAAGATGACATTGAAGCACAAAGTTCATGCATAAATAATTTTGTGGGTACAAACAACATTGACCAAGGTTGTCCACTACCGCGCTGCAAAGGATTGGGAAGTACAAGGTCAAGCAACTATTGAAGACTCCTGAACAGGTTAGCAAAAAGATTGAACATCCGGTAAAGCTCATTGTCATACCACTTCAGAAAATTCACAATTGGGTCTTCCGAAATCAATTCTATTGTTCCAAGTCGTTTCACAGAAGATCAAGTTGTTGCAGTCCCTCACATTGACTTCATCTTCAGGATCAACAATGGAAGCTTGCAGATTTCACTCCGATATGGCAGATTTTACAGTTGCAGTCTCTCATAGGAAAAGTGCAAGATCGCACTAAATTCCGACAGCAGCAGAAGCAACACTTCCGAACTACTTTAGATGGTTGAACACATTGTGTCAAACTCCCACGCTACGCCATGCAGATGCAGATCAAAAGATAGGCGGACATTTGTGCGTTTAATTTTCGACCCAAGTGGACATTTTCCGAACTTGTGGTCGATTCTCTCCTGTGTTATCAACCTTCAACTCACCGAAGTCGAGTTTTTCCAAGAGAGGAGAGTTGATGCAGTGAGATCCAAGACCAAGACCCACAAGCCCTGATGGACCCACTTGATGGGGTCCACATGATCTCTAACTTAGGATACCTATCATTAGATAGTCTCTAGATTAGTAGTGTTACTTTATTTACTTATTCTAGAATAGTAGGTGCTTAATTGTTTAGGAAGATTTCCTTTCTAATTTATATGTTGATTAGGATTAGCTATTTCTTTTATTGCTTATTTAGGAACAATGCTACTCTATATATAGAGAAGCCTCCTTATTGACATGTTCATGCTATATTTTCTAATAAGATTCCAGTTATTCTCATTCATGAGTTTGAGTATTTTCCCTAAGTGAGTTTACGGTTTTGAGTCTTAGGACTCGATCTCACCATCGGAGGTGTAGATCTTCTCCATCACAAATCGACCCAAACCCCATCTGCATCCAAACCCAAAATCCCCAATCAACCAAAACCCCAGTCTCCCAGTTTCCCAAAATCCAACCTACCTCCTTCCAACTATTCCACCCGAACCAAACCCATCCTTATTCAACCCCGAACCCAACCCAGAAAAAAGAAAAAAAAAAAGAAGAAAAACAAAAGGAGAAGAAGAATAGCAAAGGAGAAATGGCCGAAACGGAAACAAAAAAAAGGTGCATACCTGAATTTACTACCGCACACGACCATCGTCTACCAGCACCGTCGCAACATCGTTTCTCCTCTCGTAGCACCGAAAGGTGAGGTTGATGCAGGCCAGACAATAGGTCGGCCAACCCATTGGTCCAGTCTATAGGCCCAACGGGACATCCATTTAGTTAGAAAGTATTATTAAGTAGTTTGATTTGTTGAAGATTATTATTTGTGGGTTTCCTATTTTATTTTAGCATTATTCAAATATTAGAAAGTATTGTTGCTAAGGGATTAAGCCAACTCCTCCATATAAGGATGTTAAGCCTCATTATATTAGAATGCATATTATCGATTGATCTTTTGAGTATGAGAGTTTTTTTCTTCAGTTGTGGTGTTTTCTCCTCTTATGAGGGTGCCTTATAGCTGAATCCATCTTGGATTCGATCAATCCTTCTAGAGATTGATCTATTGCTAGATCGCGGATCCAGGCTACGCCAGAGGTCGTGTTCGTCTGTTCTTCGTCGCACAAACAGAACTGAAGAACTTTGCCTCTGCTGTGCACTAAGGCATGTGTCACGAGTCACGACTCAAGTATCTCAAAGCACGTGAGTCACTTTGTTTTTTTTTAATTTCATCATGACCTCTTCCTTTGTGGGCCACGGTGCAAATAGAATAGGTCTTACTTCAGATCGGTTCTAGATTGCTTGTCCTGAACCGCTTCAAGGAAGCTAACATCAGAAGTCTGACCCAACTTTAAGAAAAAGCATCACACGTAGGTCAAGACAGGTCGTTTGATTCTAGGCCAAACCGGGCCAATCCTACCTATTAGCAGCATAACCCATGCCTATGAACAGTAGTGGTTGACGTCTTACCATCATAACAGTAGTCAACAATCAAGCTATGCCTAGAATCAACGCCATGAATGTTTTTTTCACAATTGTGGGGTCCTCAAAAGTCAGATTTTAATTCTGTTTTCACCTACGCGCTCATGAAAAGTAAATCTCCAAAAAAGGTCAGTCCATTCATACAATATGAAATTCCATATCAGTAAATTCTACAATGCACTTCAAGAAGCCAAACATGCACTTAGATATAGAATATGGTATGCTGCAAATGAAATTATTTTCGGCAATTTCTTGATTTGAAACAAGAAGAACTGTCCGTTCTTGAATACTCTGACCAATTTTGAAGGCTCCAAGATGCGAATTGAGGATGATGAGGAACTTGATTAAATTAGTTTTCTCAATCTCAGAGGCTTGAGAACAGATATAGTGGAGAGAATGAATGACTGCAAGAATATTCATGAGGCATATTGAGAAGCAATTTGTGTAGAGCACATACTTAAACAATCTAATTCGGGGAAAGTTACAACTACAAGAAGGAAAACTCACTGACTCACTGCAATAAACAGCAGACCATGTTGAGGAACTACTGACAGAAGATATATTGACTGAGAAGCCAGAACAAGACACAGAAGATTCCACGATTACATCTGGCCCCGAATTTCATAATGGTGATCAAAATATACAGGCAAATAGGGAATAAGAATCGGCTGTCAAAATTCCCCACATTAATTCTCACATTGATTTTGTCTTCGAGGATCAGCAATGGAAACTTGGAGATGAATAGCAACTAGTCAGAGATTGTGATTTGATGGCGCAGATTCCACACATGAAGTGCGTAAAGGTTTAATCTCACATCCATATAACATCTGGCCATCAAATGAAGTTATACAAGAGGATGTATACGGAAGTAGCAAATCAACCAACGAATCGGCAGTTCGTTACATTGATCTTCGACCAAAGTGGAATTTTACCGAACTCGAGGTCGAGTTCTTTCCAAGCCAGGAAGAATGAAGCAAATAGACCCCAAGCCACATGTATAGGGGCCAAGTAGATTTAGGATTTTTAATTCAGTAATTATATGTTAGTTTCCAATGTTATTGTAATTATGATAGGTTTCCAATATTCTTTAGTTTCCTAGTTTAGTTAGGATTCTTAGGGCTTAAGTTTTCTTGTCCTATTTATTTTTCTTTATTTTTTAATGGTTCTTTTCCTAGTTATATGGCATTATAGATGATTATTTCAGAGTTTTGATTGATGAATATTGGGTTTTCCCAGTGAGGTGCGTCCTCGTTATAATTCTCTGTGGATAATTATTAAAGTGTCTTTAGATACGTGCTTCGGCACCAATTGTGCTTCGGCACTTCCCGCAAGCCCTAACCCTATGGCCTACATCAATAATACTTTTGGGAGCTAGATTTTAGATCTATTACTTCCCTCAAGATACACTTTTAAAAAAACATGGCCTTATATTCCTTTTTATGCTTAAAAAAAATTATTTCAACATTTAAAGATTAGAAGCGCAAAAGAATTTTAGATTTTTCAAGGTCCAAAGTCCTAGAGGAAAAGAAACTCTATATGTTTGCGACCAAGAATCAGGCTTTCTCTTCCTTTTGCCAAATTAGGACTCGAACTCATGCACTCTCACGCACACATCCACAACAGTTGGGGACGCCCATGAATCAAGTTTAGATTCTTTCGTTTCCATACAAAAAAAACACAAATATCCTCAACATCCATTTTATAAAAAAATAATTTATAATTAGAGCATATTCATGTAGCTCCTACACATTATCTAGTTAACATAAAAATGCATTGCAAGCAAGCATGACTGGACAGTTAATTCATGGAACAAAAAAAATAAAAATGTAAAACATGAAATTGTTTTTCCACAAAGCTGGTGTCTTTGGGTGCACAGAAGGTAAATTTGTTTGCACTTTTAGCAGACTCGATTGTTTATTCTTTCCACTATGCCTTGTGTACAAGACATGAAAGATTAGACAGGATACTGGTTCCCTACACTTTTTTCACCTTAAAGTCTATGTTAGTAATGGTATAGTTTCAGAAGAGAGAATCCCGAAAATAAATACAAAAAATATCCTAGACATGTAGTTACAAATCTCGCTCTACTCAAGAGGGATCACAGAAAAAACCACCATCCATACAGCCAAAGAATCAAACTTACATTTAATTTCTAGTGATTTAATCTACACATAACATAAACAGGGAAAACAACCATCATTCCCCAAAAGACTTCTGATGGAAACACCTAAAAAAAAGCCTAATTTCACAAACAACTCCAGCAGAATCAATAATTTCAATAGGCTCTCAACATTCTTCAATCACATAAGTCCTGTAAACTGTTTTACTTTTTTTCAAAATAAATAAATAAAATCTTCTCAGTATCTTGTACTGAGAACTGAACTGCATCTTCTCTTGAATTGTCCGATCCAGCCATGTCCGAATGCACGGAAAATAAAATAAGCTAGACCGTAGAAAAGAACTCAATTTGACTCATCAAAAAAACCACATTTTTTTCATATGCATGGAATGGACAAGCACTTTCCATCTGTCTGGAAGAAGAATACCAGATTAGCACGCACTCCCTACGAAAATACCATTCTTTTCACCAAAGGTGAGTCATCGATCATCTAAACCCTCAAGAGAAGCACTAAACACACAGGGAAACACTATAGATCATCATCCATTTCTACTCCGGTTCTGCTTAGAAAGCAAGCAACACAAGATTCAACAAGATTTGGATCCAGTTCACACCAAGCCATACATTAACATCGATTTCTTTCTCAAAAGACCAAACAGAATTCAATAAAAACAGGATCTTAAATGGAAGAGAGATGGAATCAACGACTTACCCCATACAGTCGAGAATCTGATGGATCCAAGCAAGGAGAGAGCTCGTGAGGAACATTTAATCTCCAAATCCACTGTCAAAGCCGAGATCTCTGCCTCGAGACATCGAATCCAGTAAGGAAAGTTCTAGAAACCCTAGATATGGAAAGAAATCAAAAGGGAATTTGAGACAGCGAAAGAAGAATTTTGAGAAATCTCCAAACCCTGAAGTTTTAGGGTTGTGAAAAACCGACCTTTGGATATGCATTTCAATTTTTAAATCTTTCTTTCCTGAAATGGATCGAGAGACCCTTCCTTGAATCTCTCTCGCGAGGGGCTTTTTTGCAATTTGTAATTATCGGAAAGAAGAGAAGCACGGAAGAAGGGTTTAATTGAAAATAAATAATATCCGACGCTCGAGAGAGACGGATAGGATAATGCTAATGTAGGAGAAATGATATGGTGTTCTGACAGAGCTCGGTGATTTTGTTCTCACACCGAATGTTATATACCATGTGCGTCTGAGCCCTGAGGTCAAAAGTGAAATCACTATATAGCGGGTGACAGTTTGGTCACGACAAAATGATGACCACCTTTGGGGAACTCCGTCCTAACTAGATTTTGTTGCTATTTAAATGAAATGATAAAAATAGATGGGTCAATGCAACCCCTAATTTCTAGTTAGGGATGTAAATGGGTTTTCAATTGGCTGATTATCCAAAATCTGGTCCGATAAAAACTGGGTTGGGTCCTTATTTATTCTTTGATAAGTAAATGGGTCGGGGTATGGATCCTTCTTTTTTCTTTTTACCCATGATCGAACGGGTCGGGGTCCGACTCCACCTTGGGTCCAACCTATAAAACCGGGACCTGACATATTACCTTAATTTTCAAAAATCTTTTTTAAAAACGAGGCCTCTTCCATATCATTTTATGTCTAGACCCAAGCTCTAGTTCGAACACGTCCCATATACAGCACCAGGAAACCGGTTCCAGCTCTGATTCCGTCTTCTCATTGAAAGTTCTGGTTTTTGGTTCATCATGGATTCAGACTGAAATTGATCTGTTTACATCCCTAGTTCTAATGCTCGTAGACATGAGATCCACCTTAATGCATGACAATTAAGACTTGAACTAGGGATTCCAGATGATATTTGCCGGGATCGAATAATTGAACACTAAAGTGAGGTCCACAGTCCTCCTGAATGTATGACAATTATACATTATGCATATTTGTTGTACAAATTCAATGGTGTCTTATGTTCATATCAATTAGTGTTCATACCAAATGTAAATATACGGCTTCATGTGATGCGATAGAGAGTGGAGTAATAATAGGTGCATGTAACAAGATTATGTTTTATTTTACCCTTATATAAAAGGGAAGAAGTGTGCTGCTTAGTGAAATTCTCTCCACACCTTTGTAGGGCCCACTTGATGTGATATCCAAAACCACATGGTTGGGTAGTGTCGGCACCTTGGTGTCACACATATGCCCAGGGATAGATCTTGACAATTTCACTCTTAGCCAATAGGCCAGTCTAGCCCACAATAAAAAATTCAACAACACTCCAATCATTAGCTTTATTAGAACCGTTTGTCATCATTCTCATGTTATTTCCAATTTTGTGCTCAAATTAGATTGTGCTAAGATCAGGTTGTGCCGAGACTATCCTCTGCAGAACTTATTTGGAAACCTCACATTAAATCACTCTGTTGAGAATACATTGTACGAAACTTATTTGGTAGCATTATAAAAGCTTTGTTTCAAAGAACGAAAGCAAGAGAATCGTAGTACTTACAATATGGGGCTCATTTTTTATTATTTCAACACTCTATTATTATCCTACATGAGACCCACCTATAAAAATTACAACGTAATACCCACATTTAAGAATTAGAACACGGGGCTCATATTCATAGGATTTGCAATGTGGGCCTACCTTTATAGGAATTATATTGTGAGGCCACCTTTTGTAAATGTAAATATTAGACCCATCTTTAAAAATTACAATGTGATACACACCTTTAGAAAATAGAATATGGGGCCTACATTTATAGGATTTACAATATGAACTCCACGTTTTGTGATCATGGCCATGTGACCCACATTTAGGAATTATAAAGTGGAGTCACATTTTTTGTGATTGCGGACACAGAACCTTCAAAAATTACAATGGGGTTCCGACATTTAGAAATTAGAACATGGGGCACATTCATAGGATTTATAATGTAGACACACCTTTGCAAGAATTATAATGTGGGGCCATCTTTTTGTCGATTTTGAACGTGGGATCCACTTTTAATAATTACAATGTGGTACCCACATTTAGAAATTAGAACGTGGGGCCACATGCATAGAATTCACAATGTGGCTCCGTCTTTTTTATTGTGACCATATGACCCACCTTTAAGAATTATAAAGCGGGACTCACCTTTAGAAACTACAATGTGATGCCCACCTTTAGAAATTAGAACATGGAGCAAACATCCATATGATTCATAATTTGATTCCACCATTATAGGAATTATAATATGGGTCCACCTTTAGAAATTACAACATGATTCCCATCTTTAGAAATTGAAACATGAGGCCCACATCTATAGGATTTATAATGTGGTCCACCATTATAGGAATTATAATGTGGGCCACACCTTTTGTGATTGTGACCATATGACCCACCTTTAGGAATTACCAAGTGGGGCAACTTTATTTGATATTGTGAGTATGGGGCCCACCTTTAGAATAAGTGAGAGGATTTGAAATCTTTAAATGATATCCTTAAAAAGGCAAGAGATAAGTATGAAACAACAGTGCTAGCGAGTTGTTTTTTTAAAAAATAATTTTTTTCGTTCCAACTTCTTTAAGCCAGTGGGTATTTTGAGATTCCTTCCTGTGAGACCAAACTTCAAAACGGTGATTTACACATACTAAACATGCTTTTCACAATTTCATTCTGTGGGAACATGAGAACATCTGAATGGCACGATGCCAAACGCACATTTAATAACATTCGAGTGTGTCCAAGAGAATGATCGATTGCCTTGTCTTTGCCTTTTTACGAGCAACCCTCATTGCAAGGCAGATTGCCCTTCCTTGGAAGAGAAAAACCTAGCTCCTTTGGCAGCCCCTGCATCAAAATTCACTATACCATAGAACATAACATAACCAAAAGCAACCTTCCCATTACATACCTTAAATGCAGCATTCGTGAAAATAGCAAATCTATCCTATATGTCCTTGAAGACAACAACATGCTGCTCGGTTGGTTCGCAACCCCGCATGCCTCCCTGCTGCCTAGGGATATATCCTTATATAAGCCACTCTTCCCATTGGTGTGTGGGCTCTATTAGGTCCCAACCTTTTTGGCTAGGGCACCAAAAAAAGATAATAAATAAAATTTAACTCGAGACTTGTTTGTATAGTTGAGAGTATGAGTAAAAATAAAGTGAGAATTAAATCATGAATAGAATGAAAGAGTATGTAGTTAAAGTAAAAAAACACTAGAAAACAAAAGCTTTACTGTTAGATTGTATGGACTCAATCCAACAGATGATGTAATAAATTGATTAATTTCTTTATTTATCAATAATATCATGTTTTCCTTTCATGAGATGAATGGTGTTTTACTACTTAATGCACATGACCAATACACATGACATAAATGGTTCATGAGATGAACAGGGTCTCATTAGTATATTAGATATGATATATGTTTATGGATGAGATCCACACACGGGAGACATGTATCACAAATCTTATACTTAAATATCTTCATGACCGGTTATGAGACTGGGCACCTCATCTGATAAGGTTGCAGCACTTTGATCACTATGTGACAGTATGATTTGTCTCGATCATCAGAATGTAAGATTTTGGATCACGGTGCTGGTACATTGGATGTATTGAAGGACCATGAATAGCACCTTATAGAATACTGTCTTGAGTTTAAGGTTTGCTCTCATAATTCCCTAGCAATAGGCTCTCAATCATGAGACATTGATGAACTCAAGTTTCTATCTATTCATTTGCTTTGAGTCACCAATGATTGAGGCCAACTGTAGGTCAACACCTCGGTGTCTTGGGTACGTGGTAGTAGGACTGTAGGAACATTCAATGGTCAAAATGGAATCTATCTATATTATCCCCTTGTACCAATTAATGGATTTGTCATTAGTAAGTGCGCACCCATCTCGATTAAGAGTTAATTGGATAGTACTGATGATCATTGTGATTAATTGGGCTCAAGGATAATAAGATGTGGATTTAAATTGGTGGAACAGTTTTAGTTCAATTGATCCATAGATATTGATAGATGGGCCTACTTGTGGTTATCGGGAAGTTTAGGGTCTTCATTGTAATTTATTCCTAAGACTGGAGTGCAATTGCATTTATATAGTGGTGTTATTTGCAATTAACTGTGGGCCCGGATTGCACATGAGATGTGGGGTCGCGGTGTCCCCAGTTGGAGCCAACTTTCTATGGAATCCCTAGTAGTCCCCACGCTAACCCAAGTTATTGGAAAGATACTAATCCGACTAGAACTCTAAGATGAAGGAATTAGAAAGTTACTATTTCTATTTGAGGTGAGACTTCTAATAGTAGTAATAGTAAGGTTACTATTTTGTGTGAAAGTAAGACTTCTATTTCAATTAGTACAAGAGGAGGAAAGGAAGTTGCCTAAAGCTATAAAAGGAGAAGCAAGGGGGCTAGGACGTTCATACTCTTGGAATTCACACCCAGCCCCCTCATGTGCAAGAGTTGCACATCTCTCTTGATCTTCTAGTTCCTTAGTTTTCTTGAAGGGTTTTCTTTTGAAGTTTCCACCAGCCTTTTTGACAAAAGAGATCTGATATGGGACATAGCATGGAAGACCAAGAGGTCTTGGAGATCCTAAGTTGCTTACAAAGAAAGCAGTTTCTTCAACTAGCAAGTCTTATTCTCCATTCGAACGCAACCAGGCTCCAAAGGTATAATCTACTTTTCTATCTGTTGTAGATTATTTTGTTGCATGTTGTTACTTGTTTTATTGCTGTACATGATAGATGAGTATGGGGGATTGCATCCTGGATATGGTTTATGGCCTTATGGGTGCTTGATCCCTGATTCAAATGGGTCAAAAGGTTTGAAATTCCATCCACGAGGGCCACCTATTTCCAACATTTACTTCTCCCCAAGTCATTATGCTTGGTTGAGATTAAACGAAAGGTGAAATAAAAGGCATGAGTGATGTCACATCCAGCAGCTTTACTTCTCCCCTTCACCTTTCTTTTATCCAAACAGCAATGAGCTAAAATAGTTTCTCACTACTTAACTTCTCACTCTTTCATTCAAACAACCTGTAGCTTAAAAAAAAATCATATCATGTCCTTTTTTTACTCATTTTTCAGCCAAATTGAAATGCCATGGTTAAGGATATTTAAAATGAGATGGCAATCTCAATTTCTATTTTTTGGCTTACTTATCATACTTTAAACGAGAACTGAGCATGGTTAAATATTTCTACCTTTATCAACAATCATTTCAAGTCTTCCACATGACCCACCATAAAACCACAACCTTGGATTTCATTTTATTTAGATTTGCATCAATTTCTTTATTTTTTAGTTTTTGGTTTTTAGTCTTAGTCAATAATTCTTATTATCTTTATCATGGTTGCATAATTTTTTACTTCTTTTTCCTAGTGTTCATATCAATGTAAATATGTGATGTGATCGAGATGTAAATATATGGCTTCATGTGATGTGATCGAGAGTGGAGTTATAGGTGCTTGTAAAGAGATTATATTGAACATAAATGGCTGAAAACTAGAAAGGGACAATATAAAGAAGGGTGTTTAAATTGGATAAATTTTGTGATATGCTTGATCCTTTGCTGGGCCCACCCACTTGCTGTCAAGTGTTGCTCTTACATTACTTCTCATTAATTCACAGGCCCACTTGCTGTCAAGTGTTGCTCTTACATATCTACTTCTCATTAATTCACACGTCTATCACGTTGGTTAAGCTTAAGCTGAAGGGTTTTGACTACCTCACTACGTGGGCTACACAAGAACGACGTGATTGAAAGCTGTTTTGATACCATGTAATAAACTATATACCAAACCAAAAGCTTAAGGTTGATTGGTGGAAAGCCCATACATATATATTAAGACATGCCAAACCTATTACTTAGGCGATGTGAGATGTGAGACTTCCCAACAACAATTGCATGTAACTACTGGCATTTGAAGACTTGCTCGTCTTCTTTTACATGAGATGAAAAGGTTGGAGTACTTACCTTCCTCGTCCTTGAAGAAATAGTGATGAAGATCGAGGGTCTAGTTTATCTTCCGTTAATTTCTTTATCATGATTCTCTAACTTAGGGTTATTGTAATTAAATTTGAAAACCTTTCAATTACATGATGTCTTGTCTAATGCATTCAAGTAATATATTTAAGAAATTCTAAATCGCTAACTTTTTCATAAAACTTTTTTTAATTAATTATTTCAACCATGACTTTCACATTTTCATTGCTCGTGCTAAGCACGGCATGTTTCGCTAATATGATATTAATGTAAATACCTTCATATGTTGGATTTGATAATAAAAAAACATCAAGTATTTAAAGTCGAAGTCTAGAGTCGACCCCATTAGTTTCATGTAATTGAATTTCTACATTTAAATATTTTTTTTAATAAAAGTAGTTTAAAATGAGTTAAACAATGGTGAATGTCCAAAAAATGACCATCGATTAATTTCTCCTTTCTAGCTTGTTTGTCTACATCAAATACATTATATATATTAAAGCAATATGATTTGTTCTGCCACGACATCACCCATGGAGCTCTCATTTTAATTAGAAAAATACCCCAGAAAAAAAATATAGGATTTGGCTTTGATGTGAGCAACTACGCCTCTCCATATTTATCTTATCTCATTACATCACATTCAAATTCATCCCCTAAAATCTCAGTCTATTTCCCCTAAAATCTCCTAAATTCTTGTCGTTATCATGCCTATCCTCTTTGACTCGACTTCTCCAACTATCAAACCCTCTAAATAGGACACATTACATGAAGGATTGATCATCCCCCTACTCGGTGGAACTAACTAGACAAAAGCTCCCACCATCGACCGAGCTTACCATGATGACTATCTAAATATTACCCACTAGATCTACCTCACCAACTTCTCCATGCGGGACCCACGGGATGAAATATTCCATCCATACGCCGAAATCGTCATGTATGACCTGCTATATCAGAAGGATTCCATTTCAAAATTTTTTCCATAGGAGCATATCAAAAGTAACTTTTTTACAACCATGTGGGACCCCATGATCAATCCAGCACCCACATACTCACTAAACTCCCATGGATTTTCACTTATTCTAATTTGGCACCAATCTGAATTATATTCACCGTTGGATTTAATTTCATAAAAAAAAATATGACATTTTCATATGCTCACAAATTTTCACTTATTCTAATTTGGCACTAATCTGAATTATATTCACAGTTGGACTAAATTTCATATAAAAAATCTAACTTTTTTTTAAGCAGATACAAAAATCAATTTAAGAAACCATTAAAAGTTAAGGCACCTAAATCACTGGATATAATGATTTGATTGAGATGAGTTTTGTCTAAAGTCATATCTAAAATGAGACATTTCCAACACGCCATCCTCTTATGAGTAGACTAGCAAAACCGCGTGCTATGCACGGACCACATAACCACCAAATGCACAGATTAATACGAATTTTTTTTAATAATTTTTTTAATTAGTAAGCTTGTGACTCCTTTTTTAGCATAAAAAAATTAAAAAAAGAAGAGCATGCAGTGGTGAATATAAAAGGGAATAATAATTTAAAAATAAAAATAGGGCACTGAATAAAATATTAGATCTATCAATCTATTGGGTCAGATCATGCATAATCCCTTCCTACTTTTCAAAGTTTTCAGATCAATCTCATACAAACTTAGTTAAAATTTAGGATTACCTTAATCGCTACTAAAAAAATCAAATATGATATGATATTGGACACGGGGCCGCCATTCCTATGGTCGCCCCGCCATGTCTGGGCCGATGGACAGACCCGATTTGTGATCCGATTGTCCCACGGGTCCCAGATCAGATACACTCCCCCACTGTTCAATTCTAGAGTCTCTTAAGATGTGAAGGATATAAGTTTATTTTGTCAGGGACATTTTGTATATTTAGATTTTATAACATCACTTATATATATATCAAGTATTTTCTCCTCTCTGAATGGCTCGAACTACTGGCTCTAACCCACCTCCCTGAATGTCTATCTCTAGCCACTATTCCTAGGTCTTCTCTCCACTTGTGAGTCCTTCTTTTTCAAATTTCTCAAATATTTTTTAGTTATTTTATATCATTGTCCTTTCTGTCAGAGTGTGTTTCAACTATATGTATTGTCATTAAGGTTTATTTTGTCAATATTGTGTCATAATTTTTTTTTTGTTTGACCATTAGATTGATTGTTTGATGAAAAGAGTGATAATGAATATGTATAAGATTGAGTTAATTATATTTTACATCGAAGTGTACATCCAATGGTAAAAAAAACTCAGTTGATGTACAATTTGAGGGTACCCAATATGAGGGATTTTATTTTTAATGGTTTGAATTTTAATAGGTGGGTTGAATTTCACTCTTTTGAATTAGGATTTCTCTAGGTTAAAGCCTCATGGAATCCAGATTCTGGGGTGTTTGGGCCAAACCTGTTGATGCTATCCCTATTTAGTAATTGGGTCTCGTTTTGGGCTGAGTTCTGATTGTTAGGCATAAGACCAGCCCATTTGCATATTTTATAAACCTTTATAAGAAAGCACCTTGGGTCAGACCAAACCCAGACATACATGGTTCTCTAGACCGAAATTGAAATTTGGTTGTGGCTTGTTTGGTTTCGATCAAGGTTTTAGTCCAATGAATAAATAAAAATAGCATTGAGGATGGCACATGCAAACTTCAACCTGCTCATATATGACTCTAGATGTTTATCATCTCATTAGCAACGCAAAAAGAATAGATCAACAACTGTCGTTTCTGATGACTCATTTTGGTAGTCGAAATACACAAGTCAACCTATGATGAGGAAAGTCTCATCTTTCTATGGGCCCTTCTCCAAGATTTAATATTGTATGTATTTGGAGTAGTGGATAGAAGAATATATACGAATTTGGGAATTTTTTTTAATCTTTTTTAGAGGAAGTTATGGGTTCCGTTACTTTAGATAGAGGATATATTGGAGAGAGAGGAGAGTGGGTATGGAAAGAGATGTTGACACCTGTGTTGAGGTATTCTCTAAAATTAGGATTCTCAGTTTGGAGCAATGTGGTTAACCAAAGGGAAACCACATTCCATTAGAGATATAGATTGCATCTAAGTGGGTACCATAAGAGAAGATTAGAATTCTAATTCCTGCACAAGTCGTGGGGGTTACCTCTTAGTAATAACAAAGCCTTATATGTAAGCATGAAAACTAGGCACAGCCCGTCAACACCTTGGCCTAGCACGTCCCACAGGCACAACCATGGCCCGTGTCTTGTCAGTCTATGCCCTACACAGGACAATTTGCACATAATTTTAAGTGATTTATCAAATTTAAGAATAGTCTAAATCAGGTTATAGATTAGAGATTTTACATGCATTTTGATAGATTTCTTTTCTATATTTTTTTAATTATATATTAAAATTTTACCATAAACTTTTTTTTTTTTGGGCCTGGGCCTCTATTACTAGTAAGAATTAAATACATAGAATTTATTTGTCAAATGAGCTAAACTGAAGGATAATTAAAGAGATGAGGGGTGAAGAATATATACGAATTTGGGAAATTTTTTTTATCTTTTTTAGAGGAAGTTATGGGTTCCGTTACTTTAGATAGAGGATATATTGGAGAGAGAGGAGAGTGGGTATGGAAAGAGATGTTGACACCTGTGTTGAGGTATTCTCTAAAATTAGGATTCTCAGTTTGGAGCAATGTGGTTAACCAAAGGGAAACCACATTCCATTAGAGATATAGATTGCATCTAAGTGGGTCCCATAAGAGAAGATTAGAATTCTAATTCCTGCACAAGTCGTGGGGGGTTACCTCTTAGTAATAACAAAGCCTTATATGTAAGCATGAAAACTAGGCACAGCCCGTCAACACCTTGGCCTAGCACGTCCCACAGGCACAACCATGGCCCGTGTCCTGTCAGTCTATGCCCTACACAGGACAATTTGCACATAATTTTAAGTGATTTATCAAATTTAAGAATAGTCTAAATCAGGTTATAGATTAGAGATTTTACATGCATTTTGATAGATTTCTTTTCTATATTTTTTTAATTATATATTAAAATTTTACCATAAACTTTTTTTTTTTTTGGGCCTGGGCCTCTATTACTAGTAAGAATTAAATACATAGAATTTATTTGTCAAATGAGCTAAACTGAAGGATAATTAAAGAGATGAGGGGTGAAGACTATGAGTTGAGGGATGATGTAGATGTAACCCTCACTTCCCTATAATTTAAAAGGGGATTTGGCGAGAGGTCGCTCAAAGTATGACTTTGTTGCAAACAGTCCATCAAAAAAAGTCATGTAGCCAAAAGTCCTCTAATAGATTCTTATACCTGATATATCTAATTTACCCTTTCTTTAGATCATATCCCATGATTAATGGGATATCCCCTTAATAATAGTCAACTATCATTTAATGGGCCACGATTAATGGAATCTCATTAATGAGATTTTCAAATAAATTTTAAAAGCACACAAATAAATTTCAAAATAACGCAAATAAATTTCAAAATACGCAAACAAATTTCAAAAAACGCAAATAAATTTCAAAAAAAGCAATAAATTTCAAAAGAACATAGATAAATTTAAAAAGACACAAATAAATTTCAAAAATACAAATAAATTTCAAAAGATGAAAATAAATTTCAAAAGATCTAAAATAAATTTCAAAAAAATATAAATAAATTTCAAGAGACTCAAATAAATTTCAAAAGACGTAAATAAAATTAAAAAATGCAAATAAAATTAAAAAACACAAATACATTTGCCAAAACTAAGATAACCCAATTTTTCAAATTAGCGAACAACGTGGCAAAAACTCAAGTCTTTTTTTTGTCAAAACTCAGATAGATTTGTTCAAGAACTCAGATAAATAGCCAAAAACTCGGATAGATTTATCCAGAACTCAGATATATTTGTTTCAGAAGTCAGATAAAAAGCTAAAAACTTAAATAGATTTGTATAGAACTCAGATAAATTTGTTCAGAATTCAGATAAATTTATTCCAGAACTCATATAAATAGCCAAAAACTCAGATAGATTTGTCCAAAACTCAAATAAATTTGACAAAAAATACAGAACTCAGATAAATTTGACTTCTGAAACGGATCAGGCTTGACCTAACCTGGACCAATCCGGAACCAAACCCAGCCCAAATCGTTGTCTTCTTCCCCAGACAGAACCTGGGCGTCCTCTTCATATTCTCTGCGACGTTCTAGAACCAGAACCAGAAACCTCTCCCGGTTTGCTTCTTCTTCCACGGCAACGGCGCGGCGCGGCATCAACGGTGGCGAACTTCCTTCTCCGGCGACACACAACGGCGACCTCGGCGATCTGTTTTCTGTTCAAGGCTATTCACGACGATGTGGGGCCCAGCCAGACACAAATCCCAAAACACTATCTGCTTCTTCTTCTGCAACCTTTCCTCTGTGACAAAAGAAAACTCCGGCGATGGCACGTCCTGATTCTTCTTCCCAGGCAATAGCAGCGGACAGCGGTGATCACCAAGCGATTCTTCCTTCTTCTTGCTGCTTTTGGACAATGCAACAGGACCCAAATAGAGCCGCCCCTTCTTCATTATTTCTCTGCAACACGATGATCTTCTTTCTCTTGACAAGAGAACTGTGGCCCTCCAACAGATCTATCGATCTTCGCCTCTCTTCTTCTTCTCCGATCAACCCTCTGATACGAGTCTCCAGTACTGTGCAACCTTCAAAACCGATCATAGACTTGTCTGCGGAGCGTCTGCATCTTTGGATTTCTACACAAATCCGATCAGTGTAGTCCTCTCGAGATCAAAACCGCCATCTCTCCTATTCCTGCAACGAAGATCCACGTGCAGAAGTCTAGATACAAGAAGAAGAAGAGGGAGAATGGAAGATTTAAAATTTAAAATTTTAAAATTTTATGCCTAATCAGTTAAAAGGGCAAATCAGTCATTAAAATGTATGAGGTGGCATGTCTAGGGACCTCTCTCCATGAAGTGACGTGTCTAGGAACCTCTCACCGAAATATGTCCAAGCTGCATGGACTACAGGCCTTAGAGGAAAAGTTGGTGGACTGGAGGCCTTACAAGTCCTATATGAGGGACTTTTCGCAAATTTTCTCTAATTTAAACTACAAGGGTGGTGGTTATACATTCATTTCTCACCTCATCTTGATATATTTTCCATTAAAACTCACATTTTCCCATTAATTTTAGTCAATTTTAGATCTTAAAGTCTTAAAACTCCTTTGTATTTAATTGCATGAAACAAACAAGCCCTAAATCAACAGTGAACTTAGGAAGATGGGAAATGAATATCCAACCATCACTACAATAATTTAAATTCCTAAGAAAGTAAAGGTCCCATATGTATCTCCATTTTATGTCCTTGATCCCTCACCTCCTTTTTGAACTTTTATTGGAGCTCATTTCACCATGAGCCCCTATGTATGCAATTCCATACAAACAAAAGGGCCTAAGGGCATGTTAGTTTTCATATAATACATAAGAATTATATTCATAGAAATTCATAACATAAATGGTTAAAATTGAAGATCCAATATGAATACGCAAAAATGACCATCAAATAACCTCTTCTAATAGAAGTAAATCAAGGAAAGATAAGGAAATATATACTAGTCATCACCCTAGTAATTCAAATTCTATAAAAGTCAAGTTCCCATCAATTGCTACCTTATATGCTTCACCCCACATTTCATATCATTCATAATTCACCTCCTTACTAATCTTGGGTTGGAGCTCGATTGACCATGAACTATTCATTAATTCTGATGTATTATAATGCAAATTGAAAGGCCCTCAGTGATAATTGACCAAACTCTCGACTCACGTTTAGTTTGGTTAATCTATTTGAAATGAGGGAAATGCAATGATGGCTATGCTACCTATCTTATCTTAGGTGCATGACTATGAACCGTGCCATTTATTGGTGCAGCCGTGCTACTCACCCCGGGGCAAACCCCGGGGTGGAGCACGACTCCCCTTGGGGAGCCGTTGGGGGCTGGGATCCAACGGCTCCCCAAGGGGAGTCGTGCTCCACCCCGGGGTTTGCCCCGGGGTGAGTAGACTTTTTGTTATTGGTGACGAACGGGTTCATCTTTGCTTAGATCATATTGGTTATGATAAACCTCAGCTCCCATAATCCAAACATAAAGCAACAAAACTATGGGTTATGATAAGAAAGGCCGGTTCTGCATTCCCCATCTTTCACCCACATCCCAAATCATGCCCGTGATAGGAAAAGCCATGGTTACCTAGTTCAGTTTGATTAATTCACATTCAAGTTCACAACTCGTATTTCAGTACTTAATAAAAATAAAAATAAATGGAGTAGGTTCATTTGATTAATTTGCTTCTCAATTTGATTGGTTTGAAGTTCAAGTTTTGATAAAGTCTAATGAACTAATTCATCTGTGCCCATGTTATAAGTACGTCATTAGGGCCCACCCACATAAAAAATTCAAAACAATCAAAATAATTGTTCCTTACATTTAATCTAGGTAGAATTTTACTTCAAAGTTGGGCCCCACACTTACGTTGATTACATAAAATACATGATTACAATAAAAACTAAAGTAAAATTCAACGTTTTATTTGTGATCAATCTGAAAGTGGGGCTGACGCTGATTGGAGTTAAATATAGATTGGCACTAACACGTGGGCGGGTAGAGTGCTTTTGAGTAACTTGGAATTTTTGGTAGCCACGACTAATTGATTTATAGGACTTAACTAGTACCATGTGATATTGGATCACCTAATGGTTTGGGAATTGAACTAGAAATTATTCAAAATGAACTTGTCGACTGCCATATGAACAAAACTAGGTAACCATGGGAAAAACACCCTAATCCAAGGTGGTGCATGAGCAGCATTTCAAAATTCTAGTATCTAGAATTCTGTAAATTCCAGCAGACATGAATTCTAAAAATTTTTATAAAGAAATGGACAACATTTACAAATCCAGTCATTTCGGGAGACTTCTTTGCAACCCCAGCCGTTTCGATGGAGATCTGCTGCAACTCCGGTTCTCTCCAACGGTTGAATGCCATCTTCTCATCTACCCAACTGTACAAAAATCAGGCCCGATCATCTTCTTCCTTTGCACTCCTTTCACGTAACTAGTTTATTTATCTATTTTTCTTCCATCTTGTTGCATGCCATTTTTTTTTTTTTGAAATGTTTTGATGGAAAAGGAAGAAAAGGGTTGTTGGGGTTTTGATGGAATGGAAAATAACCCACTATTCTCCTCTCTCTCATATACAAGAAGGAATAAAGGCCATAGATTTTAGAATTCTCCACTGAAGTAGATACCAAATCTATCATCCCTGTGATCAATTTTGGTTCCACCTTAAAAAGTGACGATATATGCCTCGGTTTTTTATTTGCTGTACTGCTGCCCATTTGGGTTCTTTTCCTCTAGTTGAAAAACCATCAAATGGGTAAAGCAGCAGTGCTTCTGCATGTGAGAGAGTCCTAATCTTGAATCGTGAGACTTGTTTATGCAAAACCCATGATGGGATTTCCTTTCATCTATTGATTGATTTCTTTCTGATTATGTTTTGATTTTGAATTTGAATGATTCATGTATTGGGTTTTTCTTGTCCTCTGTTCTAATTCAATCTGTTTTCTTTTCCCTTGTTTATGATATTATTTCAAGAGGAAAAATGTAAGGTAGGAGTGTAAATTTCTGTACACTTTTGAAGACTGGATGTATTTGGCCTTATACTAATTCTGGAATCTTGAATAACCATGTTTCAAATGTAGACTTGCACTTAACTTTTGCTCATAACTTCTTACATTTTATTAAGTAAAAGTCACATTTTTATCACTTTTAAAGTTGTCCACAAATTTGATTGATGCAATTTTTCATTCAGGGGACCCAAATATTTATAAAATATTATATTCATGAATATTTTAGCCTTATATTTGTATATAGATAATGCATAAATATGTAAAAATCCACTTAGAAATTCAAGTAGTTATGAAACATAGAATTTGTGGAATTTAGGTTGGATGAAATTCTCAGATAGGAATCTCTATATAAAAGAAACAGAGAATTTATGAATGTTAGGATTTAGTAGCATTTCAAAATTCTAGTATCTAGAATTCTGTAAATTCCAGCAGACATGAATTCTAAGAATTCTTGTAAAGAAACGGACCCCTAATGTGAGGTGGGCGATCTTAATTCACCATCCATTTGTGGTTGATCAGCATGCCTTACTGCATCATATCCCCTGGTTGTGGACCTTCCGGTCAGGCACAACTCCTGGCTATGTGGTTATGTGGGTTAAGTAGAATATGGATCGAGTTGTGCGAGTCATGCGGGTTGTGCTGATTATGAAGGTTGGGTCAAGTTGATCCCTATCAGGTGCATGCTGGAGTTACCAGGCCTAGGCTTGTTTTAGAAACGGATTAAAACAATGACTTGGGCATCAACTTGTAGACACCCTTGATCGTCTTGACTCATTTTGGACCCCACCCATTCTATTTGCCACCTTATAAAAATCTCTTCCTCTATCTTACACAAACTGAGCAAGCAAGGGTAGAAATATAAAGGACTAATGCTCTTAAAATACTTTGACGGCAAGTAAAGAGAATAAACAACAGACCCAACAAAATATAAAGCACCAGCATTAAATTTCTTATGTGATGATGTAGTCTTCATCTTCCAAGTTCCAAGGCTGGATACTTCGATCATAAGCAAGAAAGTGGAGTGGAGCAACCAATACAATATAATTAAACGGATATTTGCTCCTTTGCCGAAAGCGTGTGATCAACCTTTTTCCTTTTTTCTCGTATAGAATTGTTACACTCCTCTCCATGCTCTTATGCATGATGAGATGAGAAGATCCCGTATAATGATTGATGTGAGGAGGTTAGAAGGACCTTTCAAACTCATTCATAGTTTTCCGGGTGATTCCCATCATGAAATCCTAATTTTACCAGGATTACTTTATCCTTTTTTAGGTAAATATTAGTTATTCTCCTTGAAGTCCAAGTTATGTACAAAATAGAAAAGAGTTCTCTAATTACATGGTCTCCTCCATGTGGGGCCCTTCAAATGGGATGTTTAGCCATGAAAGACCATATGATCATCCAAAATGTGGGAAAACTCTTGCACTGGACTTTCACAAGAATATACTCGATCGGCACATAAATAATTTGTTATATTTCGGTCCCGAATCACCTTGGCTTAGGGTAATCTCCGAGGTGAGACACACGTGCTCCCGTGATGTTGTACCTGTCTCGAGCCAAATACAAAACGAAGGAGAAAAATAAGTTTTCCACACGTAAGTCTAGCTCACTAGGACCTGTCAATAACATTTAAAGTATAGCGGAAGCTGAAATTTCTTACACATGAAGGTATCATTTCTCATTCAGTCCAATTAAACGTTAAAGTTCATATAAAAGAATTACACAAGTATATACATTGATTTACAAAAGATGGTTTATAAAAGTACCCTTCACAACTATACTAAAAGTATAATCAAAAGTAACTAAGAAGCTAAGTGTGACCCACACAAAAAAGAGGTTAGTCACACACTAACAGTAGCTCTCAAAATGTACACAACGCTCTCCGAGGGAGAAGTATCTACACTGGCCCATTATCCGGCCACTCCTCTAGTCCTGGAGGAATCTCTTGGGTCTCCTCCTCTCCCTCCTGGGCCTCCTCAGGACCGGAAGCTGTATCCGTGTCTGTGACACCAAGTATAGTATCTCAATACGACGATTTAGCAAGTATATGCATTAATATGGAAAATACATAGTGTTTCAAAGTGAATTAAATGACATTTAATTAACAAATGTCAATGTCAAGTAATAACTAAGCAAATTGTGCGGAAATCGAATAATTTATGCTTGTGAATCAAGGAAAATAAAACATACTAATTTGACTACTACATTGAGCTCATCCGCTCAAAAGAGAGCAAATTTAGTTGGGATGTCACCAGCGGCCCGGCCAAAGGCTAGCTGGCTACCCGGGTCTGGAGTTCCGGTGTTCTAGATAACTTATTGTAGTAGTCTCGAATAACTAAATCAAGTTCAACCCCGTCGGATATCACAGGGTCGAAGTTAAGTAGTGCCGACTTGATCAAATCAAATAATAATTGAATTTGAATAAGTTTACATCTAATTGGTTGAAATCGAATCGAATAGTAATCACATACACACGAATACTTACTCAATCCATAATTCCAACAAATACCGAAACGGTTGTTCGACAATTAAGCCACGAATTGGAAATAGAAAATCGGACCATAATTAATACTTATAATGCAACCAAATAATCAATTAGGATTTGATATCAATAAGGAAATTTGATTTCAATATGAAATGCAATAAATTTAGAGGAATCAAGACATTTTACTAGCCAATTCTAAACTATTACTCATAGTCTTCCGCCGTCCAACACAAGGTAGTTTGGGAGCTCAACATACTACTATCTTGTTTGAGTGTCACTTATTTTGAGAAATACGTTGAATTCCTAACCAACCCTCATGGCATAGTGTTAGGCTGACAATTCTCCGTTAGACCAATGGAAGAGGTTAAGGTTCCCTTTTTAGGGCCATAATGGTCCTCGAATTCCTAAATCACCTATTGGGACAAGGGTGCACCATAATTATCAATTAGAGAGGATCATGGAGGTTTAATATAGGCTAGGGGTGATGTTCCACCCTTAAATTGGGTCAAAAGGGGGCCAGCCTTTAACTTCAGGTTCGCTCGAGCGGACCCATATTCGCTTGAGCGGACCCATTCAGATGGTTGGTCACTCGGGCGATCCTTATGTTCGCTTGAGTGGGTAGTTCCAGTAGGAGGGTTCGCTCGAGTGGCCCCATGTTCGCTCGAGCGATCACTCCAAAATTCCTAATTTCCGGAATTCTCAAGTGTTCTTCCTTCCATTCCTTCTCACACCTTCTTCTATCACACAACCTGCACAATGGATCCTCCTTGCTCCCATTTACACATTTAATCCCTCCATTCATCTCCATCAATTCAAATCAAGAAACCAATTCACATCATACCATTCATTAGGAAATTAGAATCATTAAAGAATTAGAGTTCTTGAATCAATAAATGAATAAACAATATGTAAATCTAAATTAGCTTCTACTTGCCTCAAAATAAAGCTTTCCAACCTCTCTCTTCACTCTCTAGTTCAAAAGAACCCCAAACCCCAAAATATCAAACCCTAATCACAAACGCACACCAAAATACTAATAAATGTTATGCATGACTATAAGAGGGTCTCTTTACTCCATTTCAACTCAAAAGTATAAGCAAGATGGGTTTTGAACCTTACCCTAGCAAAAAATCCAAATTGAAAGATGTAGAGGCATGGTGGAGAGGTTCCTAGCCAACCACTAGAGGAAGAAGATGAAGAGCTTTCCACTCCTTGTCCCCACATGCACAAGCAATCACTCTCAATTGGAGGATGAAGAAGAGGAAGAAGAAGAGTAGAAAGAAATGGTAGTGAAAAGGCAAATGAAAAGGCAAACATGGGTATAGTTGTTCTTAAAGGATAAAGATGCCTCTTTTTGCAAGAAAGTCCACCAAAGTTGTATATTTCCAATTTGAGTCAAATGATGGTCCATTTATTCGACGATATCTCAAATGAAGTAAAGTTCAATACGGAAATCAACATGCACAATGAGATACATGTGATGGTGCCAAGATGACGTGCAAATGATGTAAAATGAGAAAATCGATAATTACATAAAAGCCCTCGACTCTACCCAACTAAGTCAATTCGGTTCCAACTCACCTATCTAAGACCCTAGACTCAACTAACTCAACTTATAAGGACTAATTAACACTAAATACCATAATTAGTAACTAAGTATAATTAATTTAGCTAAAACACTATTAATTAGCACTAAATATGGTTAAATTGGGTCGGGGTGTAACATTTCTCCTCCTCTTGGATTCATTCAGTCCTCCAAATGATCATACCTTTCAAAGAGATCGGGTAATGTCGTGCAACTTGTTCCTCGAGCTCCCACGTGGCTTCTTTTGGTCCATGGTGATCCCAAAGAAGTTTCACCCAACGAATGGTCCTCGTCCGCAACACTTGTTCTTTTTCATCAATGATACGGAGCGGACGCTCGACGTATGTTGAGTCAGGTTTGATATCGACTTCATCGTATTGGATGACATGAGACGGATCCCGGACGTACTTGCGAAGCATAAAAACGTGAAATACACCATGTACTCCTGCGAATTCGGACAGAAGTTTCAATCTATAAGTGACGACACCTATTCGGCTCTTGATCTCGAACGGTCCCACATATCTCGGTGAAAATTTTCGATTTTGCCCGAACCGAATTATGCCTTTCATCGGAGACGTTTTCAGAAATGCCCAATCTCCAACTTGGAATTCAAGTTTCTATCTTCTGTTGTCTACATAGCTTTTCTACCTAGATTGTGCAATCTCTCTCTGACTTGAAGGACCTTCTCAGTCGTATCTGCAATGATAGTAGGTCTATGGAAACTCCTAGTGCCGACTTCTTTCCAACATACTGGGGTTCTACAACTGCGACCGTATAGTGCTTCAAACGGCGGCATCCCAATGGTTGAATGGAAACTACATAGAGTCAAATGCCCATCCCACTCACCGCCAAAATCAAGAATGTTAGCTCGAAGCATGTCTTCTAAGGTCTGTATGGTGCGTTTGGACTGTCCATCTGTCTACGGACGGTAAGCAGTGCTAAAGCTGAGTTTGGTGCCCATGAACTGCTGAAATGATTGCCAAAACGAATAGACAAATTGAGTATCTCAGTCAGAGACTATCGAAACTGGGGTACCATGCAATCGGACTATCTCTTTCACAAATAATTTATCCATCTCATTGAACTTCATACCCTTCTTGAAGGGAATAAAATGAGCTGATTTTGTCAGTCGACCCACTATCACCCAAATCACGTTATTCTTCCTGCTAGTCAACAGTAAACCTGAAACAAAGTCCATAGATATGTGTTCCCATTTCCATTGAGGGATAGACAAAGGATGCAATAAACCTGGAGGCTTCCTATGTTCAAACTTCACCTGCTGGCAAGTAAAACACTTTGACACAAATTCTGCGATTTCCCTCTTCATATTATTCCACCAAAATCGCCTCTTGAGGTCTCTGTATATTTTTTTACTCCCAGGGTACATAGCATATCTGGCATTATGTGCTTCTATCATAATTGGAATTATCAGTTGTTGAGTTTTCGGTACACACAATCGGTTCCTAAAATATAAGACTCCATCCACCAATTGAAAATCAGGTTTCTTAGAAATTTGATCTCTTATCTTAGCGAAGCTAGGGTCCTCGAACTGTTCATCTTTAATTTGATTCATCAGTTCAGGTTCGTACACTGACATGGCAGCTAACATCACCGAGTCACTAAGCAATCGAACCTCTACATCAAGTTCCTTGAAAGCATCTAGCTTGAACCATTGAGCACTCATAGCTGCAACTAGGGAAGACTTCTTACTCAAAGCATCAGCCACCACATTTCCTTTTCCCGGAATGTATTTGATTGGAAAATCATAATCCTTTATGAATTCTAACTACCGTCTCTGTCTCATGTTGAGAAAATAGAAATTGTAAACTGCGATGATTTGAGTGTACTTCAAAATTTTCCCCATATAAGTAATGTCTCCAAAGTTTCAGTGCAAACACAATAGCGGCTAACTCAAGATCGTGGGTGGCATAATTCCTTTCATGATTCTTTAACTGCCTTGACCCACAGGTTATAACTTTACCATTTTGCATAAGGACACACCCCAAACCTACTCTAGATGCATCTGAGTAAATCACAAAACCTCTAGTACCTTCGGATAAAGAGAAAATTGGGGCGGTCGTCAATTTCTTCTTTAAGGTTTTGAAAACTGGCTTCACATTCCTTAGTTCATATAAATGGAACATCCTTCCTAGTCAACTTTGTCAATGGGGTTGAAATCTTGGAAAAATCTTTAACAAATCTGCGATAGTACCCTACGAGACCTAGGAAGCTCTGAATTTCCGCCACTATCCTCAGACTTTGCCAATTTATAACTACTTCTATCTTGGCTGGATCCACCCTTAGGCCATCTCGAGTGATAATATGCCCCAGAAAAGCTACTTGTTCAAGCCAAAAATCGCACTTCTCAAGTTTAGTGTACAACTGATGTATCCTCAAGAGCTGAAGCGATGATAAGAGATGATTTGCATGTTCTTCGCGTGACTTCGAGTACACCAGAATATCATCAATAAAAACCATAATGAATTGATCTAGATAAGGAGTGAAGATCCTATTCATTAATGCCATAAATATCGCCGGTGCATTGGTTAAACCAAATGGCATCATAAGAAATTCATAGTGGCCATATCTTGTCTTGAAAGATGTCTTCTCAATATCTTGCTCACGGACTCTCAACTGATGGTATTCGGATCGGAGGTCGATCTTCGAAAATTAAGCTGCTCCCTAAAGCTGGTCAAATAGTTCATCAATTTGAGACAATGGGTACTTGTTCTTTATCGTCACTTGATTGATCTGCCTGTAGTCTATACACATCTGAAGAGTACCATCCTTCTTCCTCACAAATAACACCGAAGCTCCCCATGGTGATACACTAGGGCGTATAAGTCCTTTGTCCAGTAAGTCTTGTAATTGCTCTTTCAATTCTCTGAATTCTGCTGGAACCATTTTGTAAGGAGCCTTCGAGATTGGAGTGGTACCCGGTACTAAATCAAAAGGGAAGTCCACTTCCCTAGGCAGGGGTAACCCTGGAACCTCATCTGAAAACACATCCGGAAATTCACATGCTACCGGGATCTCTTCCAGCTTCGCAAGTGGTTTCTTCTCGAAGATAAAAGCAAAGTAGCCTTCGCAGCCACTCTCTAGAAGCTTCGCACTAGTCTGGTATTGGATCTCTCTCTCTCCGCTCACCCTCGAAGATCACGTTTGTCTTAGGACCCTCCACCTTAAAGGTGATATTTTTGTGGAAGCAGTCCACACAAGCCCGATATTTTGTGAGCCAATCCATCTCGAGGATGACATTGAAATCGTGCATCTTAGCAACTCCCCAATCTGAACATTACACTCAGGGCAGTAGTTCTCACAAGCTACTTGTTTGCCCATCGGGGTAGTCACCATCAATACAAATGGTGGCAACTCAGGTGGTTGCTGAAGTTCACGTGCAAAGTGAGGCACCACAAATGAATGTGTAGACCCCGAATCAAACAAGGTTTTTTGCATTCCTAGCACATATCAAAACGGTATCTTCTACAACATTTCCAACTGCATCTGCCTGTTCATGATCCATTGCATAGATTCTCCCTGCTTGCTGTGGTCGTTGTTGGGCTTGTTGATTCTGTTGTCCTGGCCTCCCTTATTGTTGTTGCTGTTGTCTCGAAGGTGGTGCGGGTAGTGCCAACCGTTGAGGTGGGGCTGGGAGTGCTGGCCTGGCTGGCTGCTGAGGAGGTTGTTGTTGAGGTGCCATGTAACCCCCTCTGTCTCTGGGATAGGTTGCTTCCCGGCGCTCCATGGATCCACATATAACACACGCCCCGATATTTCTCCAACACCTCTCAATGGGGTGCCCTTTACCACGAGTCCCACACTTTGGCGCGCTAGGGCCAATTACCACACCCTTCTGCCTTTTGTGCTGAAAACCTCTTCCAGAATGGGACATACTCCTCTTAGGATCTGCATTCCTCTTCTTGATAGCCATCTCTTTTGCAGTGTAAGCTCTGTCTACGGCATCATCAAAAGTCTCGAGCCTCTTGTACATCAACACATGTTCTTCATACATAGGATGGAGACCACCAACAAATCTCTTCAATTTCTTCTCCTCAGTATCAACTAAGTCCTTGGCAAACTTGGACAATTGGAGGAAGGTATATATGCACATATGTCACCACCATCATCTGATTCTTCTTGAGAGATATAAATTCTTCTTCTTTCTTCCGGTACACATGGTCTGGTATAAACTTGCGGCGGAACTGTTCTTGAAAAGTTTCCCAAATGGTGGCATTGGGCATGACTTTATAAGCATCCCTTATGCTTTTCCACCAATCCTTAGCAATGCCTTGAAACATCGAGGTAGTGAGCACTACGCGTTGCTTGTTGTCACAGATAACTGTTTCGAACACATCTCCTATATGCTCTAGCCACTCATCAGCTTGTACTGCATCTTCTTTTCCTTGGAACTCTGTGGCTCCTCTCTTACGGAACTTTTCATATAAGGTATTTGGGTCATGATCTCTAGACTGGATGACCACTTGGGTTCCCGTATTTGGCTGTGTTTGACCTTGCCTAGCCATCAGCATTGCTAGATTTTCATTTGTCTTGGCCATTTGCTCCATTAGCATCATCATGCGAACTTCCATAGAAGGGGGATCGTTTTCAATCAACACAAATGAGTCATCATTGTGGGATTCATAGTTTCTACCATTGTGCCCACTCTCGGACTCGGACACCATTTATCTACAAAATAATTTCAAATTTGAGTTAGGACCACACTCTAACTCCCCTCCTCACAATACTAATGATATACACAATGCTAAAAATAAACTAGTCTTGACAAATCTATACTCTTAATCGATTCTAACGCATTTTCAAAACGTTTCTAAGTAGTTTCTAAATCTTTTAGAGAGACTTTTAGGGCGCTGATACCATACTTATGTATGTCAAATCTTGGTCCCAAATCACCTTGGTATAGGGTAATCCCTGAGGTGAGACACACGTACTCCCGTGATATTGTACCTGTCTCGAGCCAAATACAACACACGAAGGAGAAAAATAACTTTTCCACACTTGAGTCTAGCTCACTAGAACCTGTCAATAACATTTAAAGTATAGGGGAAGCTGAAATTTCATACACATGAAGGTATCATTTCCCATTCAGTCCAATTAAACGTTAAAGTTCATATAAAAGAATTACACAAGTATATACATTGATTTACAAAAGAGGATTTATAAAAGTACCCTTCACAATTGTACTAAAAGTATAATCAAAAGTAACTAAGAAGCTAAGTGTGACCCACACAAAAAGGGGCTAGTCACTCACTAACAGTAGCTCTCAAAATGTACACAATGCTCTCCGGGGGAAAAGTATCTGCATTGGCCCATTAGTGTTGGATTTTGAAGAGAGTTTGATGTTTGAAGCTTGGTATTGTGTGTTGGAATTATTGTCAACACATTGTCACACGAGTATAGCATAGACTGCCTCAGCTCAGCACAGCACAGAATGCCTCAGCTCGGCACAGCACAGGAAGCCTCAGCTCGGCACAGCACAGGATGCCTTAGCTCGGCACAGAATGCATTAGCGCAGTTACGGTAACAAGATATGAGATCGGTAAAAACAAGGAGATCGGTAAAAGCAAAGAGCCCGGTAAAAGATAGAATCACGGTAAAAGAATGGAGATCGGTAAAAGCAAAGAGCTCGGTAAAAGAACGTAGCTCGGAAAAAGCACAGAGCACGGTAAAAGTAGAGAGATCGGTAAAAGCATAGAGCTCGGTAAAAGCATTGAGCTCGGACATGACAGCTCAGTTCGTCGAAGCGCAAAGCTCAAGAAGAATCAAAGCAGAGTTCGGTAAAAGCACTGATCCCGGCCATGACAGCTCAGTTCGGCAAAGCGTCAAGCGTAGAGATTATTCAAGCACTGGCGAAGCATTGAGCTCGGTCAGTTCGGCAAAGCATTGAGGTTGGTAAAGTGTAGTGCGTGGTTAAGCACTGAGCAGCTCGGTAAAGTCTTTCAAGTACTGAGCAGCTCGGTAAAGCGCAAAAGCTCGTTCAAGCACTGAGGTCGGTCACGCACAGAGCTCAAAACAGAAACTTGCGCGAGAAAAAAAACAGGGGATCTCTTCCAATCCTTGAAGGAGTTTACAAAACAGAAAGTTGTGCGAGAAAAAGCAGGGGATCTCTTCTAATCCTTACAGGAGTTTTCAAAACCTCTCCTAGCCTTTTTACAATCACGAATTAGGGTTGGCAAATCCTATATAAAGGCATGCTAGGGATCGTTGAAAAGATACAGATAGACACACAGAAACAGAGAGAAGATTTGTGAGGGTGTGTGAGCTTGCAAGGAGACGCTGCTGTGATTCTTTACAACAAGTAAAGAAGAAACTCTGCATCAAGAAGATGGTTCTTCATCAGTAGTTTCTTTAGATAAGTATTTCTCAATTCATGTTTATTAAATCTGATTTGTATGGGATTGAGAGTGAGAGATTGTAGAAGGGAATTTTTGTAAAGGGTTATTCTCTAATCTTGTAAAACATCAAGTGGGTGCTTGGTGTTGGGGTTTGGTGATCCTGTTTGTTGGTGCAGACGAATTGTAAAGGGAGTTGTTGCTTCCTAGATAGTGGGTGCTATCTGAATCAGGGGTGGGTGCTCCTTGAAGTTGAAGCTTCAGAAATAATCAATAAGACTAGCCTCGGATTGGTGTCCGGGTAGTCGTTGCACCGTGGACGTCACCTTTGGGTGAACCACGTTAAAACCTTGTGTTCCTGTGGTTGCTTGACTATTGCTTTGATTATTTGGACTTATTAGTATTCAAGTAAAAGTATTGAGACGTCACTGATTCACCCCCCCTCTCAGTGATCGTGTGATTCTAACAATTGGTATCAGAGCGAGGTTCCTTTAGCAAGCATTAGCACGCTGAGGGTGATCTTTAAACGAATCACATGGGGTCCAATACTGGGAACACAAAAGCACCACTATTTGATGGTACTAACTACTCCTTCTGGAAGCTAAGGATGCAGGCTTACATTAAGTCACTTGGCTATGATGTTTGGGAGGCTGTAAAAGTTAGCTACAACGCTTCTGTCACACCCACTGATGCTGCAACAAAGAAGCTAGCAGATAACGACTCCAAGGCACAGAACGCTCTCTATAGCGGCCTTGTCGACAGTGAGCTTGTCAAAGTCATGACATGCAAGACTGCAAAAGAAGTGTGGGACAAGTTGCAAAATATTCATGAAGGTGATGACAAAATCAAGGAGGCGAAGTTGCAGACTCATCGCTCACAATTCGAGTCTCTTCGCATGGAGGAAAGCGAGAATGTTGACTCCTATATGCTGCGCGTCAATGAAGTCATCAACGCCATTCGTGGACTGGGGGAGGAAATCAAAGAACCGGTCATCATCAAAAAGGTTTTGAGATCACTTCATCCCCGGTTTGATTCAAAAGTCTCTGTCATTGAAGAAGCCAAGGACCTGAATGTGTTTTCCATGGAAGAGCTGCATGGATCACTTATTGCCTATGAGATGTGCATAGGCAAGACATCCTCATCTGACAGAGATGCGGCCTTCAAGGTACAGAAAAAAGTAAAGGATGCTGATCTCGGTAATGATTCTAATGATGAGCTTGAGGCTCAATTCGTCAGAAGATTGAAGAAAGGCAGCAACGGAAAGTACAAGGGGAAGTTACCTTTCAAGTGCTTCAATTGTGTCGGTGTTGGCCACTTTGCTGCGAAGTGTCTGTTCAAGGACAATGATGAAGAAGACTCTTATGCTGATAAGAGTCAGAAAAAGCAGAGGTTCTGCAAAACAGGAAAGACTAAAAGCTTCATCAGCCATTACACCAACGATGCGTCTGAAAGTTCAGACAATGATGACTCAATTGAGTCGAACGAAGCACTCTTCATGGTCACTGTTGAAGAGGAGGAAGAGCTGGAGGCTGATGATGATGAGGCCGAGGTCAGCCTCGAAGGAGAACTAATTGCGACACTTAAGGAGTTAAGCTTGGAGCGAAAAACAAGTAAGAAAAATCTGAAACTCCTCCATGATGCTGAAAGTTCTGTAATTTCCTTAAAGACTCAAGTTGAAGAGTTTAAGAGAACCATTGAAATTCTAGAAAACCAAGTCAGTACTAAAACTAAGGAGGTTGTGAAACTTGAGAATGAAATCCTTGGAGCAAGGGCTGAAAATTTAAAACTTAATCAAAAGCTCAAAGTACTCCAAGCGATCAATGGAACAATGAAGCTAAACAACCTGTTGAAAGTTCAAAGGCCTCCCCACATCAAATTCGGTCTAGGATATGAGGCCGGAGAATCCTCCAAGGTTGCACCTCCTGAAAAGACAACAGCACCACCCAAGTTTGTGAAGCAAACAGCTACACCTTCTAAGACTGTGAAGCCCACCGTCCAGCCTAAGAAAGAGACTATACATGTGAAGTCTAACCAGCCATTCAAGAAACAAAGAAAGTTCAGTTTTTATGGTTACTGTTTCCATTGTAATAGATATGGACATAAAATAGTTGAATGTAGACTTTATGTTAAACCTAGTATGACTGTAACTAGGAACCCTTTCTCAGTCCTAAGTAGCCACAACATTGAATGCCGTAAGTGTCACAATCTTGGCCACTTGGCTAGGGACTGCAGGTTGCATATTGCTAACCAATTTCAGGTTGAGAAGAAACCCAAATTGGTCAAGGTCTGGAGGGTGAAGAAAAGGGCAGAAGAACCCAATGAATCCTTCATTGTGCAAACCGCTTTCAATGCTCAAAAGAAGGTTGCACCATGGATCCTTGACAGTGGCTGTTCAAGTCATATGACCGGTGACAAAGCCAAGTTCACAAAGCTACAACATTTTGAGGGTAGTTTTGTAAAATTCGGCAACAACGACGGCGCCAAAATCTGTGGCAAAGGCGTTGTTCAGCTGAAAGAAGGCAAGATCAGTTCTGAGGAAGTGCTATATGTGTCTGGACTTAAACACAACCTGCTAAGTGTAAGTCCGATCTGTGACAAAGGTCATGAAGTAATCTTCACAAAGAATGGGTTCGCAATCAAGAAGTGTAGCAATGGCAAAACATTGGCTACAGGGTCAAGAACAACAGGTAATCTATACACCTTGTCTGATGGGTCAGAGAGAACTTGCTTGATGAGCCCAAATGGAGGAAAGCTGGTTGTGGCACAAGCGCCTCGGGCATTTAAACTTTGACAATCTGTCAAAGATTTGCAACACAAAGGCGGTGAGAGGTATGTCTATGATAAAGAAGCATTCCAACCCTGTTTGCAATTCTTGTCAAAAGGGAAAGCAAACGAGGGTGGTATTCAAGACAAAGGAGCATCACACGAAGAAACCTCTTGAGCTTGTGCACACTGATCTTTGCGGAGCAATGCGAACTCAAAGCACCAACGGAGATTCATTTTATGCATTGATGATTATACTAGAATGACATGGGTTTTATTTTTAAAACATAAACATCAAGCACTTGATTGGTTCAAAGTGTTTAAAGCACAGGTTGAAAACATGCTAGAGAAGAAGATCAAGACGTTAAGGTCTGATCGTGGAGGCGAATTCACATCTGAAGAATTCACCAAGTTCTGCGAGCATCATGGGATTCAAAGACAATATTCAGCCCCTAGAACTCCACAGCAGAATGGAGTCGTTGAACGCAAGAACCGCATCGTACAGGAAATGGCACGCACTATGCTGGTTGAGAGCAAACTGGCTGATAGATATTGGAAGCAAGCAGTCCATACAGCTGTATACATTCAGAATCGATGCATGATCAGGCGACATAAAGACAAAACACCATATGAATTGTGGTTTGGGACGGAAACCTTCAGTCAAGACTTCAAGATATTTGGCAACAAGTGCTTCATCAAGCGACTTGAACAGAATCTAGGAAAATTTGAAGAAAGGGCTGATGAAGGTATATTTCTAGGTTACTCCTCCACTAGCAAGGCATATAGGTGTCTTAACAAAATGACCAGAAAAATTGTAGAAAGTGCTGATGTTAGAATTGACGAACCTTATGAACCCATGCATGAAACCTGTGAAGAAAGTCCGGTTTATGAGGACTTGTCTGAGTTGGATGATGAAAGAGCTGAACCTGATGATTCTACGAAATCAAGGGACGGTTCAGAAGTTGCCACTCCTAGAAAGCACAACACTTGGGTAGAACAACACCCCAAGGACCAAATAATTGGAAATCCTAAGGTTGGTGTTCAAACTAGACATAGTGTGGCAAACACTTTTTCACTAGTATCAATGATCGAACCCAAGACAGTGGCTGAAGCAAGCCTTGATGAAAATTGGTTAAAGGCTATGCATGAGGAGTTAGAGCAAATAGAGAAGAACTCCACTTGGGATTTAGTCCCTAGACCTATTGATAAGAATGTTATAGGTACTAAATGGGTCTTTAGAAATAAGCTGAATGAAGATGGTCAAGTTGTGAGAAACAAAGCAAGGTTAGTTTGTAAAGGCTATGCTCAAATTGAAGGCATAGATTTTGAAGAAACCTTCGCACTCGTCTGGAAGCCATACGAATGTTCCTAGCATTGGCTGCATACAAGAACTTCAAGGTATTTCAAATGGATGTGAAGTCAGCTTTTTTGAATGGGCTACTTGAGGAAGAGGTTTACATTGAGCAACCAGACAGTTTTCTCTTGAGCAACAGTTTAGACTTGGTGTGTAAGTTGAGGAAGGCTCTATATGGCCTGAAACAAGCACCGAGGGCCTGGTATGCACGGCTGGATAGTTATCTTCGCAAGATCGGTTTCGGCAAAGGACTGGTTGATAGCAATCTCTACATCAAAACAGAGCAAAACAGCCAACTGGTTGTCATAGTTTATGTCGATGACATAATCTTTAGCGGTAATGACGAGGAATTGTGCAGAAATTTTGCTGAAGAGATGAAGAATGAATTTGAGATGTCAATGCTTGGAGAGCTGAGTTTCTTCCTTGGTCTCCAAGTGCAGCAGCTGAAGCATGGTATCTTCATATCACAGTTGAAATACATCAAGGAGATGCTGAAACGGTTCAACATGGAAGACAGCAAGCCGGTGAGCACGCCTATGTCCACGAACACAAAGCTAATCAAAGATGACAAGGCTCCATCAGTTGATCACACCACTTACCGATCAATGATAGGCAGCTTGCTCTACTTGACGGGTACAAGACCGGACATTCTACAAGCGGTATGTATGGTGGCAAGATTTCAGGCATCACCAACGGAAGAGCACCTTACAGCAGTGAAGAGGATATTTCGGTATCTCAAGGGTACTTTGGAGCTCGGCATCTGGTATCCGAAAGGTAAATCATTCACTCTCATTGCATATTCTGATGCTGACTGGGCTGGATGTGTAGATGATCGCAAAAGCACAAGTGGAGGTGCATTCTATCTAGGTGAAAGATTGTCGGCTTGGCACAGCAAAAAGCAAGATTCAGTTTCTTTTTCTACAGCGGAAGCGGAGTATATAGCAGCAGCAACTTGCTGTACCTAAGTCCCGTGGATGCGTCCAATGCTATCAGATCTCGGTGTTCAGACGAGAGATCCTACGCCAATCTTCTGCGACAACACTAGTGCCATTCATATCTCCAAGAACCCTGTCTAGCACTCCCGCACAAAGCATGTTGCCATACGCTATCACTTTCTCAAAGAAAAGGTCGCTGACGGTGAGGTAAAATTGGAATATGTTCCAACCACTGAACAAGTGGCTGATATCTTCACAAAGCCTCTACCAAAGGAAGTCTTCGAGTATCTTCGCAAGAAATTGGGAGTTACTCACTCTCCCAAGCATTAGGAGACCTTCTTGTTAGGGGGAGCATGCATTATTGCTATTCTTTTTGCTCCTAAGCAAGTCCCTTTGTGATTGTTGTCAAAGGGGGAGAATAAATTGTAAGAACATGTTGTTCAGGGGGAGCTGTAACTACCGAGAAAACATGCTACAGTAGTTCAGAACAGAACAGAAACTTGTGTGCAAGATCGATTGATGGTTAACATATTCCAAGTGTTGCCAACAATTCCAAAGGGGGAGATTGTTGGATTTTGAAGAGAGTTTGATGTTTGAAGCTCAGTATTGTGTGTTGAAATTATTGTCAACACATTGTCACACGAGCATAACACAGAATGCCTCAGCTCGGCACAGCACAGAATGCCTCAGTTCGGCACAGCATAGGATGCCTCAGCTCGGCACAGAATGCATTAGCGCAGTTACGGTAACAAGATATGAGATCGGTAAAAACAAGGAGATCGGTAAAAGCAAAGAGCCCGGTAAAAGATAGAATCATGGTAAAAGAATGGAGATCGGTAAAAGCAAAGAGCTCGGTAAAAGAACGTAGCTCGGAAAAAGCACATAGCACGGTAAAAGTAGAGAGATCGGTAAAAGCATAGAGCTCGGTAAAAGCATTGAGCTCGGACATGACAGCTCAGTTCGTCGAAGTGCAAAGCTCAAGAAGAATCAAAGCAGAGTTCGGTAAAAGCACTGATCCCGGCCATGACAGCTCAGTTCGGCAAAGCCAAGCGCAAAGATTGTTCAAGCACTGGCGAAGCGTTGAGCTTGGTTAGTTCGGCAAAGCATTGAGGTTGGTAAAGCGTAGTGCGTGGTTAATCACTGAGCAGCTCGGTAAAGTCTTTCAAGCACCGAGTAGCTCGGTAAAGCACAAAAGCTCGTTCAAGCACTGAGGTCGGTCACGCGCAGAGCTCAAAACAGAAACTTGCGCGAGAAAAAAATAGGGGATCTCTTCCAATCCTTGAAGGAGTTTACAAAACAGAAAGTTGCGAGAGAAAAAGCAGGGGTCTCTTCTAATCCTTGCAGGAGTTTCCAAAACCTCTCCTAGCCTTTTTACAATCACGAATTAGGGTTGGCAAATCCTATATAAAGGCATGCTAGGGATCGTTGAAAAGATACAGATAGACACACAGAAACAGAGAGAAGATTTGTGAGGGTGTGTGAGCTTGCAAGGAGACGCTGCTGTGATTCTTTACAGTAAGTAAAGAAGAAACTCTGCATCAAGAAGATGGTTCTTCATCAGTAGTTTCTTTAGATAAGTATTTCTCAATTCATGTTTATTAAATCTGATTTGTATGGGATTGAGAGTGAGAGATTGTAGAAGGGAATTTCTGTAAAGGGTTATTCTCTAATCTTGTAAAACATCAAGTGGGTGCTTGGTGTTGGGGTTTGGTGATCCTGTCTGTTGGTGCAGACGAATTGTAAAGGGAGTTGTTGCTTCCTAGATAGTGGGTGCTATCTGAATCAGGGGTGGGTGCTCCTTGAAGTTGAAACTTCAGAAATAATTAATAAGACTAGCCTCGGATTGGTGTCCGGGTAGTTGTTGCACCGTGGACGTAGCCTTTGGGTGAACCACGTTAAAACCTTGTGTTCCTGTGGTTGCTTGACTATTGCTTTGATTATTTGGACTTATTAGTATTCAAGTAAAAGTATTGAGACGTCACTGATTCACCCCCCCTCTCAGTGATCGTGTGATTCTAACAATTAGCCGGCCACTCCTCTAGTACCGGAGGAACCTCTTAGGTCTCCTCCTCTCCCTCCTGGGCCTCCTCAAGACCGAAAGCTGTACCTGTGTCTGTGACACCAAGTATAGTATCTCAATACGACGATTCAGCAAGTATAAGCATTAATAAGGAAAATACATAATGTTTCAAAGTGAATTAAATGAAAATTAATTAACAGATGTCAATGTCTAGTAATAACGAAGCAAATTGTGCAGAAATCGAATAATTTGTGCTTGTGTATCAAGGAAAATAAAACATACTAATTTGGCTACTACCTTGAGCTCATTCTCTCGAAAGAGCGAATCTAGTTTGGACGTCACCAGCGGCTCGGCCAAAGGCTAGCTGGCTACCCGGGTCTAGAGTTCCGGTGCTCTAGATGACTTATTGCAGTAGTCTCGAATAACTAAATCAAGTTCAACCCCGTCGGATATCACAGGGTCAAAGCTAAGTAGTGCCGACTAGATCAAATCAAATAATAATTGAATTTGAGTAATTAATATCTAATTAGTCGAAATCGAATTGAATAGTAATCACATAGACACGAATACTTACTCAATCCACAATTACAACAAATACCGAAACGGTTGTACGACAATTAAGCCACGAATTGGAAATAGAAAAACGGACCAAAATTAATACTAATAATGCAACCAAATAATCAATCAGGATTTGATATCAATAAAGAAATTTAACTTCAATATGAAATGCAATAAATTTAGAGGAATCAAGACATTTTACTAGCCAATTCTAAACTATTACTCATAGTCTTCCACCGTCCAACACAAGGTAGTTTGGAGGTCAACGTACAACTATCTTGTTTGAGTGTCATTTATTATGAGAAATAGGTTGAATTCCTAATCAACCCTCATGGCATAGTGTTAGGCTAACAATTGTCCGTTAGACCAATGGAAGAGGTTAAGGTTCCCTTTTTAAGGCCATAATGGTCCTTGAATTCCTAAATCACCTATTGAGACAAGGGTGCACCATAATTATCAATTAGAGAGGATCATGGAGGTTTAATGTAAGGTACCCGACCT
>QPKB01000001.1:46947121-46979450 GCA_003546025.1 Camphora micrantha
ATGGGAATGTTTGTTTGAAAATCTTGATCAAAAGGTTATCATTTTGTGAAAATCTTTTGTCAAAAGTGTTGTTTTGGCATGAAAGCCAGATTTTGTGGCACAAAGCCTGGTTTTTTGATGGCTTGAAAGCCGAAAAAATTTTGAGGTGGCATGAAAGCCGATTTTGGTGGCGTGAAAGCCAAATTTTGGTGGCGTGAAAGCCGATGTGGCATGGAAGCCGATTTTTTGGCATGAGAGCCGATTTTTTGTTTTTGGCGTAAAAGCCGGATTTTGGCATGAGAGCCGATTTTTGTGTTTTTGGCGTAAAAGCCGGATTTTGGCATGAGAGCCGATGAGAGCCGTTTTTGGCGTAAAAGCCGGATTTTTGGGCATGAGAGCCGAGTTTTTTGGAGTAAAAGCCGGATTTTTTGAAAATCAAGTTTTGTTTTGTTGGCATGAGAGCCAGATTTTGTTTTGATTTTCGGCGTGAAAGCCGATTTTTGGCGTGGAAGCGGAGTTTTTTGGCGTAAAGCCGAGTTTTTGGCGTAAAAGCCAGGTTTTTGGTTTTCAAAAATGCAAGTATCGACTAAGAGTCGCCTCCCTGCTGAATGGTATTGCAAGTATCGATGGAATGTCGCCTCATTGCTCATTCGGTTGCGAGTATCGATGGAATGTCGCTTCCTCGCGAAGTTGGGTGCAAGTATCGACTAAGCGTCGCTTCCCTGCTTTTTCTTCAAAAATTTTGTTTTGCGGGTATCGATGGAATGTCGCCTCCCCACGATTTTTTTGAAATTTGAGGTTTTTTCGAACCTTTGTTTTTCTTTTGACATTTGGGTTGTGGATATCAACTGGAATGTTGCGTCTCCACGATTTTTGAAATTTTGCAAGTATCAACGAGGTGTTGCTTCCTTGCGATTTTGAGGTTTTGGAAGTATCGAATGGGGTTCGCATCCTTCCAATGGGTTTTTTGCGAGTATCGACTTGACATCGCTTTCCCGATTTTTGTTTTTAGACATGAGGGTCGTAAATTTTGACCTAAAACCATTTTTTGCGGTAAAAGGTAAGGCGGACTAGGGTGGAAATTCCTAAGTCCTGATTTTTGTTTCAAACCAAGAATTTTGGGTTCAAGGATCGAAAATTTTGGTTAAGTTTGGGAAGAGGCTCCTAAACTTAGATTTTCGGATTTTGATTTTCTTTTGAACAATGAAACGATGAAAGTAAGCATTGTTTTGAAAGTTCAACATAAAGATGAAAATTCCAAAAGGAGTGGGTTTGACGAGCAAGTACTAGAAATAGGCTTTGGCCTTGTAGGCGTCGCTCTGACCCAGTGGAGGAGGTCTTCAAGGGTAATACCGCTTCAAGAACTTGCCGTTGATGGGCAGCATACATCTATCACCTTCCATGTTTAGAAGTGCGTATGCGCCATTGGAGAAGACTTGGTCAATGATGAAGGGTCCCTCCCATTTTGGTTCAAATTTGCCTTTGGATTTGTGAGCGAAAACCATCGGCCTTTTTACCGCAAGAACCAAGTCACCCTTTTGGTGGGCGCGTTGCCTGACCTTTTTGTCGAAAGATCCAGCCATGCGTGCTTGGTAGAGCTCAATGCTTTGGAGTGCCTCGAGCCGTCTCTCATCGAGATTGTCCAGCTCTTGGAGTCTTAATGTGACATTGCTTTCTTGCGTCATGTCATTTTGTAGAGATACCCTTAAGGAAGGAATTTGTACCTCTAAAGGGACAACAGCTTCGCATCCATAGACCAAGGAGAATGGCGTGCTATGGGTCGGTCTTCGAACGGTGGTTCGGTAGGCCCACAAAGCTTCAGATAGTTTGTCGCCCCAGTCCCTTTTGTGGCTAGAGACCATTTTCTTGAGGATTTTGCAAAGTGTCTTGTTGAAGGCCTCTGCCAGTCCATTCGCCGCCGGATTGTACGGAGTTGAAGGACAACTTTGGATTTTGTATTTGTCGCAGAACCTGTAGAATTTGTGATCACGGAATTGTGGTCCGTTATCATGGACGAATCTTTTAGGTATGTCGAAGCGACAAATGATGTTGGTGCGCAAGAACTGAAGGACTGATGAGGTCTTCATTTCATTGAGCGCAAAAGCTTCTGACCACTTGGAGAAATAATCCGTAGCGGCGAAGATGAAGCGATGACCTTTGCTTGACGGAGGGGAAACAGGACCTACGATGTCCATACCCCAGGCTTCGAAAGGCCATGAAATTGTTGTAGGATGTAGCCATTCTGGAGGCATGTGGACATAGTCTCCATGGACTTGGCATTGCTGGCAGCGTTTAGCAAATTGCATTGCGTCAGCTACCATGGTAGGCCAATAATAACCTAACCTTTTTATCTGATCGTAGAGCTTTGGACCAGCCTGATGAGCTCCACAAAGACCAGCATGCACCTCTTCGAGAGTTTCTTTAGCTTCTTGTTGTGATAAGCAGCGTAGAAGTACTCCATCGTAGGATTTTCAGAAGAGCATCTTTGAAGGAATGTCCAGATGAAAGTTTGGGGTTCGTCTTTGAACACTTACCCGTTCTTTTGGATCTTCAGGCAGGATTCCGAACATAATATAATCAATGAACGGATCCCTCCAGTCGCAGATCGGAGGTCTGGGGATGGAGATCCGACTTCCAACCAGTTGGTGGCACTCAGCAACTGCTTGGTGTGTATTGAGGGGAGGGAGAATCCTTCTCTCACACACTATAACTTGCATGTGTTCTCCTTCTTGGACCGCCATAGAGGCGGCGAGTCCAGCCAGGGCATCTACACGGATGTTTTCGCCTCTACGAATGTGGGTGATATGACAGATGTCAAATTTTTGCCGAAGTGATTGCGCCTTGTTGTAGTAAGGCAACAGATCAGGCTTCCTGATTTCAAATTTCTGATTCATCTGGTTGACGATCAGTTGAGAATCCCCGAAGGCTTCTAGCACTGTGATGCCGGATTCGAGGGCGAGTTCCAATCCTACAATCAGGGCTTGGTACTCAGCTGCATTGTTTGAACATGGTTCCAGTAGCGAGAAGGCGTGTGGAATCATGTATTTGTCGGGACTAACAAAGAGGATGCCAATCCCTGATATTTGATTTCCTTTTTCACTTGTCCTGGTTGCACCGTCGAAGTACATATCCCAGGAAGCATTTGATAAGGAAGCCTCCACGTTGTAGACTGACTCGTCTGGGAGATCATCCCTGAGTGGAGAATCTTCAGGCAACGGATGCTCTGCAAGAAAGTCTGCCAGAGCTTGACCTTTGATTGCCTTTTGTGGTACATACCTAATATCAAATTGTGATAGGAGGATAGACCATTTTGCCAGTCGGGCATTGAGGGAACCTGCTTTTGTGACAAGGACCTTCAGGAGATTGATCCTCGAGATCAGGTATACTGTGTTCGACAGCAGATAGTGACGTAGCTTTTGTACAGCAAACATCACTGCAAGACATTCTTTTTCGACTGGAGAGTAGCGATGCTCTGCACCTACCAGCATGCGGCTGAGATAGTATAGAGCAGCTTCTTTTCCCTCATGATTTCCTTGTGCAAGTAGAGCTCCCAAAGAGTGGTCGAGGGCTCTTGTGTACAAGATAAATGGTTTTCCAGTTGTGGGGGCAGCCAGTACTGGAGGTTTGGTCAGGTATGACTTGATGTCTTGGAACGCAGTTTCGCATTCAGCATCCCAGACAAAGTCCACGCCCTTTTTCATTAGGCGGGAGAATGGACGGCATTTCCCTGACAGGTTGGAGATGAACCGTCGAATGTATGCCAATCTTCCTTGAAGCCCTTTTAACTGTCTCAGGGTTTTTGGGGATGGCATTTCTAGAATAGCCTTGACTTTGATAGGGTCAAGCTCTATTCCCGCTTTCCGAACTACGAATCCGAGGAACTTACCCGATGATACACCGAAGAAGCATTTTAGGGGATTCATTCGCAGTTTGTGCCTGCGTAGTCGGAGGAAGACTTCTCGAAGATCTTTGAGATGGTCTTCTTTCTTTTTGCTTTTGACGGCGAGATCATCAACGTAGCATTCAACCGTCTTATGCTGCATATCTTGGAATATCTTCATCATAGCCCTCTGATATGTCGTACCAGCATTTTTCGGACCAAATAGCATTACAGTGTAACAATACACGCCAAATGGGGTCCGAAATGATGTGTGTCTTTCATCTTCAGGATGCATTTTTATCTGATTGTACCCAGAGAAACCATCCATGAATGTCATCCGCTCGAATCCACAGGTGTTGTCGATCATCACCTTCGGTATGGGGAGCGGAAATTCATCTTTAAGACATGCATTGTTCAGGTCTCTATAATCAATACAGACCCTAATATGCCCATTTTTCTTTGTCACTGGGACGATGTTGGCCAACCATTCAGGATGCTGTTCCTCGCGGATGAAGACAACGTTTTTGAGTTTCTGAACTTCTTGTTCAATTTTGTCCATTATGTCAGGACGAAATCTTCTTTGGCCTTGTTTGATAGGCTTGATATCTTTTTGTAGATTGAGTTTGTGAACTGCTATTTTGGGGTCTAAACCAGGCATTTCAGCGTAAGACCATGCAAAACAATCAACAAACTCACGAAGAAAAGCGATATACTCGGGTAACTCATCATCCTTTATATTCTTGCTTATGAATACAGGACGTGGGCTATCTGGCATTCCCAAGTCTATCTTTTGAACAGAATCTTCGGTTGGAAGACTTGAAAGTGGTTCCTCCATAATATTTTCGGAGGCTTCCAACTCAACAAGGCCTTCCGGAGTTTCAAAGGTATTCTCAGACCAAGGCTGTGCTTCTGACCCTGGGTCTTCTTGATCGGCACTCTTCTCAAGACTTGCTATGAGATGGTCCCAATCACCTGTTGAAACTGGATGGAAGTATAGCACTTCTTTTGGAGATGGTGGTTCTTTTGGAAGTCCACCCTTGGGATTGAGGGGCTGATCCTTTTCATTTGCTGAAGATGCTTCTGTGTCAACATTATCATCCTCAGTGATTACATTGCACGGAGCATTTTCCGGGAACAAGTCCTGAACAGCGTCCAGCAATTTGTCTTCTTTGTTTACAATTTCATCGGTCCAGACATCACCCATGAGGTTGGGCATCTGGGACCAGTTGACTGGGTAGACTTCATCGGTAGAGACGTCTTCAAGGTAGTCAGCCAGAAGAGGTCTGTACTCTGATGTGACAGTCTCAGAAGACGAAGGTTGAGAAGATGCCATCTCCGAGGTAGTAATATCAGAGGATATACTACCTGATGTAGTATGGGAGTTTGTGGCCTCGGCAGATGAAGCTCCAGAGGCGCTGTCGTTTCGAACTATCGCATTGCAAGCAATAGGAAACGTCTCCAGAACGGATTGTTGGAATCAGATTCATCCTCTGATGTAAGGGGATCATCCACCCAACAGTTTTCTTCATTTTCAGGAGTTACTGGAGGGGACTCTTGTAGATTTTCCGGGACCACCGGTTCTGGATTGCGATGAAGCTGATTGGTGTGATCTTGTCCTTGCTCTATGGCAAGACGCTGCAAGATCCTTGCATATTCTTCGAGATCAGGCATAGGAGCCAGATCTTCTTCATCTACTCCTTGTAGTTCCTCCTGATAGGGTTCTACCGGAGCATTAGCAAGTGCTGTGTCAAGAGCATTTTCTTGAACAACCTCTTGGTCTCCTTCATCATCAGACCAAGATCCCTGTGGTTGTAAAGGGTTATACCAGATCACCGACATGAGGTGGGATTCGGGGATCCATTCCTCGTCGGAGAGGTATTCTCCTGTTTCGAGGGATTCCTCCCATTCATCGGTGTCACTGGCGGTGTCACTGGACTCGTACCCATCCATGGGGAATCCAACTACTGAATTGCAAGAGTATGATGCCCCCTGCATGTCTTCAGTCTTTAGTAGTAATGGCATGAAATCACGAAGGGTGAATTTCCTTGCCGGCCTCGAAGTCTCGGAAGGAGACTTTTCTACTGCCCCCAGTGAAGGGGTAGGGGAAGTTTCTGTCTTTTCAGGAACTTCTTATTTTGGTTGAGCTTTCTCCTGCTGTTTAAGCTTGCGGAGTTGTCTCCTGGCTTGCCTTCGCTGTCGAGCGGTCGGCTTTGTTTTGACGATCTCCCAGTTTTCATCTTCCAGGAGATCGGGATGTACCCATATGGGCTGTCCATCTGGTGTTGGGCACGGGACTAGTTCTTGGGATGTTTGAGCCATTTTTATCACCTTGAAGGAAGTAGTGACCTTCTTCTTTGGTGGCTTTTGTGTTTGTCCATACGACACCATGTTAACGGAGGCAGACCCGTAGTTTTTGTCAAAGGTGATGACTCCGTTTTTCCACATCTCGTTGATCTTTTCTCTCACAACGAAGCATTGGTTGAGAGGATGCGAGATCATCTGGTGGTATGGACAGTACCGGGGGTCGTTGGTTTTGCCAACATCTCCTGGTCTTTTGGGTTCAGGCAGGGTGAGCTTCCTGTTTGCCAAGAGAGCCTCGAAGATTTCTTCGACATCTTCATCGAACGGGTATTTCTTTTCTACTCGTTCTTTGAAGGCATCAGAGAGTTCAGGTCTCTTACCTGCACCTTTGTTTTCAGCTTTCTTTGGTGGCTGCGGAGCTGACTTGGTCTGCACATTGAGAACCTCCTTTTCTTTTGCTTCGAGGTTGCAATGGCGGTCGGCTCCTTCTTTGATGATTTCTGACTGCTGAGGTCTTTGATCACCGTCTCAGCCTCCATTGATGCTTCTAGGAGTTCTCCCAGATTCTTTGATTTGTTGCCGATAATCATGGAGCGTATCTTTGCTCTCATGTTGTTACGGCAGATGTCGACCAGCGACGCTTGTGGCAGTACGTCTGAACATTTGTACGCCATTGCCTTCCACTTGTGAATGTAGTCGTATGTCGACTCATTCTCTCCCTGTTTTAGGCTGCAGAGTTGAGCCATAGTCACAGGATGATCCTCACCTTTGAAGTGAGTTAGGAAGCGTGTCTCCATCATGGCCCAGTTTTGGATAGAGTCCTCCTGAAGAGTGGAGTACCAATCAAAGGCCGTACCTTTTAGGGTACTTGCGAAGAGACGGATCTTGAGGGCGTCTTGATCCGTGATGGCTCCCTTCAGGATCTTGAAATGGATGACATGTTGTCTGGCCGAGCCCTTCCCCATATATGTTTGGAGAGTGGGCTGTTTGAATTTGGTAGGAAACAGTACCGAGTCCATCCATAAGGGATATGGCAGCTTGATTCCGTGTTCCTTTAGTGAATCCTTTTCCTTTGCTTTGGCGAGGATATCGTCAACGTCCCTCTTGGTAAGGGCGCGTGACTCATTTACCTCCTCCCCGTGGTGACTTGGAGGAACTTCATTATTTGGTGGACGTTGGAGGGTAAGAAGTAAGTTCTCCATGAGAGCTTCTATCCTCTGCTGTCCCTGCTCCAGCTGCTGGATGCGTGCGGCTACGTCATCTTGCGGCGGAGGCTGCTCAGCATTTGTGACTAAGACGTTCATCCTTCGAGAGTCGAATGAGGATACCGTCTTGGTGACTGAGCTGGAGCTCATTCTTTTGGATGAAGAGCTCGAAGAGTGATTACTCCGGTGTCCTTGACTTGAAGGAGTGGGAGAATCTTCTCTATGTCTTCGCGCCCGAGAGACGCTGCGAGTCACCGGTCGCTTGACATGGATTTTTGTTGCTGACTTCTGGTGCCTTCTAGTTTTGCCAACCATATGGACAGTAGCAACTTGGTTGGGTGCTTCTTTTTCGACCCATTTTTGAGAGACCTGGAGTGTGGAGTGCTGAGCTCTTTGCTTCTCTAGTCTCTTTTGCCGATACGCCGCGCGGCGACGCATACGACGAGCGATTTGAGCTTCAGTTAGCTCGGGCTGTGCTCTAGCCACGAAGGAGGTGGTCCCTCGCGCGCAGCAGCCGAGCTTGTCTTCTTTGTAATTGTTAGATTGTATGGACTCAATCCATCATATGATGTAATAAAGTGATTAATTTCTTTATTTATCAATAATATCATGCTTTCTTTTCATGAGATGAATGGTGTTTTACTACTTAATGCACATGACCAATACAAATGACATAAATGGTTCATGAGATGAACCGGGTCCCATTAGTATATTAGATGTGATATATGTGTATGGATGAGATCCACACACAGGAGACATTTGTCACAAATCTTATACTTAAAAAATCTTCACAACCGGTGATGAGACTGGGTATCTCATCTGATAAGGTTGCAGCGCTTTGATCACTATAAGATAGTGTGATTTGTCTCGATCATCAGAATGTAAGATTCTGGATCACGGTGCTGGTACATTGGATGTATTGAAGGACCATGAGAAGCACCTTATGGAATACTGTCTCGAGTTTAAGGTTTGCTCTCATAATTCCCTAGCAATAGGCTCTCAATCCTGAGACATTGATGAACTCAAGTTTCTATCTATTCATTTGCTTTGAGTCACCAATGAGTGAGGCCAACTGTAGGTCAACACCTTGGTGTCTTGGGTATGTGGTAGTAGGACTGTGGGAACATCCAATGGTCAAGATGGAATCTATCTATATTATCCCCTTGTGCCAATTAATGGATTTATCATTAGTAAGTGCGCACCCATCTCAATTAAGAGTTAATTAGATGGTACTGATGATCACTGTGATTAATTGGGGCTCAAGGATAATAAGATGTGGATCTAAATTGGTGGGACAGTTTTTAGTCCAATTAATCCATGGATATTGATAGAGGGGCTTAATTGTGGTAATCGGGAAGTTTAGGGTCTTCATTGTAATTTATTCCTAAGACTAGAGTGCAATTGCATTTATATAGTGGTGTTATTTGCAATTAACTGTGGGCCCGGATTGCACATGAGATGTGGGGTCACGTGTCCCAGTTGGAGCCAGCTTTCTATGGAATACCTAGTGGTCCCCACGCTAGCCCAAGTTATTGGAAAGATACTAATCCTACTAGAACTCTAAGATGAAGGAATTAGGAAGTTACTATTTCTATTTGAAGTGGGACTTCTAATAGTGGTAATAGTAAGGTTACTATTTTGTATAGAAGTAAGACTTCTATTTCAATTAGTACAAGAGAAGGAGGTTGCTTAATGCTATAAAAGGAGTAACAAAGGGCTGGGATAGACACCTTCTTGGAAAAACGTCCAGCCCCCTTTTGTGCAATAGTTGCACATACTTCTCTTCTCCTTCTAGTTCTCTTCTAGTTTCCTTTAGAGCTTCTAGTTGTTTTCTGTAGGAGATCCCACCCATCTCCTATAGAGAAGAGATCTGGTACGGGTCATAGCGTGGAAGGCTAAGAGGACTTGGAGATCCAAAGTTGTTTTCTTCTCCATCAAAGCACAACCGGACAACAAAGGTATAATCTGCTTCTCTATCTTTTGTAGATTATATTTGCATGGTGTTGCTTGTATTATTGTTGTACATGGTATATGAGTATGAGGGATTGCATCCTGGATATGGTTAATGGCCTTATGGGCGTTTGATCCCTGATTCAAGTGGGTCAAAAGTTTTGAAATCACATCCACGAGGCCCACCTATTTCCAACAATTGGTATCAGAGCCTTACCTCATCTCTAATCATGTTAGATCAGCAACCTAGATCTAATCTTTGCATGAGATGTGAAGAGGTTAGACCTAGGGTTTTGTAAGGATCAGATTTGATTTTTGTTTGCCTTCTGTATCTGATATGAATGCTATCAAAGGGGCTGGTTCGGACAAGAAAGGAAAATTTTCTGCAAATTTCCGAGCAGGTCGCTCGAGCGAACCTCCATCCGCTCGAGCGGACCAGGTTCTGGAACAGTCCGCTCGAGCGAACATTAGTCCGCTCGAGCGAACCGGGTTGCTGGATTTATTTTTTAGAAGTCCGCTGCCCCCTGGGCCCCCGCGAGCTGACCGGTCAACTCGACCACCGCCGGGGGACACCCCCGGACCCCCTCTGCGAAGAGTATATTATATCGAAGTGGCAGCATGTTTTTGTGAGTTGTATGAGATACTAACTTGCAGGTAATAATGTCCTCTCCATATGGCCCACGACTTTTATTTTCTTTTATGTGGTTATTGGTTTATTTGTGGCTAAGTGTAAAGGGCATCATGGTTTCCTTGGTTTCCCGTGAAAGGGCAAGGCATGGTGAATTTCCCTATAGCCCTTTTATTTCCATGTTTAGATTACCATGTAAGTCTCATTCTTGAGGCATAGGAATTTATGTAATTTTTCAATAATTTGTAAATTCTGGTGATGTCCAAGACGAAGAAAGAAAGTGAAGTTGGACTCCTAAACAAAGAGCTTTGGAGATGCCCAAAGAGTTTGAGGAATCCCAAAGTTTTGGAAAGTCTAGAAGTCTAAGAAGTCGATTCCGCTTGGGCCATGTGGAGGAGAGGACTAGTTTCTTTTATTAGCACTTTCTATTTGTGGATGGTTGCTTATTTTTAGAATATTTCCAAATCTGATCCAAACATAACAGTTTCCAAAATTGGTCAAATCAAATTAATTTTTGGAAAGAGTTCTAATTAGAGTTGGTGGGCCCATGAGATGGACCCATCAGTAACACTAATTTAAGAAACTGGACTTTCCATAAAATAACTTGACTTGGAACCAATTATTGGTCATATCATGAGTTGATTTGATGTCTATATATAAGGGCCCATATACCTATAAGGAAATCCTCAATCCTAAAATATTAAGTGGGAGCGGGGCATTTAATTTTAAAAAAGTCCCCATGGTTTTCCACCATAGGTCCATTGTAAGGAAAGTATTAGCCTCGCACCATCTTGAGAATGGTCGTTCCCCACAGAGGCTAGTATTTGTCTAGTTACTAGATATGGATCTCCTAAGGATATTATTGGTGAGACGGGGCGGGGGTCCACTCCCCAAGGAGGAGCTGCCCGCAACGGTTGTCATACAATGCTAGTTGGTGGGTCACACTTAACTAAAATAATGATGTAGTATCCCCAAGGATTTGCCTCATTTATTTTAGAAACCAAATCCAATCGGGAGTCATACATTATTTGGTATGAGATACCTAGATAATAATGAATGATGGGGATCATGAATAGTTAGTCATAATAATAATTTTGACCAACTTTTGATCCGCACTAATCTAGGTGGTATTTGCACTCCCCAAGGAGGCATACCCCGGGGATTGGGATTCCGATGTATTCTGAATTTTGTGGTTATGAGGATTCCCACATAAATTTGGTAGAATACTAAAACCTAATGTCATTTAAATTCATTAATTGAATGTATGGTTATGTGCTACAGTTTTTCAAGCATGAATTCAAATACTTTCAATCCACTTGCGACCATCCTCAACCAGAATAAGTTGGTGGGATCCAACTATGTAGACTGGAAACGGAACCTGGATATTGTCCTGACTGCTTCAGGATATAAATATGTCCTTACCAAAACCCCCCTTGATGAGCCTGGCCCGGATGCATCACAAGAAGAAAAGGAACTTTACACCAAATGGGCCAAAGACGATGAGATGGCCCGATGTTACATTCAGGCATCCATGTCTAGTGTTTTGCAACACCAACATCAATCTTATAAGATTGCATACGATATTATATCGAACTTAAAGGAGATGTTTGCGGAACAGGGCAGGCTTGCTAGGCAGGCAGCTATGAGGGTGCTCATAAGCACCAAGATGGCTGAAGGTACATCTGTTCACGAACACATGCTGAAAATGATGGACTCATTAAATGAGTTAGATGTACTTGGGGCTGCGATTGATGCAGAATCGCAGATCGACATAATCCTTGAGTCACTGCCAGAGTCATTCAACAATTTTAAAGTTAATTACAACATGAACAAAATGAATCTGACTCTGGCTGAGCTGTCTAGCCAACTGGTAGTGACTGAAGGGATTTTGAAGAAGAAGCCAACTGCCCTAATGACAGAAAAGTCAGATGTCAAGTCCAAGCCGAAAGGCAAAGGGCGGAAAGGCAAAAAGAAATCAGTTCCGAAGGGTCCTAAGGTGGAGAATGGTCCTAATGGTGGCGTGGCCAAGGCTAAGGGTACAGGGACAAAAGGAAAGTGTTTCCATTGTGGTAAGACAGGACATTGGAAAAGGAATTGTCCATAATATCTGTCTAAGAAGAAGACCTCAGGTATGATTGAGTCACTTATTTCTGAAGTTAGTTTTGCAACTGGTACTTCAGAATCCTGGTGTGTGGACTCCGGGGCAACTAATCACATATGTAATACGTTGCAGGGGTTCAGGGAAACCAGGAGGCTTAGTGACGGAGAAATCATTGTCAACCTAGGATCTGACGCTAAGGCGGATGCTGTTTCAGTGGGAGTTATTACTTTATGTATTTTAAATAATAAGTTGGTTTTGTCAGACACATTATATGTACCGTCTTTACGACGGAATTTAATTTCAGTTTCTAGTTTGGTGAATAAAAGTTATTCTATTACTTTTGGTACTGAAGTTGTCATAAAGAGGAATGGTACTTTTGTATGTTCTGGCAAGGTAACCAATGGGCTTTATTTATTAACTCCCACAATGTATGAGATACATGATACTGAAACACTCAATAGACCATCATTAAAGAGGAAGTCACCTTCATCTAATCCAACAAAACTTTGGCACTTGAGGCTAGGTCATATAAACCTAAACAGGATTGACAAGCTAGTGAAAGATGGTATCTTGCCTTCACTGGTGCTGGAACCAATGCCTGTCTGCGAATCCTGTCTGGAAGGCAAAATGACCAAGAGACCCTTTTTATCTAAGGGCAATAGGGCCAAAGATTTATTGGAATTAGTGCATACTGATGTGTGTGGACCCATTAATGTCAGGGCCAGAGGAGGATATGAGTACTTCATCACTTTCACAGATGATTACTCAAGATATGGATACATATACCTTATGCACCGCAAGTCCGAGGCTTTTGAAAAGTTCAAAGAGTTTCGAGCGGAAGCGGAAAAGCAATTAGGTAAAAGTATCAAGACTCTTCGATCAGATCGAGGAGGGGAATATCTCTCTGCTGATTTTATGGGATACTTATCAGAGAATGGGATTTTATCCCAGTTGTCTGCTCCTGGTATGCCTCAACAGAATGGAGTAGCAGAAAGAAGGAACCGGACTCTTTTAGATATGATCAGGTCTATGCTGAGTTTCTCAGGATTGCCTATATCCTTCTGGGGATACGCCTTGGATACTGCGATGTACATACTAAACATCGACCATCTAAGTCTGTACCTAAGACTCCCTGGGATTTGTGGTCCGGGCGAAAGCCTAGTTTACAACATTTACACATTTGGGGTTGTCCGGCACACGTGCTGAAGGTTAAGACGGATAAGTTGGAAACGAAGTCGGAAGTATGTACGTTTGTTGGATATCCTAAGGGAACTAAAGGTTGGTTATTCTATAATCCCAGAGAACAAAAGGTGCTGGTAAGCACCAATGCGGTTTTTCTGGAGGAAGATTATATGATAAACCGGAAATCTTTAGAAAAGGTGATCTTGGAAGAAATCCAAGAGCAATCAATTCCAAATCCAAGAGAGACCGAACTTGAGGAAGAACTGCCCTTACCAGACCCAGTAGTTACACCGGTGCCTCGTCGTAGTGGGAGAATTGTCAGACCTCCTGACAGGTTCTCGTTCTTGGGAGAGTCTTACGAGGCAGTCCCGGAAGAACCGGAACAAGATCCCTGTAACTATGATGAAGCAGTTAATGACATAGATTCGGGACGTTGGCAAGATGCTATGAAAGCTGAGATGGAGTCTATGTACTCCAATCAGGTCTGGAAACTTGTGGACTTGCCTGCCAATATTAAACCTATTGGGTGCAAGTGGGTCTACAAGAGAAAAAGAGGACCAGATGGCAGAGTAGAGACCTTTAAGGCCAGGCTTGTAGCGAAAGGGTATACTCAGAAAGAGGGTATCGATTATGAGGAAACTTTTTCGCCGGTAGCCATGCTCAAGTCGATCCGGATACTCTTATCCATTGCGGCTCATCTCGATTATGAGATTTGGCAAATGGATGTCAAGACGGCGTTTCTTAACGGCCATCTTGAGGAAGACATCTATATGGTGCAACCAGAAGGTTTTGTAGCTAAAAACCAAGAGCAAAAAGTTTGCAAACTGCAGAAGTCCATCTATGGATTAAAGCAGGAATCCCGAAGCTGGAACATCCGTGTTGACCAGGCAATCAAGTCATATGGTTATTGTCAAAATTCGGATGAGTCATGTGTGTACATGAAAAGTGAAGGTGATAGAGTAGTTTTTCTAGTTTTATATGTCGACGATATCCTTCTGCTCGGGAAAGACATAGGAATGTTGTCAACTGTGAAAGTTTGGTTGGCCAAGACTTTTGATATGAAGGACTTGGGAGAAGCTAGCTACATCCTAGGGATCAAACTTCATCGAGACCGGCATAATAGGATGATTGGCTTATCTCAAGCTGCATATATAGATAAGGTGCTGGTACGGTTTGCTATGCAAGACTCCAAGAAGGGCATTACACCTTTCAGGCATGGAGTGCACCTTTCCAAAGACCAGTGTCCTAAAACACCTGAGGAAAAGGAGCAGATGAGGTCGATACCATACGCTTCAGCTGTTGGTAGCCTCATGTATGCTATGCTATGTACTAGACCGGATATCTGTCATGCAGTGGGCCTAGTCAGCAGTATCAGTCTAATCCAGGACCTGAACATTGGACTGCTGTAAAATGTATTCTCAAATACTTGAGAAGGACTAGAGATTACATGTTGATTTATAGCACTGATGAGCTCATTCCAGTCGGATACACAGATTCTGACTTTATGTCAGATAAGGATTCCAGGAAATCCACTTCTGGTTATGTATTTATGCTTGGTGGCAGAGCAATCAGCTGGAGGAGTATAAAACAGGAATGTACCGCTGATTCCACCTCGGAGGCTGAATATGTAGCAGCTTGTGAAGCAGCTAAGGAAGCAGTATGGCTCAAAAGATTCCTTATGGAACTTGGGGTGGTACCTTTGGCCCGACAACCGCTCACAGTTTACTGTGACAGCAGCGGGGCAGTCGCTCAGTCCAAAGAACCCAGAAGCCGTAAAAGCCAAAAGCATGTACAAAGGAAATATCATTTAGTCAGAGAGATTGTGCAGAGAGGTGATATAGCTATTACCAAGATAGGCTCTGCAGACAATCTGGCAGATCCCTTTACTAAGCCATTGACTACTAAAGTCTTTAAGCAACATGTAGATGGGATGGGCATGAGATGCAACCCTGACTGGCATTGAGCCCAAGTAGGAGATTGTTAGATTGTATGGACTCAATCCATCATATGATGTAATAAAGTGATTAATTTCTTTATTTATCAATAATATCATGCTTTCCTTTCATGAGATGAATGGTGTTTTACTACTTAATGCACATGACCAATACAAATGACATAAATGGTTCATGAGATGAACCGAGTCCCATTAGTATATTAGATGTGATATATGTGTATGGATGAGATCCACACACAGGAGACATTTGTCACAAATCTTATACTTAAACATCTTCACAACCGGTGATGAGACTGGGCATCTCATCTGATAAGGTTGCAGCGCTTTGATCACTATAAAATAGTGTGATTTGTCTCGATCATCAGAATGTAAGATTCTGGATCACGGTGCTGGTACATTGGATGTATTGAAGGACCATGAGAAGCACCTTATGGAATACTGTCTCGAGTTTAAGGTTTGCTCTCATAATTCCCTAGCAATAGGCTCTCAATCCTGAGACATTGATGAACTCAAGTTTCTATCTATTCATTTGCTTTGAGTCACCAATGAGTGAGGCCAACTGTAGGTCAACACCTCGGTGTCTTGGGTATGTGGTAGTAGGACTGTGGGAACATCCAATGGTCAAGATGGAATCTATCTATATTATCCCCTTGTGCCAATTAATGGATTTATCATTAGTAAGTGCGCACCCATCTCAATTAAGAGTTAATTAGATGGTACTGATGATCACTGTGATTAATTGGGGCTCAAGGATAATAAGATGTGGATCTAAATTGGTGGGACAGCTTTTAGTCCAATTAATCCATGGATATTGATAGAGGGGCTTAATTGTGGTAATCGGGAAGTTTAGGGTCTTCATTGTAATTTATTCCTAAGACTGGAGTGCAATTGCATTTATATAGTGGTGTTATTTGCAATTAACTGTAGGCCCGGATTGCACATGAGATGTGGGGCCATGTGTCCCAGTTGGAGCCAGCTTTCTATGGAATACCTAGTGGTCCCCACGCTAGCCCAAGTTATTGGAAAGATACTAATCCTACTAGAACTCTAAGATGAAGGAATTAGGAAGTTACTATTTCTATTTGAAGTGGGACTTCTAATAGTGGTAATAGTAAGGTTACTATTTTGTATAGAAGTAAGACTTCTATTTCAATTAGTACAAGAGAAGGAGGTTGCTTAATGCTATAAAAGGAGTAACAAAGGGCTGGGATAGACACCTTCTTGGAAAAACGTCCAGCCCCCTTTTGTGCAATAGTTGCACATACTTCTCTTCTCCTTTTAGTTCTCTTCTAGTTTCCTTTAGAGCTTCTAGTTGTTTTCTGTAGGAGATCCCACCCATCTCCTATAGAGAAGAGATTGGTACGGGTCATAGCGTGGAAGGCTAAGAGGACTTGGAGATCCAAAGTTGTTTTCTTCTCCATCAAAGCACAACCGGACAACAAAGGTATAATCTGCTTCTCTATCTTTTGTAGATTATATTTGCATGGTGTTGCTTGTATTATTGCTGTACATGGTATATGAGTATGAGGGATTGCATCCTGGATATGGTTAATGGCCTTATGGGCGTCTGATCCCTGATTCAAGTGGGTCAAAAGTTTTGAAATCACATCCACGAGGCCCACCTATTTCCAACAGTAATTTGGCAAGGACAGGATCTGGACGCGGTCCTTAGCCTGTCGCAGCGAAGCTTTAAATTTGGCGAGCTCGGCCCCTGTTGAGATGAAGGGCCGAGTTACAGGAATACAGGCCTTGATAGGTTCTCGCTGAGGCCTGATGATGCACGACTTGATCCTAGGCTTATAGGAATAAGCCGGTTCGTGCTGGGTGGATTTTCTTTGGTGGAGGGCTGGTTTCTCCTCTTTCGTGTATGAGAGAGGGTAGAACCGGTTCTCCTTGAGCGGGGCCAGGTATGTCGGCCTTGCAGATCTTTGGGACCTTCTTTGTTTTGGAGAAGGTCTTGGAGACCAAGTCTTGAGGTAGACCTGGTTTCTTGCAGGCTGAGGTTTCGCGGGGGTTGTCGCGGGCTTCAGTCTTCTTGGTGGTTGCCCTTGGTGTCACGGTAGTGACGCGCCCAGGGGCGGTTCTCTGCTTCTTGGCAGGAGTTGTTTCTTCTGCGGGAAGTGGGAAAGGTCCCAGCGACCCGAAGACGATGGACCGGGGAGAGGAGGTCGACCCGGTGTCTTGTGTGTTACCGAAGAAAGTGACACTTCGGCCGCTGGCGAGGCGCTTAGGAGCGCGTTCGTTTTGCTTCTCTTGAAGCATTAGCTGGTACTTGTTCTCGTCGAAGGTGATTGTCAACGAAGCTGCCATGTTAGTTTTGAAAACCTTTCTGAAACAAGACCGGATCCATTAGTAATCACAAGAATGTGGTGATCATAAATGGAAATCAACTATGGTTTTTTCTTTTCAATTTGCTCAAGGGGACAAGGCCCGGCCCAAGCAAAATGAAGAAGGCAAAAAGCCATAGAGTATACAATTGTTCTAAACGCAAGTATGAAAGGCTCAGAGTGAGCGTTCCAGTGACTGCTAGAAGCAATTGTGAACCTTAATTCAGATTACCGAGGAGCGAGGCTCACTCGAGGTAAAATGATATAAGGTTGGGAGTACAAATGTGTCGGTCACGAATACAGTAGACCCAAGAGGGCGTACTAGCACCGCTAGGCACAGATGTTGTAAATCGCATCCTTGAAATGGACACGAGATGGGATTTTTTGAAAGGTCAAGGTTGGGTTCATAAAAGAGAGCAAATGGCACTCCGATCCGAACACGTGCTCTACATTTCTGCGAGCACAGAGTCCGAAAAGGAAATAACCAGAATTTCTCGAATCTGGACCTAACAATGACGGAAGTTTTTTTTTTTTAGAAAAGTCAGGATCAGATTCATTAAAGAGAGCAAATGACGTTCCAACCCAAACACGTGCTCAACATTTCTGCGAGCACAGTAATCCGAGGAGGAAGAGGTCAAAATTTCTCGACTTTGAACCCAGACGTGACAGAAGTTTTTTTTTTTTTTTTAGATTTTTTTTTTGAAAGTCAGTATCGGATTCATCAGAGAGAGCAAATGATGTTCCAATTCAAACACGTGCTCAACATTTCTGCGAGCACAGAGTCTGAAAAGGAAGAGATCAAGATTTCTCAAAATTGAACCAAAAAACGACGAAATTTGTTTTTTAGGGTTTGAGAATACATCGAGTTCTCACAATTTGTTCTTATGAAATCAATGCTGATAGACCAGCCCCCAGGTAAGGGTAGGATTACTTAGTGAACCCGTTTGGAGGACCCTTACCTAGAACAGCCTAGCTGTCTCCAAACTCTGGACAAGGCTTTTCTTAGATCAACCTCGATTAAAGAACGCAATCGGTAAAACTTTCGTGTTCTCAAATGCTTCCCTTTTTTTTATTATTTTTTTTTGATGGACTCATCAGAGAGAGCGAATGGTCCATTCCCAATCTAAACAGGGGCTCAAACAATTTCTGCGAGCCCTAAGTCAGAAAGGAAAGGAAAACCAAAATTTCTTAAATTTGGATCCAAAAGAAAGAAGATTTTTTTTGAAAATCTGACAAGTTTGAAATCAGATTTTTTTGATGGATTCATCAGCGAGAGCGAATGGTCCGTTCCCAGTCTGAACAGGGGCTTAAACAATTTCTGCGAGCCCTAAGTCAGAAAGGAAAAGAAAACCAAAATTTCTCAAATTTGGATCCAAAAGAAAGGAGATTTTTTTTGAAAATCTGACAAGTTTGAAATCAGATTTTTTTTCGAACTCGTCAAAGAGAGCAAATGGTCTCTTTCCCAATTTGAAAACGTGCTCAAACATTTCTGCAGGCACTGAGTCCAAAAGGGAGGAGATCGAGATTTCTCAGATCTGAATTCAAAGAACAAGAGAAGATTTTTTTTTCGAGAATGAGAAAGATTGGAAATAGACTTAAAGAAAGAAATTTCCAAAAACAAGAATCCCATCTCATGTTTTTTTTTATGCAAGATTCAACATTGGCCACCAACTAGAAAGGTGCCAAAGAATCTAAGTTCATGTTCTCAAATGAACGTGTCCCACCGGGTGTGCCGGCTTGATGGACCCGATTCCTCCCTCTTTCCCGCTGCCTCCACCCCGGGTCTTTCGGGGTACGGCGGAGGGGAGGAGAAGAAAAGTAAAGGGTATCAGCATCTTTCTTTTTTTGTACGGGTATGCCAATTTCACTTTTCTACTTGGAATTTGGAAACAGTGATCCGAAGATCCACCTTCACAAATAGAAAGGGGAAATGAAACTTTTTCTAGTTTCTATTGCACACATATTTTAAGAAAAGAGACAAAAGGGTTTTTTTTCTATATGCCGTGAAAGGCGATTTCATTTGTTGCCGTGAAAGGCGATTTTGCCGTAAAAGGCGATTTACAAATCTTGTCCATCATGAAAGACAAGAGTTGTGATTTTTGTCTCTAAAAGAAAAATAAAGTACAATAGAAATCAAGAAAAGGAATCTGACTTCTCATTCGATTGTGGGAACACGTTCAGATCGACGGTCGCGAGTCATGTATGGGACCCTCCATCGTCCATGCAGATGAGAACACGATGCTTGGATTCTTGGCTTGGATTTTTAACCTCAGATTTTTAAAGGACAAAGACCAAGAGAAGGTCTTATATCCGATAAAAAGCTAAGTAAACGGGCTGAAAAGCCACGTTTTAGCCATGTTGGTAGAAGAAGGGAGGTCCTTGGGGGGGTGGCCCCCCAAGGGTTCTTCAATCACCTTTTGGTGGTCTTTGCAGCAGAATTGCAGGGCCTCTGGATTTTCCGGGCAATTCTCTGGAGATTTCTCTGGATTCTTTTTCCGTTCTTTGTCTCTTTCTCTTTCCCTTTGGAATGCCCTCCTATTTATAGGCCTTTGGTAGCCATTTAGGAGGGTTTATGAGCATTGAATGCATTAATGCTCATAATGGGAGGAGTTACAAGTTTTAAAGTATTTGTTTCGTAACTCCTTTTTCCTTGAATCTGATTGGCCGATGGAGAATAATGAGCTTTTAATTGCCTTTAATCCCCATCATGGGAGGAGTTTCATGGCTTTAATGCCATAAATCCTTTGACTTGTAACTCCCATTTGCTTGCTTTTGATTGGGCCGTCCAAAATAATGAGTTAATGACCGCATTAACTTGTCATAAAACGGGTCATTTAACCTCATTAACTGGTCGCCAAGTCGCTCCAAGAGTCGTGGGCCGCGCCGCGTCTTTTGGAATTCTTCTTGCGATGACCGCCGGTGGATCCAAATGTTGTTTGATGTTGGATGGCGATGCAATTTTAGACATTGATTAATGTCAACGTGCCGGCAACATCTGTCCTGTCGATTTCACGATCGGGCGGGCAGAAAGTGTGCTTTCTTTGTCGGCCGGTTGGCGATTTCGAGGCATCTAATGATCATCCAATGATTTCGGCGGCGAATCCGTGATATTGACGAAGATCGACGGATTTCATGCACGAAAAATCAGATTTTGGAAAAATCACAGGGGCCAATCAACTCGAAACGCGAAAAGGACCCGAAAAAGGGGTCTTCCGGCGATTTTTGGGTTGCCGGAATTCCATGGTCGCCGGCGACCATGCACCCATGGTCGCCGGCGACCATGGGCCGGCGACCCTGGGCTCGGTCGCCGTTCGGTCGCCTTTTCTTCGCCATTTCTCGATCTTTTTTCATTCTTTTTTCTTCTGTATTTTTCCTGACATTTCCCCTCATTTATTGGCCCGATTGTCTTGAAGAAAACCCGATGAGAAGCCACGCAAATCGGATCACAAAGTTTCCTATTTTTCTGGAAAGCCGAAGACTTTGTTGTGCGGTATTGCCGATTTTTTGTCAAGCATTGAAACTAGGCCAAACGATGTCGGAATGACCTGAAATTTGACGTGGAGCTTCTTGAACAGTAGATAGGACCAACCATAGGCTTTGGTTTGAGTTTTGAAGCCGTTCGGGGTCCCGCAAATGCTTGTCTTAATTTCGCCATGAGAGAAATGCCGAGCTTTGACTTGTGGTCAACCGATGTCCGATTGTCCTGAAATTTGACAGGGAGCCTCCTGAGTAGTAAGTAAGACCAACCATGGGCTTTGGTTTGAGTTTTGAAGCCTTTTGGGGTCCTGCAAATGCTCGCCTTGATTTCACATCGAGGAAAATGCCGAGCTTTGAAACTAGGCTAAACGATGTCCGTTTGACCTAAAACTTGACAGGGGACCTATTGGAGTCATTTTGAGATGATCCATTAGCTCCAATTTGGATGCCATGATTCCGGGGTGCTCCACCGCCGGCAGGCCTATTTTTGCTTCCCGAGAGTTGATGAAAGGTCAAACGTTGTCCGTTTGACTTGAAATTTGGCATGGGGCCTTTTGGAGGTATTCTGAGACCATCCGTAGGCTCTGATCGAAGTTTTGAAGTTTTCGACACTGTCGCTGCCGGAAGCTCCTGTCTGGCTGTCGGAGGAGTGAAGTTAGGCCAAATGACGTCGAAACGGCCCGAAACTTCATGTGTACCCCTCTTTTGGCTGCTTTGAAGGATCTTGCAGTTTTTGTTTGATTCTGACAAGATCTAGTGCTTGAAGTGGCGCCTTCCTATTTATGGCAGGATGTGGCTCCATGTAGCTTTTGGTGTTGAAGGGACATAGTGATATTTTTGGTGTCAACAGTTATTGGAAAGATACTAATCCTACTAGAACTCTAAGATGAAGGAATTAGGAATTAGGAAGTTATTAGGGTCTTCATTGTAATTTACTCCTAAGACTGGAGTGCAATTGCATTCATATAGTGGTGTTATTTGCAATTAACTGTGGGCCCGGATTGCACATGAGATGTGGGGTCGCGGTGTCCCAGTCGGAGCCAACTTTCTATGGAATCCCTAGTGGTCCCCACGCTAGCCCAAGTTATTGGAAAGATACTAATCCTACTCGAACTCTAAGATGAAGGAATTAGGAAGTTACTATTTCTATTCGAAGTGAGACTTCTAATAGTGGTAATAGTAAGGTTACTATTTTGTGTGGAAGTAGGACTTCTATTTCAATTAGTACAAGAGAAGGAGGTTGTTTAATGCTATAAAAGTAGTACAAAAGGGGCTGGGACGTACACAACCTTGGGAATTGACGCCCAGCCCCCTTTGTGCAAGAGTTGCACATACCTCTCTTCCTCTTCTAGTTCTCTTCTAGTTTCCTTTAGAGCTTCTAGTTGTTTTCTTCAGGAGATTCCACCCATCCCCTTTAGAGAAGAGATCTGGTACGGGTTATAGCGTGGAAGACTAAGAGGTCTTGGAGATCTAAAGTAGTTTCCTTCTCCATTAGAGCACAACCGGGCAGCAAAGCTATAATCTGCTTCTCTATCTATTGTAGATTATTTTGCATGGTGTCGCTTGTATTATTGTTGTACATGGTATATGAGTATGAGGGATTGCATCCTGGATATGGTTAATGGCCTTATGGGCGTTTGATCCCTGAGTCAAGTGGGTCAAAAGTTTTGAAATCGCATCCACGAGGCCCACCTATTTCCAACAGAAATAACCTAAAACGCGCATCTCAACCAAGAATCCCTTCAAATGTCTTTCGCGGCGTAAGACTAGTGTACGACAGCCGAAACCCACGTTCGAGAAAAACTCGATCCCAGATTTTTCTAGAGGGAGAGCATTTCGACCGAGAGTCGCAAGAAACACAGTGTAGAGTCAACAATTTCGTAGAGCGGTATAGATTTTGCTTTCGTACAGAAGTTCCGTACGAAGCGCCCTTAGTTCGGGCAGAAGTCGTTTCGTACGCAGAACCTTCCGAAGTGTTTTCCAAACCCAAGATTCGCCCGAAACCCATTTTCAGCCGAAAAGGATCTCGAAATAACCTCAAACGTGCATCTCAACCCAGAAACCCTTCAAATGTATTTCGCTGCGTAAGAATAGAGTACGACACCCGAAACCCCCGTTCGAGAAGAACGCGATCAAAGACTTTTCAAGAGGGAGTATTTGGACCGAGAGTCGCATGAAATACAGTGTAGAGTCAACAATTTCGTAGAGCTATATAGATTGTATTTTCGTACAGAAGTCCTGGACGACGCAACCGAAGTTCGTGCCGGAGCCGTTTCGGACGCAGAACTCCCAGAGGTGATTTCCAAACCCAAGATTCGCCCGAAACCCGTTTTCAACCTGAACGGATCTCGAAATAACCTAAAATGCGCATCTAAAGCAAGAAAGCTTTCAAATGGATTTTGAGGCGGAAGACTAGAGTACGACACCCGAAACCCCCGTTCGCGAAAAACGCGATCCCAGATTTTCCTAGAGGGAGTAATTGGACCGCGAGTCACATGAAACACAGTGTATAGTCAACGATTTGGTAGAGCCGCATAGATTTTGCGTTCGAACAGAAGTTTCGCACGATGCGCCCGAAGTTCGGACTGGAGCTGTTTCGGACGCATAAATCCAAGAAGTGTTTTCCAAGCCCAAGGTTCGCTCGAGACCCGTTTTCAATCGAAAAGGATCTCGAAATAACCTAAAACGCGCATCTCAACCCAGAATCCCTGCAAATGTATTCCGCGGCGCAAGACTAGAGTACGACACCCGCAACACCCGTTCGAGGAAAAAGCGATCCCAGATTTTCCTAGAGGGAGTATTCGGACAGAGAGTTGCATGAAAGAGAGTGTAGAGTCAACAATTTCGTAAAGCTGCCTAGATTGTGCTTTCGTAAAGAAGTTCCGTACGACGCGCCCGAAGTTCGGGCGAGAGCATTTTCGGACGCAAAAATCCCAGGAGTGTTTTGTTTCCAAACCCAAGATTCTCCCGACACCCGTTTTCAACGAAAAAGGATCTCGAAATTGTCAGATTGTATGGACTCAATCCATCAGATGATGTAATAAATTGATTAATTTCTTTATTTATCAATAAGATCGTGCTTTCCTTTCATGAGATGAATGGTGTTTTACTACTTAATACACATGACCAATACATATGACATAAATGGTTGATGAGATGAACTGGGTCCCATTAGTATATTGGATGTGATATATGTGTATGGATGAGATCCACACACGGGAGACATGTGTCACAAATCTTATACTTAAATATCTTCACAACCGGTGATGAGACTGGGCATCTCATCTGATAAGGTTGCACCGCTTTGATCACTATAAGATAGTGTGATTTGTCTCGATCATCAGAATGTAAGATTCTGGATCACGGTGCTGGTACATTGGATGTATTGAAGGACCATGAGAAGCACCTTATGGAATACTGTCTGGAGTTTAATAAGGTTTGCTCTCATAATTCCCTAGCAATAGGCTCTCAATCCTGAGACATTGATGAACTCAAGTTTCTATCTATTCATTTGCTTTGAGTCACCAACGAGTGAGGCCAACTGTAGGTCAACACCTCGGTGTCTTGGGTACGTGGTAGTAGGACTCTGGGAACATCCAATGGTCATGATGGAATCTATCTATACTATCCCCTTGTGCCAATTAATGGATTTATCATTAGTAAGTGCACACCCATCTCGATTAAGAGTTAATTGGATGGTACTGATGATCACTATGATTAATTGGGGCTCAAGGATAATAAGATGTGGATTTAAATTGGTGGGACAGTTTTAGTCCAATTAATCAATGGATATTGATAGAGGGGCTTAATTGTGGTAATCGGGAAGTTTAGGGTCTTCATTGTAATTTACTCCTAAGACTGGAGTGCAATTGCATTCATATAGTGGTGTTATTTGCAATTAACTGTGGGCCCGGATTGCACATGAGATGTGGGGTCGCGGTGTCCCAGTCGGAGCCAACTTTCTATGGAATCCCTAGTGGTCCCCACGCTAGCCCAAGTTATTGGAAAGATACTAATCCTACTCGAACTCTAAGATGAAGGAATTAGGAAGTTACTATTTCTATTCGAAGTGAGACTTCTAATAGTGGTAATAGTAAGGTTACTATTTTGTGTGGAAGTAGGACTTCTATTTCAATTAGTACAAGAGAAGGAGGTTGCTTAATGCTATAAAAGGAGTACCAAAGGGGCTGGGACGTACACAACCTTGGAATTCACGCCCAGCCCCCTTTGTGCAAGAGTTGCACATACCTCTCTTCCTCTTATAGTTCTCTTCTAGTTTCCTTTAGAGCTTCTAGTTGTTTTCTTTAGGAGATTCCACTCATCTCCTTTAGAGAAGAGATCTGGTACGGGTTATAGCGTGGAAGACTAAGAGGTCTTGGAGATCTAAAGTAGTTTCCTTCTCCATTAGAGCACAACCGGGCAGCAAAGGTATAATCTGCTTCTCTATCTATTGTAGATTATTTTGCATGGTGTCGCTTGTATTGTTGTTGTACATGGTATATGAGTATGAGGGATTGCATCCTGGATATGGTTAATGGCCTTATGGGCGTTTGATCCCTGAGTCAAGTGGGTCAAAAGTTTTGAAATCGCATCCACGAGGCCCACCTATTTCCAACAGAAATAACCTATAACGCGCATCTCAACCAAGAATCCCTTCAAATGTCTTTCGCGGCGTAAGCCTAGTGTACAACAGCCGAAACCCACGTTCGAGAAAAACGCGATCCCAGATTTTTCTAGAGGGAGAGCATTTGGACCGAGAGTCGCAAGAAACACAGTGTAGAGTCAACAATTTCGTAGATCGGTATAGATTTTGCTTTCGTACAGAAGTTCCGTACGAAACGCCCTAAGTTCAGGCAGAAGTCGTTTCGTACGCAGAACCTTCCGAAGTGTTTTCCAAACCCAAGATTCTCCCGAAACCCATTTTCAGCCGAAAAGGATCTCGAAATAACCTCAAACGTGCATCTCAACCCAGAAACCCTTCAAATGTATTTCGCTGCGTAAGAATAGAGTACGACACCCGAAACCCCCGTTCGAGAAGAACGCGATCAAAGACTTTTCAAGAGGGAGTATTTGGACCGTGAGTCGCATGAAATACAGTGTAGAGTCAACAATTTCGTAGAGCTATATAGATTGTGTTTTCGTACAGAAGTCCTGGACGACGCAACCGGAGTTCGTGCCGGAGCCGTTTCGGACGCAGAACTCCTAGAGGTGATTTCCAAACCCAGGATTCGCCCGAAACCCGTTTTCAACCTGAACGGATCTCGAAATAACCTAAAATGCGCATCTAAAGCAAGAAACCTTTCAAATGGATTTCGAGGCGTAAGACTAGAGTACGACACCCGAAACCCCCGTTCGCGAAAAACGCAATCCCAGATTTTTCTAGAGGGAGTAATTGGACCGCGAGTCACATGAAACACAGTGTATAGTCAACGATTTGGCAGAGCCGCATAGATTTTGCGTTCGAACAAAAGTTTCGCACAATGCGCCCGAAGTTCGGACTGGAGTCGTTTCGGACGCATAAATCCAAGAAGTGTTTTCCAAACCCAAGGTTCGCTCGAGACCCGTTTTCAACCGAAAAGGATCTCTGATGAGAATGTAAAATGTCATATTTTTCTCTCTTAATGTTTAGTCTTTTATACTTATTTGATGCCTAAATGTACTCATTATTCTTATATTTTGATTTAGGATGCAAATGGAGGTGTTAATTGCTAAACGAAGCTAATTGGGCGATTTTAGACAATTTTCGCATCACTTCGCAAGCAGGGCATAACTCTCTCATCCAAGCTCCAATTGAGCTGATTCAAGATACTGTGGGACGTCAAAAGAAGATGATTATATCTGATACAGAATGGACGGAACTGATTCGGAACCGGGTCTTGTTTAGAAGAAATCAAGCAGAAGGGCATTATGGTAAATTTGAAGAAATCCGAAGTTCGTCGAAACATATCCAATATTGGGCTCATATTGTGCAGAACGAAAAATGATGCAACTTTAATTCTTGGGTCAAGTCCAACAGAAGCCCGAATGAGAAGATATGGTCAAAAATAAGATTTTGACTAAGTTAGAATTTAATTGATTATTTTATTCCATTTCCAATCCCACACCACTTCAAACTCTCTCCCATCTCACAACTGTACTTTCTCCTTAATATCTCTCCAACGATTCCTATCTCTTAATTCTTTATTCTTTCTTTCCATCTCTCCTCATCTAAACCAACCATCTTTCTTTCCCATTAAAACTCTCCCATCCAATCATGTCCTATTCCAACTCTACATCTCCACTCTATAAATAAGCTACCCCATATGCAACACAAATATACCCTCTCAACCCCTCTCCATCACATGTTCTCTCTCTTCTTTTTCTCTCTTTTTCCATTTTATTTTATTTTGCAAGTTAGCATGGCCCTGCGTGGCTAATTTTCTTTAATTGGTTGAAGGAGACTGAAGCCTCGGAATAAATACTGTGAGATCTAATTTATTTTTATTGTTCAATTTATTCTTTGAGTATGGGTTGTTCTTCTATTCTTATTTTCATAATTGTCTCATTTAATTGCTAGGGGGCCTACTAGTTTATTATTCGTTGCAATTTAATGCTAAATTAGAAATCAAATCCGTAATTGTTTGATCCCTCTAATTTGCGAAGCAACTGATATTTAATAATTTACTGCGTCAGTGATTATTAGATGTCAGGAAGGACACTTGGCTAAATTAAATGCAACCGCTTGTGCTTGTGTTATTTAGATTCATCGATCTCTCTAATTTTAATGCTGTTACTAAATTAAATCTATAGCGCTTGTCTTAGGTTGTTTAGTAATTAGGGTTAATTGGGGCGCGTGTTTTCTAATTAACTAATTAAGGAGGTGGGAATTTAATTCCAACGGTGAATATTCAAAGTGTTAATTGATTTATTTTTGCATCAATGATCAGTTCTGAATTTCCGATGGTGGATGTTAACTTTGACCAATGCTTGCTTATTTGATTAAATTCGTTACTTTATTGTTTTTTATCTGCTTTTATTTGTTTTTGCTTTCATTATAATTAAAACCCCCCATCTTTGATCACATAGCATAAAATTTGGCTAAACACTCTCCGTGGGAACGATCCTTACTCGCGCTACTACATATATTTTTAGGAGTAAAGGTTTTATTATTTTTGGGTGCCGGCGATAGCACGACCAAATTTTGGCGCCGTTGCCGGGGAGTAATTCTAGTTGATTTTTATGCTTTTTGTGATTTTTGTGATTTTTATGCTTTTTGTGTTTTAATTTATTTTTTTTCCCCCAGCACCTGTGTCCCCATTCTACAATCTCTGTTACACCTCACCGCTCTCTACCATCACCCAGCGCCCCCTGTCTCAGTAAACCTGCATGTCCACCGCGTTCTCTCATCCATTTTTTTTCTCTTGTTCGTCAAACATCCTGACTGCATTTTTTTTTTCTCTTGTTTTTGTTGCTGCTCACTGCGGACGTTCACTGCTACTCTGTTTTTTTGTTTTTTTAATCTATCTCTCTGTCTCTTCATTGTATGCTCCATCTCTCTGACTTCATCTCATATCTTCATCTATCTATCTTAGGGTCACTGCGCATCCAGGGAACATTATTCCGGAATTTACGGACCGGATTTCTGAAGATCCGGACTGATCCCGTTTTCTATCACCGGATTTCCCGTTTTCATCGCCGGACTGGACGAAGAAGACCTGCAGCAGTTGCCTCAAGTCTTTGATTCTGGTTACAGAAACCAGAAGAAGAAGAAGAAGAGGTCCAGGTCCAGATTGGGTTTCATCGCTGCTCGTCGCTTCTCATCGCTGGGAACGGACCGGGGAAGAAGAAGAAAGGGCAGCAAACTTCCTTGCGAAATTTGCTGTTTACCTGCGCCTTTTTTTTTTTTTTTTTTTTTGTTTACCTGCGCTGTTTTTTTTGGTTCCCTGCGCTGTTTGCTGGTTCTGTCATAGAAGAAGAAGAAGTCAGATTCGTTAGTGAAGAAGGAGACCCAGCCTTGGGTCGTTTTCAGGTCGGTTCAGGTTGGGCCCGACCTGACTCACTTCATAGAAGCCCAGCAACAACTCCTCACCGCCTGCTGTTTCTCTTACTGGGCTTCTTGTCTACACCACCCAAGCCATCTCTTCTTGTCTTCATCCAAATTCTGTCTTTACCCCTCTTAACTCCACACAGCAACTTTTTCTCTTTTCTTTCTTTTATACATCTCTTCATCTCATCTCCTCCATCATCTCATCTCTCTTTATCTCATCTCATCCCAAATTCTCTCTCCATTTCTCCATTAGCAATTCATCTACACACCGCCAGTACTGTCGCTGGCATCATCTGCTGACGTCATCTCCTTCTTTTTCTGCACTTTTATATATATATATAAAAAAAAAAGAATAAAAAAAAAAGAAAAATAAATAAATAAATAAATAAATTAGAGTTTAATTTTTATATGTAGAATTTATATTTTAGCAAGTTTTTATTTTATCATAGATTTTTTTAATTTTTTTTATTATTATTACTCTAGATTTTTCCTGATTTATTTTTATGGTTTCCTTGATTGCTTATGACTGAAACTCGATCTTCTAGTCAAGGTGATTTGCAGTACGATCCAGAAATAGAAAGAACTTTACACAGGTTAAGGAGAGAAGCTCAGAAAAATTTAGAAGAGAGCGATCTAGCTCTTGATTCCCTATTTGCTAGCGATTCTAATTTAGACGAGGAGGAAGTCATGGCTGGAAATCGAACCTTGAAAGAGCTCGCTGCCCCAGATTTGAATCAACAACCTTTATGCATAACCTTTCCTACTTTAGATGCTACTACTACTTTTGAATTAAAATCTGGACTAATACATCTCTTGCCCACTTTTCATGGCCTTGCAGGTGAAGATCCTCATAAGCATCTTAAGGAATTTCATGTGGTATGCACAAGTATGAAACCCACGGGGGTGACTGAAGAACAAATTAAATTAAGAGCCTTTCCGTTTTCTTTGAAAGATTCAGCTAAGGATTGACTCTATTATCTACCCTCCGGGAGTATTACCACATGGAACGAGATGAAGAGGCTATTTTTGGAGAAATATTTCCCAGCTTCAAGGGCGGCCAACATTCAAAAAGAAATTTGTGGTGTAAGGCAGCACAATGGAGAGTCCTTGCACGAATACTGGGAGCGTTTCAAGAAATTATGTGCAAGCTGCCCCTATCATCAAATTAGTGAGCAGCTACTTATTCAGTATTTTTATGAGGGCCTTCTACCCACTGACAGGAGCATGATTGATGCTGCAAGTGGAAGAGCTTTGGTGGATAAGACTCCCGATGCCGCTAGGAACTTGATTGCAAATATGGCGGCTAATTCTCAACAATTTGGCTCAAGGCTTGACTTTCCATCTCAGCACATTAATGAGGTAAGTATTTCATCCCTTGAACAACAAATTGCTGGTCTAACTTCTCTTGTTCGTCAAATGGCTGTAGGGAATGTACAAACGGCAAAGGTTTGTGGAATTTGCTCGATAGCAGGGCATTCAACAGATATGTGCCCAACTCTTCAAGAAGAGCCCATTGAACAAGTAAATCTGGTTGGTGGTTTTCTTGGACAACCTCAAAGGAAGCATGATCCCTATTCTAACACATATAATCTGGGATGGAGGGATCATCCCAATCTTAGCTATGGGAATCCACAAGTAAATCAGCCCACGACTCAAAATCGGCCAAGTTTCCAGCAATACAAGCAGCCATACATTCCTAGACAACAGTCGGGCCAAACTTCTAATTCAGGTATGTCTTTAGAAGATATTGTTAAATCTCTTGCCACTAATACTTTGCAATTTCAACAGGAGACGAAACAATTTCAACAAGAGGCGAGGGCCAGTATTCAAAATTTGGATAATCAGATGAGTCAGATGGCAACCGTAATTAGTCGGCTGGAGGCACAGAGTTTGGGAAAATTACCCTCTCAAACGATAGTGAATCCAAGAGAACAGGCAAATGCAATCGTTTTAAGAAGTGGTAAGGAGGTTGAAATTCCAGTAAAGGCAGCCCCTGCATCTCCGGAGCAAGAAAAGGAAAAAGAAGTTGTTGCAGATAAAGAAATTCCAAAGGAAGATGACATACCTACGAGTAAGTTTTCCTCTCTTCCTGATTACAAACCAGTACCCCCTTTTCCTCAAGCTTTAGCAGAATCTAGAAAATATGAGCGAAATAGTGATTTATATGAGACTTTTCGTAGATGCGAGGTAAATATTCCACTTTTAGATGCTATTAAACAAGTACCTCGTTATGCTAAATTCTTGAAAAAACTGTGTACAATTAAAAGGAAGCAAAAATTGAAGGGATGTGAGAAGGTAAGAGTAGGGGAGAATGTTTCTGCAATTATTCAAAGAAAACTCCCTGCGAAGTGCAAAGATCCAGGTATGTTTACCATCCCTGTACGATAGGTAACACTAGATTTGAGAAGGCCATGCTAGATTTAGGAGCTTCCATCAATGTCATGCCTTATTCTATATATGTTTTCCTTGAAACTTGGACCTTTGAATAAAACTGGTGTTGTCATCCAATTGGCTGATAGATCTAATGCCTATCCTAAGGGTATAGTTGAGGATGTCCTTGTGCAAGTTAATAGTCTGGTTTTCCCTGCTGATTTCTATGTACTTGATATGGAGAATGGTGATCAAACTGCTCCTATTTTGTTAGGAAGACCATTCTTAAAGACATCCAAAACTAAGATAGATGTTCATAGTGGTACACTTACTCTGGAAGTTGATGGTGAAATTGTTAAGTTTAATATTTATGATGCCATGAAATATCCTAGTGATGATAATCTTGTTTATTCTATTGATGTGATTGATTCTTTAGCACAGGAAGTCTTTGACCTTGATGGAAAGGATGGATTGGAAGTTGTCATTAGTAAGCATCTCGAGAAAGAGAAAAAGGAACTAGCCTGGAGTACTGATTTGCAGGAAACTGTTGCAGCATTGAATAATCTTCCGAAGTTACAGCAGTCAGGTAACATTTCTTATGTTGCATTACCCGTTTCTAATGAGAGACTTTTACCCTCTGTTTTCCAGGCCCCCATTCCAGATTTGAAGCTGAAAGTTGGTGTGATTCAGATCTGAACTCCTTTGAAGAAGAGAGTTCTATGGCTGGAATTTCAAAACTTTTAACTAGGACCATAATAAGAAAGCAAACCAGCCATGTAAATCACACAATAACACTATGCAATCATAATCAACTTGTGTGAAAAACAAAGAAGATACAAAGAAGAACACATACCTAATGTTCTTAGGTCGAAAAACCTCTGAAATCTGAACTTTAAAATCAGATTCTTTAGACTGCAATATTCAGCAACCTTGCTGGAATTTCTCTGCA